>JAKUAQ010000026.1:0-107124 GCA_030562965.1 Starmerella ratchasimensis
GGTGGTCAGGCTGGGGCACATACTTGGGCACATTTTTGGGCAAAAACCCGGACGGTTTAAAGCCTATTTCTCAACGTATTTCTCAACGGTCCGGTCTTTGTATTCAAGGCGATTATCTCACTATTGAGGAGTTGAAAGTAAAAATTAAATGTTCAAAGTTCTTTTTATTTCGTTACATCACATCTTGCTAACATTTCAGTGTCATTCTGGTAGATCTCGTCGAGATATGAACAGTGCATAATCTTTGCCCTTGCCCCGCCCACCTGCGGAGAGGTTACGCATACCAATCGATTAGATTTATTTGGATCGTCGAAACCGACTAAGTTGAAATAAATTCTTTTAGGAGATCTCCGGCGGTAACTGACCGACGCAGTGAAATTTCCGCGCGTTTGGTGCGGAACTCAAGTTTTCCCGATACCTCGTTTAGCAGCTGCCATTCACAGATCAATGCTGCCAAGCTGGAGTGCCCAAATAATTTTAAAATGGTTTATAGAGGTGTATTGAGTGATTCGATCAGCTATATAATGAGCGATAACTACTTTATTAACCGATTTTGCGGTATTTGTCCGTAATGGCTGGTGATTCCTGGAAGTGCGGTGCGGGAACATGCCCTAGCCCATACAGCCCTAGCCCAATCTACACTCAGAGAAGGAGACTGGATGTAAAAATTGGTTTTATTGACGAATTCCAGATTCACAGAATCGGTTATTGACCATATGATGGTGTTGAACGGTTACTAGTTCCAACGGAATTCTTATTTGAGCTGGGTTTGGCGCTAGAGCTGCTAGATGGCGCTATTGAATTCAAGGGGCAGAGGCACATTCAAAACAACATTAAGAGCTTCCTGATTGTCTGTAATATTGTCTGACGATTGCAGTTTGTTGATATTCCTACTGGGTGAGGTTCTGTGGCCCCTCCTCTCCTGTGAGAGGTTTTAGCGGAAGGTGTGTCTGAGGTGGCTGACAATGCCTGGGAAAATTCACGATTGCTCATAGTCAATATATTGGTTAATATTAGCCCGTTATATGGTATAGAACTTCCAGTTTACACATCGCTGCGAACCTCGAAGAAACGCTTGAGGTACGTCACTTGGAACAGCGCGTTGGCCACGACCAGCACAATCTGGACCACGCTCCACCACTTCACACGATCGTTCGTGCTTTCGGCAGTGTTGCGGTGCACGCGTTCACGGATCCGCAAATACTCGTTCTCGTGCGCCACGTCCTCCACCAAACGGGCGAGGATCTGGAGCTGGCCTTCCAGCGTATCGTGTTGTTCGTTGCGCAGTTCCGATCCGAACACATGGTCCACATGGAACGTCACGTCTTTGCTCTCAATGCCAGAGTACTCGTTGCTGAAGCAGAGCTCGTAGCGGCCGTTCATGTTGATGGGAATATCAGCGTCGCCGGATGTCACGCGGTTCGAGCTGTAGACATTGCGCTTGTTGACGTCCAGGGCGTAGAAATTAATATCCATCTGCTCGCTGGCCGTCGCATCACGCGTGCCGACCTGGAAATCGACGTTGAGCGTATCACCGGGACGCACGTTGACGAAATAGCACACCTTCGATCGTGCCGGCACGAGTTCGTTATGGGTCGCGCCAAACGAGAAAAGCGTGGCCAATGAGGCCACCGCAGCTAAACTGAATCTCATTTATGGGAAATATAAGGGGATCACGGGTTGGGTTGACCGAAAAATGCGACCGAAATGTGTTCCTGAGTGTGCGGACGGGCGGATATTCCTTGATGGTCACAGAACAATCTCGGTGTGGTTCGTTCTAACACGTAGGGGGTGGAAATATCTCGACGCGTGGACATGCCCTCCTTACCCCGCTATTCCGCTCCGGGCCCCTCACCCTCAAAACAGCTGAAATATGCCACCCGCAACCCACGCCCGCCTCAGCCCTCCGACGACCTCTCACGTCCCAGCTATACGTACGTATGTGTCCTGTGTGCAGAGTGCAGTGAAACTGTCCAACAGAAACTCTGCGTGTGTTGCTGATGACACCTTGAAACTTTCGACTTCGCGATAACATATCGGCGTGGATATTCGGTGATTTTGGGTATTTATACACTATAGAGTAAAAAATATAAGTTCTAGCGTTCCTCTATCCGCTCCGATCCGCTTACGCCTGAGTTTTTCACAAACATAAAACACACACAGTCATAACACAGAGGCCACAACATGGAGAAAACTAATGTTATTTGAAAGTGTGTAACCTGTACTCATTATAGCTACAAATCGTCAAAGTGGGATTCATAAATTATTAACACTGTGTATGTACCGTGCTATAAGTTAGGTGGCGCCACAAAACCGCCGTATGCAATCGTCGACAGCGACAGGTCACACAAATAAAAAAGTTTGCGAAGTCACAGAACTGAATTCCTGGAATCTCTCAATTTTATCTCCTTTCGAGCTTGCTTGTAAATTCTTCCTCACCAAAAATGGTTCTGTCTCAACCTCTACCGTGTTCCGCTCTAATATGGCACAGCCACATTACGGACAACCTCGCGCACGTAGATCGAAGCCCACGGGTGCCCTGCAACGTTCGAGTGCTGGAGGTTTGGATGCCCAGCAGTCTCTATACCACAGTCGAGAGCTGAGCGAGCCACTCTGGTAAGAACCTAAGGTTGCTTAAATGAAGAGTTCGCTTATTTGGGACGGAAAGCGCTGCCCTCGGTGAGCTTAGCCTTACCACCAGTGGGCTGGCACAGCACAGCCGCACAGGAGCCGCAGGTCACCACAGTCTGAGCGTGCGAGAACACGGTGGTCATCTGGAGGCAGCCCTGGCAACGGACGTCCATGAAGTAGGAACGGGGAGTAGGAACAAGAGTCTTCAGCTTGTTCTTCTGGAGCTCGCTCTTGGCGCTAGGATTCAGGATATCGACAGCCAAAACCATTTTGTGTAATGCGAGTTCAACGACGGTGAAGGGTGGAGAAAAATCACTATCATTATTAATTTTGGCAGGGGCCAGGGTACCCGACGAGTGAAAAGTTTTCATGCGTCGATGCTCCCGGGGGGCAAAATATCCCAACTTCAACGCGCGAGGGTTTAGGGCTTACAATTTCCAAGCCATTGAACTCCAGCCATTAGGCCGATTGTTTTGGATTCGGGATGGATAATGGTGAGCGAGGCTTGGCACCGGTGTAGATCACGCAATATGGCAGCGGCTTTATGTGCGAGGCCAAGAATCAAGAATAGTCACTTGATATCTATTTCAATTGAGCAATTTGAAGCGTGTCTTAATGAAATAGATACTGAGGTTCTGATTAGGTAGATCTGATTAGGTAGTCTTGGCTAGGTAGTTCTGTAGGTAGATCGGTTGATTAGTTAGTTCATAAATTTCATTGTTCATTGTTCATTTCTCATTCAGTGATGGTCGCAGTTCACTCGACCTCTTCATGATGGATCACGCTGTCATCCACGGCCAATGCCTTAAGCGGCTTGCCTTTTCCTCCGTATGATTCAGGGACCCACGGGCCAAGGTACTCAGCCAATTGCGAGCCATTGGAGAGCACCGTAAACTTAGAAACAGTGGCTTGGCTGCTCATGGACTGGACCAGCTTGAACACCCACATCATAACATAAGGCACATTAACGAAGTACTTGGCACTGAGCGTTTCCGGGTAATAAGACTGGAATACCTCGATGATCTGCTTGCTCGCCTTTTTAATGCGAGAATCCAAGCGCAAGAAGGAGACGTTCATATAGTCATGCACCTGATCCATCTTGTCGTGCTTTTCATCGGCAAAATCCAGCAGTGCCAGTGCTCTTTCATGTAACCCCACACGCCATTTCAAAAACTCCGTGACGTTTCCAAAAACTTCGCCGGGATTCTTGATTGCTCCGTACAAGTTCCAGGTCACCACTTTTTTCCCGTTCTGAGTCACCACACCGAGTTTTTCCAGATCACTGCTGTACTTCCCACGCGCCACTTCCAGGGGTTTGAACTCTTGGCGCCACTTCAAAGTTTTGATGAGTTGTGTTTTGGCTTGCGGGATTTTGCCTTCATTCGCAGTCAGGAATTTCTTGGCTACATTCTGGTGAGCAGCCGACCATGTGCTAGAATCCAGGCTGAAATTGAGGCCGTAGATCTCCTGGTATCCCACCTCTTTAAAAGATTCGACCACAGCCGTTTCCCAATCCTTCGAAAGCATATTATTTGGTTAGAGCTCGCGTTGTTTGCGGTGTTAGTAGCGGCGGAACGTGGATGCCGTTTAGATCGTGATCCGCGTTATGGGTAAGGGGGGATGGTGCATTAGATGCGAGGCGATCGATGATGATCTTCAAGATAGCGCCGGATATATAATTCAACGTCGGGAGTAAATTATATGGTGAAGCAGAAGTAGATCAGGTTAGTGAGTTATCATCTATTGTGTCATTAATTAGGTCCGAATATTATTATTTAGCCGTGAGTGTTCTCAACTTCCACCCCTGAACTTCCTGCACTGGCTTCCCCAAATGCACAACACCCTCAGCCGAAACAATTATCTTACCATCCACACACCATCTACGCATATTTTCGGGCTGATTGGGAGATACCGTGACCTGAACGGTCCCGTTCAGAGCTTCGTAAGTTACTAATGGGTTGTCCAAGTGGCTGCCTTGGTTGTAGACACTCATCATAATATCCATGAGCTGCTGGCGCTGGTCTTCAATGGACTTGAAAACGGGAATACCCACCATATGTATTCTGGACTCCGAGGGGGGCTGTGAATTGGGAGAAATGAGGAACCCGGCTTCAAGGTAGCTGGTGAGCGTAAACAGCAAATAAGAATGTTCCGGGCCGTAAACATGTTCCCAAGCGCTTTTGTCTGATGAGAAAACCTGGGTCTCGCCTTTATAGGCCTGTAAAATCGTTTCTAAATTGATTCTGGCCGCCTCCTTAAACTTCTCGTTGGGGTTATCTTTAAACCTCCGCCTCATCTCTTGTGAATCCGAGTCGGCTACTAACGACGAATGGAATCCCCACGAAGCTACAACCAAAGCGTACTGGTCTCCCAATTCAGCATTAATGGACTTACCATGGAGTTGAGATTGGCTGCCTTTAGGGAACTGCATCGGAATGGACGACAATGGCACGAAATCAGTTGACGAGCTCACAAACAGTTTACGAATCGCGGCCACAGGGGTTTCTAGTCCTACTGACGTAGCTAAGGCGTTTCCTGTTCCCGTTGGAATCACCAAAAGTCGCAATTCTGCACCATTCGGTGAATCTGTATCATCATTTCGCAATTTGGGGGACGTTCGGGGTAATGAGTTCACGAATTCGTGCACACTTGTGTCTCCTCCCAAAATAATAACAGTGCTGCTCTTTTTGATAGTACTGGCATGCTCCGCGATACTTTCCGAAGATTGGGTTGTCCAGTAGGTATGATCTATGTTCAGGTATCGAAGTAGAGGCCCTAACACATCAAAATAAGGATCACCCACATGCTTCAACGACCGGCTAGCATCGGGAGCGCGTGAATCCAGTACGATAAGGTCTTGGAGGTGGGCGGGGAGTGTTCTTTCGGCGTTCGAGCCATCATGGAAGTTGATGGCCAAATTCCAGTCTTTAATAGCAGATCGGTCTATAGTGTGACGCGTCAAAGTTCGTCCATCGGGCGTTTCGTTAAGTTGGAACTCGAAATACTGGTTGGAGGCGTGGATAGGAACTAACAAGATGGATTCATTTTGTATCTGGTCGAGCATCTCTGTAAATCGCTGATTTTCCCCCTTCTTTCTGGGATTTATTTGCGATATTCCTTAAGTTTCTTCTTTCCTTCTCTGATTTATGAGTTCAATTCTACACAATTGTGAGTACTTTGTACAATTGTGTGTACTTTTCACATACACCGTTTCAGTATTTCACTCCCTTATTTAACCCTAAATATCGATGATGGTGTTCATACTCGTGACTCCCATAACTAGTGTATACTTCAGGTATACTTGCATTATTCGAGGACTATTTATTTACTAATTAAATTAATAAAGAAATCAAATAGAAATGTATCATCATGGTTCTGTTCGTCGTCCTCTTGGTTTTGACCTCTTGTCTGTCTCTTCTTTTCTTTTCTTCGCTTGGCCTCCTCCTATCTCAGCCGCATCCATGGGTCTTGAACCCTTAGACCACCTAATCAACCGGCACACACTGATATATACCTAACCGCGCGTGTGCTGCTGCGGTCTCTTATTGTTGATACAAAACACCTCGCGATCCATACAAACAAACTCTACACCCGCCAATTGCCACTCGAATGGCGACGCCAGAGGGTGAAAAATCGCACTATGAGGTGCTTGGTGTCAGTATCACCTCCACCACAGAGGAAATACGTAAAGCGTACCACACTATCGCCCGAACACATCACCCCGATCGGGGCAAGAGTGGCAGCGTAGAAATATTCAAACTGGCTACGGTGGCCTACGAAATTCTGGGAGACTCGACTCAACGTCGTGAATACGACGAGAAGCTGAGCTTGCAACACCCGAACTCCCAACAGCATCATCATCATTCAAAAGATCATCATCAATCAAAAGATCATCATCAATCAAAAGATCATCAATCCAAAGCCAGTCGACATGAATCAAGAAACCCGTTTGAAACACGGCGATCGGCGCGATATTCGTGGCACGCACCCAATTATTCCAAGTCGTTTAGTGACGGGTGGAGATCAAGCCGAGAAGCGGCCTCCCATGCCTTTGAGTCGTCTCTAAACTCAGACACTGACGCTAATGCGCGGAAGTCCCACGAGTTCCGGAAACGGGCCGATACGTTGCGAGATATAAACGAGGAACTGAAGAAACACGGTCCGGGGTATGTGCCACGGAAGTCCCACACCAATGAGATGCCACGAAAATCGGAACCAAGGTATACGAGAAGACCGCGTGAAAGCAAATTTAGTAAAGCTAGTGCGTTTGAACGAACCGAAGCCCCAAATGGACACTACGCTAACCAAGGCTACGAAGGCTACAATGAAGGAATGTACAATGAAGGGGCATACAATGGACATTACAATAGAAACGAAGAAGGAACGTACAATGGAACATACAACGCGAATGGAACATACAACGCGAATGGAACATACAACGCGAATGGAACATACAACGCGAATGGAACACACAACGCGAATGGAACGTACAGTGCGGACACTGAAGGAGATTACGAGTCCAGCGAACCCAGCTCTGTTCCAAGTTCCCCCACTAAGCGAGCCACTACTGGCGAGGAAAGCCCGTCTAAACGCCGACGAGTGTTCAATATGAGTTCGTTCAAGGACGTCCCACCGTTCACTCAAACCAATGGCACGTCGCTTAATTTCGAGCAGGTTTCCGACGCTCTGCCTAGCCGGTCGTATTCGACCCGGCCCAGAACCCCGAAACCACGGCCGACGTGGCAAAAAAGAAACACCGACGAGTATGAACGTGCCTACATGAAAGAACAGCGGATCAAAGACTACCTAACGGAATTCTCGGCCCACACAGCACCGATGTTGGACAGTTTAGTGGCTTTGCAGAACATGCGGGTCCTACTGACTGGCCGGGAGTTAATGGCGGTCTCAGATAATCTCGTAAGGACGCAGGTTTTGTTGGAAAGTATGCTGAATGGGACCAATAGAACAATTGAGAGTATCCGTCAGTTAGTTGAGGATCCGGGGAGTTGACTTAGGGAGTTAACAGACATTATAAATTATGTAAGTGGCTAAGTATGTAAGTAACTAAGCATGTAATTAATAGGTATGCAGGTAGGAAGTTACTTCATTCGGACGAGACGTTACGAGGGGTGTGTGTAGGGGTTGGAGGTTTCTCTGCTTGCAGCTAGAGCAAACCGCGATCTCTCCACAGTAGTCACCCACCCCTTGCCCATCTGATTGTCCACCCACACAATCACCGATTCCAAAACCACATCCGTTTATTCAAAACATCCGTCTCAAAATAACCCCACAAACCACCCACCACCGCATCTCGGGCCGTCTAACGCTCGTCACACCCACTAAACATGAGTGCGGCCGATATGAGGGCCTTTGCGGACGAGAAACTCGCCGAGTTACGCAAGGTCCACCCCGGTGTTAATTTCGAGATCAACTTCATGGAAACTACCAACGCCAAGGGCGAGAAAATGCACGGCTTTGCATTTACTGTGAAAGGGGCGAATGGGAGTGACCCGAACCAGCCGGAAAACATTGTAGAGCTGAGGACTAGCGATTCCGAGCCGGGCGAAGCCACACGACTATTTAAGGAGTTCCGCGAGCAGCAGCAGAAGAACCAGCCAATTAAGAATCAGCCAATTAAGAATCAGCCAATTAAGAATCAGCCAATTAAGAACACAACCCCGGCTGTGAGCTCTACGAAGGACGGGCGTATAAAGGAAGTCAAAGGTACGGAGGTGGACGTAGAGGACTGTCAGGAGTGCCGAATGATGAGACTGCGGGCCAGTTTTGAGGAGATGGAGGCGTCCATCGCACGTGCTGGAGCAGCGCGGAAGTATACCATATATTGAATCGTTGGGCTTTTGCCCTGTTTATCGTGGCCCTGGCGTCTCCACACATAATAGAGCTAGCGGCATGTGGAATTTTCTTCTGGCTGGAAATACGTACTACATTAATTAAGCGACGTTATGTTATGTATTCACAGGATCTACACAGACATCTAAATTTAGAGAGAGAGATAGCTAGTTAGCCATGGACTCATGCCGCCCCTTGCCCACAGACACCCCGTAAAACCACACGGACATCGCCCCAGAACATCACAAACCACCAACCACTACTAAGCACGTCCTTATACACGCATTTACCATGAACTTGGCTCAGATTCTAGCCTTCAAGAAAGAGAAAACTAAGGTGCTAGATGCTTGGGATGAATCCACTTTTTTCGACGTCTACGAAACTGACGAAGTCAACGAGAAGGGCGAGAAAGTACTGGAGTACAAGTTACCTGTGACGCACGAATTGATACGGGATTTTATGGCTTCCACGAGTTCTGACTCCCAAGGTCACGACCAGAAGCCCCGGGTCTTTAAGATTAATGAATCGAATCTCGGCGCTGCCATTTCACGATACGAATCGTATCTCGATGCAAAGGAGGAGGGCGCGAAAGCTAGAGCTATGCTTGATGCGAGGGTCAGTCTTCTTCTCAAGGATCTCGAGGAACATGAGCAGAAACTGAAGAAGACCGAGACTGAGATCGAACACCAGCAGGGGGAACGCTGCCAGAAGTGTGAGTTAATGCAGTTAGAATCGAGTTTGCAACGGATGGAGAAGTTAGTATCCACTAAAGGAAAGTAGCGATCACGGAGAGAAATAATGATGTATTCTATTCGATAAGGTCTTCTATATAGTTAGTTAGTTAACGCGGCTCTCCAGCTCACCTGTTTCCACGAAACTGCGCAGGTTGCTGAACACCTCCTCCTCGAACGCCGTCCACGCGTAGTAAGTGTGTGTTCCCACGTGAGGGAGCAGCAACGCGCGCTCGTTGGCCATCAGGCCCGGGTGGACCTTCGGTTCCTCCTCAAACACGTCCAGACCCACGCCGCTGATATGCTCGGCGTCCAGCGCGTCGCTAAGCGCCGCCTCATCGATGATCGGGCCACGGGCTACGTTCACAATGACGGCGCCCTTCTTCACAGCGTTGAACAAGCGGTCCCGGCTCAGCAGATGGTGCGTGGCCTTGTTGTGGGGCACGACCACGACCACGGCATCGCACTGGCCGAGGAACTCGTCGAGGTCCGGCACAAACACCGAGTCCTTCTCCTGCTCGGGTTCTAAACGCCGGCGCTGGTAGTACAGCGTTTTGGCAAAGCCCAAGGGGTGGGCGCGGTCCCGGATCATCTGGCCGATGTTGCCCATGCCGAGAATGCCGAGCGTCGCATTGACTGTGCTATAGGCGGGCCGCGAGACGCCACGCCACTGGCCGTCACGCAGGGCCTTGGAGAAGCGGTAGAACTGGCGCATCGCGCCAATCAGCAGGAAGATCGCAGTGTCGGCCGTATCGGGCGCCGGAGCGTGCGGGCAGTTGGCCACGGCCACCCCGTGCTGGGCCCAGACCTCCACGTCACCCACTACGTCGTAGCCAGCGCCCTGGTGGATCACGGCCTTGACGCCGGACTGGGCGATCTGGGCGATCATTTCGTTGGTGTAGCCGCCGAACTCGCGAGCATTGGGCCACGTGTTCACAACCAGCTTGATGTCGTTGTTCTCGAAGTACTGGAGGTACTCGGTTTGCGTTTTGGGGGCACAGAACACAAGCTCGTACTGGTGTCCCTTGGCGTACTCAATCACCTTGGCACGGATCGTGTGGGCGAACGCCGCCTCCATAACCAGAATTTTGTGGCCAGACATCTTATTACTTGAGCGGTTTTTCTTTATTCTGGGGTTGATTGGTGGTTTTGTGGATGTTTGGTAGCCCTTATTAGCACTTTTGTGGTGGGTAGCCTGATCTGCAGTGATATATTTTGGCAAGATCGGGATCAGGGCAGTATTTTTATTAAGGCGCCGGAGATAAAGACGATATGCGTTGGGATGACAGAGTAGGGTAAGCGGGCACGCGGGAATGCGTGGTTTGATACACTCCGTAAATATACTAGGTAACTGGGTAGGGCGATACACTAGGGCAGAGTAAATCCGCCCGAGTTAAGAGCACTACGCGGGGGGGTTAGGCCGTAAACAGCTAGATGGTGCGGAAATAGTACAGTTTTCAGGTCGCTGCCAGGCATTAAGCTTTGAATTCGAATGGTTTATATGTCACAACTCTGGCCAGATACACCATTGCACACCTACGGGCACACTCGAGGCTGATCCAGTTTGAGAATCAGTCATTTATCTTGCTTATAACGTCAAAATCGAGGCTACACGTAAAACGTTTCACCCCTCGCGTTATAAATAGACTCGAAGTCTGCATTGAAACCCGTCGAGTCATGTGGAGCTGTGCGCTGGCCTTACTCCGTGCGCGAGATAAGCCCCGGTCTAGGTTAAACTACCAATTTTCTTATATATAGTATAAAACCACCACGCATCAACTAAAACCAACACCCTCACATCTCTCGCTTCCCGTACCATACTTAGAACCTGAGCAGTGTGAATGAACTACGGAGACTGTCGGATCTGCTTCCAGGGACCTACAGGCCGCCGGCCCTTGTTCCAGCCATGCAAATGCACCGGAAGTATGGCCTGTGTCCACCAAGACTGTTTGCTGGCCTCGCAGGCTGGAGTGGACATCGACAAGCTGCAATGCGAGCTATGTGGCACTACTATGTTCTACGGCAACCCGTGGAAAATCAGGGCGTCGGACCTTGTGAAGTACCACATTCATTTTAAGAAATACTTATTGGATTTCGTGACGAATGTCTTCACGTTGCTGGGCGCGCCCGTATACCTCTTCGCCTTGGCCATTATTGTGGCAACTGATTTCTGGTTCTCTATCCGCTGGCCGAACGTTATTCTCGAGATGCTTGGGTACGTGGCCCAAATAGTTATGCCTGGCTTCGCATTCAAGCTCGAAACAGAGCAGAGCTTCTACCAGTTCTACTACCAGACTCTGGTGGCCGTTATCGGCTACTGGCTGGGTCTGGCGTTTCTACGTCACGGCGCTATGCGAGTGGCTCGAGAGGTGCGGAGTTCCCAAGCGCACCACCTCAAGAACAAACCACCAGGCCGCAGCCAATCCTCAGATCTCTTCGACTTCCCGCCCATCATCGACCGCACGAACCGTCTGTTGCTCCAATCCCTTTCCTTGTGGCGTAGAGAGGATAACGACGAGGCCTGGGGATTTGGCTACGCTTTTAGCATGGTGACGATGCGCAATTATTTGACCTTCCGCATCATCTTTTTCGGACTGCGTTGTATCTGCAATGCCGGGCTTTGGGGCCTGAGGTATGTAATTCCGCGCTTCCCCACTCTGGAGTCCAGTGGGCCGTACATTTCCGGCGTCTTTTATTGGCCGCTGCTCATACACATTTGTTTAGCGGGGTCCGAGTCGAAGAGAGTCGAGGACAAGCTCTTGGTCCAGAGCTGCCGGAATGTGGCCGCAATGATTGCGGCCACGGTGCTGTTTCCGTATCTCTACGGCATGGGCCTCTACTTTGCCTGGACCGGAGGAGCACTGGTGAACCCTGGGTTCGGCACGGTTCAAGGGTGGCAGTTTTGGCTGGTCGGAATTGCCATCTACTGGCTGGACCGCCGCCGGTTCGACGGCCAGATGAAAATGCTGGAGACGCGGGTCTTCACCGGCCGTCACCAGACAACAACGAATCAAAAGATCTGGGCAGAGCACGAGTCCCAGGAACACTATGACTGGCTAGATCTCGTGCCGACCTGGTTCATAACCACCCTGTCTCATGGTGTGACGGTGGGGGTGCTGAAACATGTCCTGTTTAATTCTTCGGGCATTGTGTTTAATTCTTCGGGCATTGTGCAGCCGCTGAACTCCAAACTACCCGATCGATCGCTGCTGCTCCTGGCTCTCGCCACTCTGGGCGCGCCGTTAAGCTCCGGCTGGCCGCGTTCGGTGTTTGCGCTCATTTGGCTGAAAGACCGCATGTGGCTCGGCCTGGCAGCGTCTCTCATGAACCCAAAAACGGCTAGCCCGCCCAGCTGGCTCCAGCCGGCCGTGCAACACGCTCGGTTTGGCGTCTTGTGCGTGGTGTTGGGAATTGTGCCGCTCTGTTTGGGACGGGCGGCGTTTTCCACCTTCAGCGAAAGCGATTTGCTGCTGTGGACGAGTGGCTTGGCATTGACTCTGCCTGTGCTGGGCACGGTACTCCTGAAGTATCCGCCCGTGGCACTGCGCCAGCACCCGCTGATGAAAATATCACGGAGAGAAATATCAACGGACAAAATTGGGCTCAATTACTACAAGCTAGTGGCCGCCCTGGTGATGGTAGTGCTGCGCTTTGCTCAGCCCGACGAATACGCCGCTTACCTGCACTGGGCCTTGCCGAACTTCCTGCTCCAGCTCGTGCTGACGGTATGGCCGGAACACCTGGCGGGGCTGCCTGGGTCGTGTTTTCTGTGGATGAACTACTTCAGCGACGGGTTTCTTCCGTTAGCATTAGCTTCGGGGCAGTGGAGCTGGATTCCGAGCACGGTGTGTAGGGACAGCGAGGATGACCTCACAGACTCTATTATGTGCTATATTCCGTATCCCGGATCGCTGGTCGATTACCGGGACCTGCCTGAATCGTTTAAGCAGGCTGCTGCGTAGTTATATATACATGAACGGGATGTATGTACTGGATATATTTGTATATGTACTGGATATATGTACTGGGTATTTGCTGGGTATCATGTCTGGAGTGAGTTATCTAGGCTGAAAAGGCTGCCCATGAAGCTGTAGCCTTTCTTAGCGATGGAAATCCAGTCACGCTCTTCACGATAAGGCCATGTTCGAACGGTTCCCATTGTACCACCCTGGAACATCTTCCATACATCCATCAGATCGCTGATTGCTTTCCTTCCGTGCCTAGCATCTGCCGTATGGAAATGGATCACTTCTTCCGATCCATCACCAAATACCATTTTAAGGCCGAACCCATCAGAGACTTCTCGGACCATGACCTCGGCTTCAGTCTGAGTACTTCCGTCCACAAACTTCGTGCTGACTTTTGGCACTCCTGTTGGGCACATCCGTTGGTCCTTGAACCCATAGGAAGCGTCGAACCCATAGGAAGCATCAAGCCCATAGGAAGCGTCGAACCCATAGGAAGCGTCGAACCAGTGCGCCTGTACATCTGTGGGTTTGCGAGCTGCCCATTCAGCCGAGATATCGCGTACAAATCCCGGAATCTGGTCTGGCCACACTTCACGCCAAGCCCCCAGCATTTGCCGGAACGCAGGGATCACCTTCTTCTCGTTCGCTGCAATGCGTAAAACTTCATGATTGCCGTTTGTCCTTTGTAACCTAATCTCTAGCACATTGCCATCAGTGCTCACGGAAAGGTAGCACTCTTTCCAGTAACTTTCTCTGTCCACGTAAACGTCGAGGTCATTGATGGACCCTCGCACCATAGGGTAGCCTTCTTCATCTAGAGGCCAGCAACCAGCTCCATGGGCGAATCGGGCTTCCATCCCCCTGTAATTAGTTGACAGATCACTTTCCACCGCATTTTCGTTCTTACGACTCTTCTGAGGTCGCAAAGACTCGGGCCGAACACCAGGCGGGTTGATTTGACTCAAAGCGTAAAGAGTGGAACATTCCCGGTGAAATCGATTAAAAACTGAGTAAATGAGACGATACGACCCGTTGCTATGGGCCAAATGGAAACCCCTCCCGACAGACCCATCAGAAGTCAGAGCACACGCTTGGTTCAAGTTTTGCCAACGCACCAAACATTTTTCACCATCTATCATCACTGCGATAAGATGGTAATCCTCGAATTCCAAGCGACGGGGCCGCCAAGGTCCAAAGCGATTGGGGTTTGTCACCCAAGGAGCGTCAATTATTGGCTTGACTACGGCAACTCTGCCGTTCGGAGAGCAGTTCATTTGGCTATTCCGTGAGACTCCTTCCCAAGCGTTCACCCGACGACCTTCGGATAACGAATAAAACATCCGCCTGCTATAATAACCATCAGCTGCTCTTTCCTGTAATGTGTTCAGACAATTTTTAGAGCCGATGACTATGCGAATTCTCTCGACAACCTGGTTGTCACTTAGGTACAAAGTGAGTGTATTCGCGTCAAACTCTAGATCCATCCAGCAAGTACTTCGTCCCGCGAGCCTTGCATCGTCTGTTTCCAGGTAGCACGATGTTGGGTCTTCTGTTTCTGTAGACATTTTGATGAGTGCGCTCTCGCTCGAATCACATATGTATATACGTATATATATAGGCTACCGCCTTTTCAATGATGCAGCAACGGTCGGTACAACCTTGAGGTAAGACCATGCCAACCATAGTGATTGGCTCTACGGGAAAGCTTGCTGAAGCTGTCTCATGCGTAAATCTTGTGACCGTTTATGCATGCATCGCGACATCCCCGGCACTTTCCAATGTTCTAGCGCTCTGAGCGATCATCTTTCACTGTATTGGGCCTGCACTCGAATTTACTGAGCCATTACTTTACGACAGTGGAGTAGTATGTAGGGGGTGTGCTATACGTGTGCTGTGATGCTGTGGGTGGTGCTTAATGTAGAGCAATGCGATGGGTGCTAGGGTAGACGCTATTTTTATCCAGTCACGTCAACGCAATGTAGTCACGTCAACGAGATGCGTTCCCCGCCCTGGTACGAGATAAGTCCCCGCGGAAGTCCCAGTATAAAAACCACCAGCACCGTTTTCCCACTTCCCATCCTACCACCTCCTCTGAGCAGTGCTTAAATGAGCGAACAAACCTGTCGGATCTGTCTGGAAGGCTCCGAACTAGGCCGGCCCCTGTTCGAGCCGTGTAAATGCACCGGAACTATGGCGTTTGTCCACCAGGACTGTTTGCTGACCTGGCAAGCCGAAAAAGCACGTCTTAATGAGATGAAATGTGAGGTGTGTGGCACGTCGATTTACTACGGTGATTATAGGGCCGCTGAGTTGGGGACGCGGATGAAGTATAAGTGGATGTACTGGGGCTATCTTCGTCGCTTGCCCTACACCAAGATTAATTTGATGAGCTTTCAGGTGAGCATCCTGGCAATTGTGTATGCTCTGCTACTAATCTTGGTTGCTTTCCCGCTGATCGGCCGCCTCACAATCTATACGCTGGACCTGGACCTGGACGTCGACGATTTTGGGTTTATCTACTACTACGTGATCGCGGGCCTCTCGCCATATTTTGTCCAAGCCATGCTGATTTTCCAGCTGTGGCTACGAACGATTCGACTGACGTTGGCGCTGGAGCAGAAAAACGCGGTGGAGTTCGGACCGCCGAACTATGACGTGGAACGAACCATCGAGCTCTCCGGTGGTCAAATCAATGAGTTCGGCGAGTTGCTGCCTATTCACGATCCCATGACCGGTTTAGTGAGCGACGTTTTCGCGTCGTTCGGCAGCAACGACAACGTGTTCAGTGAGGATGCCGTGCGGTTCACCTATATCGCCTTGAATCACTTTTTGCGGATGAGGACCATTGCGAACGCGGTGATTAGCGGTGTTAAGTGGCTGATTACTCCCAACAAGGGTTCGGGTTTAGAATCACCTCCGTTTTCGGACGAGCACTGGATGGCTTTGTACGGCCTCAGTTTCCGAGGCATGGTGGAAGAAAGCGTGAGACTGGGTATTACGGTTGTTGGCACCTACCTGGCCGTGCTACTTTCTGACTCCAAGGAAGAAGCCCTTATTTTAAAAAATACGACGATTGTGCTCGCGTCCACGGTGGTGTTTCCGTATCTGCACGGCCTTTGCCTGTACTGTGCGCTCATCTCCGACAATGAATTTCAATGGTGGTGGCCCGCGCACTGGCCGCTGCTCTGGCTGGTGGGTTTGGCGATTTATTGGTGGGACTTCCGCCACTTTGCGGCCAAGTTCGACAGAACGATGAGTTGGTTGGAAACAGGCACACCAGCGCAGATCGAGCTCCCCATGGGATTTAGATGGGGCGTGCTAGGGTTCTACGTGAAAGTTGGACCTGCGTTTGTTTTATCCACCTCGGCTCATTGTTTGGCGGCGTGGCTGCTGAAAGCGGCGTTTCTGCGTGTAGGCGTGTGGCTTCCCAATTTGTTTAGACCGCTTAACTTCGCGGTGCCGGACGGGTCGGCCGCTGGGCTGCTGCTCGTTCTTTTATTCACCCCCGTTGCGTCTTTCGGGCTAGTCACCTCGTACCAAACGCCGCTTGCTTACGTGGGACTGGTGTGGCTGAAAGATCGCGTGTGGCTGCGGATGCTGACCTCTCTGGTTCGACCTAACCCCGCGATCAACTCCCCTAACCCCGTGATTAAACTGCCGTTCATGACGTTCATGTTTATGCGCTTCTTCTGCTTGTGTGTGGTGCTGGGAATTGCGCCGCTTCTCCTGGGGAGAAGCATTGGGATGGCTGTGAGTCCGTACTCAGTCTGGGTCGCGACAAAGTTGGGGGATAACGACCTGCTGCTGTGGCTAGCTGGTCTGGCATTGACGCTGCCCTGGCTGGGCTATGTTCTGCTGTTCTTCCCACCTCGTGAATTGAGCCAGTATGCGTTTTACCGGTTCTGGAAAACGGGTCGCGATCTTGATCACGCTGAGTTCCGCCTCGCTACGTTCCTCAGGCACATTGGCATGGCCTGTGCGTTGCTGGTCTTGCGGGTTTATGGACCCCAAAGGCTGCAGTCCCACCTGGGATGGACTGGGCCTTACTTCGCCTATCAAATCTGTGCGCTCGGCTGGCCCGAGGTGCTGCGGATGTGGGCGTTCGCGTTGTTTCTGGCCACCAATTTACAGAGCATCGGCTGGCTGGTGCCTGTGGCATTGCTGGCGGGCGATCTGCACCCGGCCAAAAACGCGTTCATTTTTATAGTGATGACGTATCCCAAAACGCTGGTCGATTATCGGGATTTGTCACATGTTTAGTTTAGAGTATAGTTATCTGTATAGTATTCACGATATTGTGATCGGTGGGTTAGGCTCAAGGGCCTAGGGTGGGTCCCGAGTATTGAGTCCCTAAAGGCTGGCGGCGGGGAGGAGGGGGGGGTGTAGGGTCGCAGAAGGGGTCTCTTCTTAAGGCCGCGTGCCCCGCGCCTTACCCACGGCGTACCCACTACGTACCCACAGCGTACCCTGCTCCAAGCCCCGCTCCCAACCGCTCCCTACCCGGGCTCCACACCACACACTGAGGAGAGCCCAGGTAAGGGTCTGCCACGCGACGCGTTGAGGCCAGTAGTGTTCCCCCCCCCGACAACTCCGAAACTCCGAACGCGCGCGACCTGAGCGACCATGGCGGCCATTCTATCGAAGTGGCCAGTCCTCTCGATCGGCGTGGTGTTCCACCTCGCGTTCCTCATGAGTATATTCGACATCTACTTCCTCAGCCCTCTGGTGCACGGAATGCGCCACCACAGCGCCGAGAACCCGGATCCGGCGAAGCGGCTGTTTCTCGTCGTTGGTGACGGCCTGCGCGCCGACAAATTCTACGTGCCGCAGGTCCACCCCGCGTCTGGCGCCGTCGAGACGCTGGCGCCGTATTTGGTGGCAAAACTGCGCAACGGCGAGGCGCTGGGCGGCATTTCGCACACGCGCATGCCGACGGAGTCGCGGCCGGGCCACGTCGCGCTGATTGCCGGCTTCTACGAGGACGTGAGCGCCGTGACGAAAGGCTGGCAGACGAACCCCGTGAACTTTGATTCTGTGTTCAACCAGAGCCGCCACACGTGGAGTTTCGGGTCGCCCGACATCCTGCCGATGTTTGCGATCGGCGCCGAGCCCGGGCGCGTCGACGCGGACGCCTACGACGCGAGTTTCGAGGACTTCACGATGAGCAGCATCGAGCTCGACAAATACAGCTTCGAGCACCTCGACGCGCTGTTTGAGGCCGCCAAACACAACGCCACGCTGAACGCTGAACTCCGCAAACCCGGTGTGGTGTTTTTCCTCCATTTGCTGGGCATAGATAGCGCGGGCCACTACAAACGGCCGTACAGTGCCGAATACTACGATAACATCAAGTATGTGGACGCCGGCGTCAAGCTGCTCGAGCAGAAAGTGCGGGAGTTCTATGACGACGACGAAACGGCGTTTGTGTTCACGGCCGACCACGGCATGAGCGATTTAGGCAGCCATGGCGACGGGCACCCGGATAACACGCGCACCCCGCTAGTGGTGTGGGGCAAAGGCGTGCGCGCGGCCTCCGAAGTGCACGACCGCAATCTAAACGGCGATTTGTTCCCGCAACTCAGCGAGCAAGGCGTGTTTAGTGCCGAGTTTGGTGGTGTAGAACAGATCGATGTCGAGCAGGCCGATATCGCCAGTCTTATGGCCTACCTCGCCGGTCTGAACTACCCGGTGAACAGTGTAGGCCAGCTACCTCTCGAGTACCTGGCGGCTGGCCCGGAAACGCAGAGCAGAGCGCTGGCTGCGAACGCGTTCACGATTTCCGAGCAGTTTTTGGAGAAAAAGCGGCGCGTAGAGTCCGCACAGCTGCGGTTCAAGAACTACCCTGGCCTCAACGGCGCCAAGTCGGTCAGCCACCGCCGCGCGGCCATCCACCACCATCTGGAGAGCGGGAATTGGGCCGCGGCCACGCAAGCAGCGCATGATCTGAGTGCCGAGGCGCTGACCGGCCTGCGGTACCTCCAGCAGTACAACTGGCTGCTGCTGCGGACGCTGGTGACGCTCGGCTTCCTCGGCTGGATCGCGTTCGCGTTCACGAGCTTTTTGCACCTGTTTATTGTGAAAACCGCCGCGGACCCTAACCCTTTGGTTCCTAACCTCTTTGTCAAGTTCCTCTTCGGGGGCGTGTTCTCCGCCCTAACCGCGCTCCTCTACTCCCAGCACTCGCCCACAAACTACTACCTCTACGCGTTCTTCCCCACACTGTTCTGGTACATTGTGGCGTCGCACCGTCGCACCGTTTCCCAAGGGTTCCGCAAACTCGCGGCAAGCAGCACGAAACTCGGCCGGTTCGGCGGGTTTGTGGCCGCGTTCCTGCTGCTGGAGGGCATTGTGCGCGGCTACTTCCACCGCGAGCTGTTCAGCGCGATTCTGGTCGCGTTCATGCCGTGGCCGCTTGTCGAGAACTGGCGCGTCGCGTGGAAACAGCTGCCTACAACGCTGCTGTGGATGGCCGCGTGTCTGGCCGTGGCAGGGTTTGGGCTGCTCCCGGTCAACAAAATCGAGAGCCTGCCGCTAATTACGGGCAGCGGCATCGCCATGGCCGGCCTGTCGCTTGTGTACCTGCTCTACCTCGTGCGGAAACTCACGCTGTCGACCGTGACCATGGTCACCTCGGGGTTCCAGCTCAGCCTGATCATTCTGGCCGTGATTGTGACGCGGTGGTCCGTGGAAAGCCTGCAGGCCGACCAGGGTTTGCCGATTGGCAGCCAGCTGATGGGCTGGATGACGATGGTGTTCTCGCTGCTCGTGCCGTTCATGCACTCGCTGGCTCCCGTCACGGATTACCGCCTGCGGCTGGCCAACGTGTTCATGCTGTTCAGCCCAACGATGGTGATCCTCACGATTTCGTACGAAGGATATTTTTATGTGGCGTTTGCGCTGCTCATTTTCGCGTGGCTGCACCTCGAAACGGCGTTTGCCGAGGCGCGGCAGAACAAAGCACTGACCCTCAGCTCGTTCCGGCTGGCGCTGATGTTCCTCTTTTTCACGCACATCGCGTTCTTCGCCACGGGGAACATCGCGTCCATCTCGTCGTTCTCGCTCGACTCGGTCTACCGCCTCATTCCCGTGTTCAATCCGTTCAGCATGGGCGCCCTGCTCATTCTCAAGATCCTCGTGCCCTTCATCCTCCTCAGCGTGGTGTTGGGAGTTATGAACCTCAAAATAGGGTTGCCGTCCTACGCCCTGTTCAGCATGGTCCTGCCGGTGTGTGATGTGCTGTCGCTGAACTTCTTCTACCTGGTCGTGGACGAGGGCAGCTGGCTGGATATCGGGACGGGCATCTCGCATTACTGCGTGTGCAGTTTGCTGTGCTTGTTTTTGAGTCTGATCGAGTACCTGAGCACGGCGTTAGTGAGTGGCATTGAGATCGTGCCGTAGCCATCACAGAAAAATAAATATATATACCTAATGTGCAGAGAGAAATAAATATGGCAGAGAGAGGCTAATGGCTGGTGGTTCCTAGGTGGTCCCTAGAGGTGGTCCCTGCAGGTGGTCCCTTTGCTCGGCTGTTACTCCAACTTTGAAAAAAAACCAAGGCTTACCCCTTTGGTTTTTTACAATTTCGATAATTGTTTGATGCTAATGGCTGGGAGAGCTAATGGCTGGGTGCGCCAATGGCTGGGCTGTGTGGGTGGTCCCTGGTGGTCCCAATGGCCCCTTGGTGAATTTCTCGACGCTGGTGTGCTCGGCTGTCTTGGCTGTCATAATAGCTGGTGGCCCAACCCCGGCATCCTAAGTTTGAACATAAGTTTTACATATAATACAATTACGGTTCCTCTTCATTGTCTTTCCGTTTCTTGGGCTCCGCCTCGCGATCGAAGACGCCCGCGCGTTTTGGCGACTCGCCGAAGTTTGCGCCGAACGCGGAGTTTGTGCCAAACGCGGAGTTTGTGCCAAATGCGGGTTTCGCGAAGGACTGGGAGTTCCAGCCGAAGGAGTTGAATGGGTTGCCGAACGGGTTGGGCTGTGCGAACGCGCTGCCGGCGCTCTGGGCGCCATTAAACGGGTTGGGTGCGTGAGATCCTTCACTGGGGGGTGCAGTTTGCGAAGCGAAGGCCGGCTGGGCTGGCTGTGCTGGCTGTGCTGGCTCAGACTGAACTTGTTCAGGCTGGGCCGGAGGACTAGGCTGGCCAAAAGCAGGTTGAGTCGGCTGTGCCTCGGGCTGTTCAGGCTGTGCCTCAGGCTGTGTCGGTGCCTCACCAGAAGTACTGGGAGTCTGCTCACTCTGCCATGGCTGTGTCTGTGCCTGCTCTGGCAGCTCCGGCTGTGCCTGTGCCTGCTCTGGCTGTGGCTGCTCCGGCTGTGGCTGCTCCGGCTGTTTCTCAGGTGCTGCCTCTGCCTCAGCCAGCTTCTTCTCCAGCTGCTTCACTCTTTCATCCAGCCTCGCCATCTTCTGGTTCTGCAGCTTCGTGCGCATCTCGGCCTGCTTCGTCGCGGCGTCGTGGCCGTCTTGGCGCGCACTCAGGCGCACGGACTCGAGTTTCTGCTTGATGAGGCCGCGCGTCCGCACTTGTTCCGCCTCTAGCACCGCGTCGACTAAACGATCAACGGCGACCGGAGCGACGTGCCGCCGCAGCTCGGCCGCCAAAGCGTCGGCGTCCTGTGGCAGGGCGTCAGCCGCCGGGTTCCATTCTTGCGAGGTTTGCGAACTTTGCGCTGTTTGCGAAGTTTGCGCTGTTCTGGCCTCGGCGAGTTTCGCCTCGGCGCGTTTCGCTTTGGTTTCCGCGTCGCGCAGCCTGGCCTCGGTCTGGCGCAGCTTGGCTTCGAGCGCTGCCTGGTCCTGGGCGGTGCGTTTCTCCACTTCGCTGAGTTGCGCCTTGAGGACGGCGACGTCGGACTGGGCGTTCTGCGCTGTGGACTGGGCGTTCTGCGCTGAGGACTGGGCGTTCTGCGCTTCGAGCTGGGCTTTCTGCGCTTCGAGCTGGGCCTCGGTTAGCTGGTCTTCGAGATTGTTGACTTGTTCGACAAGCTCGGCGTCTCGAGAGGCGGCCGAGCTGAGATCAGCTTTAGCTGAGCTCAGTGCAGAGTCGTGCTCCTGCTTAACAGCCTCGAACTCTTCTTTAACAGCCGCCGTCTCTGCCTTAGCAGCATCAAACTCAGTCTTAACCGCCTCGTACTCAGTCTTAACCGCCTCGTACTCTGCCTTGGCCTCACTTAGCTCAGCTAACGCTGACCTAAGCTCGTCTTTAGTAGCGGCGTGCTCCTGCTTGAGCACGTCGTACTCAGCCTGGACGGCCGCATACTCCGCTTTCACCGCCTCTAACTCGACGCGGAGTGAGCGCAGATCGGCTGGTGGCGGCTGTGCCTCGCGGAGCTGGCTGTTTTCGTGGTGCAGGCTGCGGATTTCGTTGCGCAGGTGCGTGAGTTCGTTGTGGAGGCGGGTGAGCTCAGATTCGCTGGGTTGCATCGCCGCTGGCTGCGGCTGTACAGCCTGACTAGGGTGTGCTGGCTGTACGGGCTGTACGGGCTGTGCTGGCTGTGTCGGCTGCGCCATCACAGCCTGAGCAGGCTGCGCCAACACAGCCTGACTGGCACCCAACTGCATGGCCAGCCTGTCAAACCTCTCCACCAGCTGCCTCGCGTCCTGGGCCTCGCCGCGCAGCCTCGCCGACTCCGCGGCGGCCTGCGCGAGCTGCTGCGCGAGCTCCTGTTCGCGCAAACGCAGCGCCGCGACGTCGTCGGCACGGCGGGCGGCGGCCTCGGCGGCGTTCGCGGCCTCGGCGCGCGCGGTGTCGCGCTGTTCCGCGGCGGTGGCGGCCGTCTGCTCGGCCACCGCCGCGCGAGATTGCGAAGCGGCGAGTTGGCGCTCGACGTCGTGGAGCTCGGCGCGGGACTGCGTGAGCTCGAGCTGGACGTCGTGGAGCCGCGTTTCGTAAAACGACGCCAGCGACGTGGCTTTAGCCGCTTCGCTGCGCAGCGACGCCAGCGAAGAGGCTTTAGCCGCTTCGCTGTGTAGCGAGGCAACCGACGAGCCACGCGAGGCAACCGACGAGCTGTCATCTGCTTCGCTTTCGCTTCCACTCCCACCGGCTGTCATGCCGGCCGTCATGCCGGCCGTCATGCCGTCGGCCGTCTCTGCAGACCTCAACCTCTCCAGCTCCCCAGACAGCTCCTCCAGCTCCTCGATCAGCCCGTCGACCTCCTCGTCTCTCTTCCTCAGTTTCTCCGCGTCCTCGCTCCGCTGCGCCTCTAGCTCCGCGACCTTCGCGCCCAGCGCCTCCAGCGCCGCCGACGCCTCCTTCATCCGCGCGTCCTGCTTCTCCTGCGCCTCCTCCGTCGTCTCCAAGCCGCCGGCCTCGCCCTTCGGGTCGATATGCCGCGCCAGCTGGCGACACGCCGTCAGCAGCGCCTCGTTCTGGAACTGCATTTGCGCGACGTCCTTGAACAGCAGCAGGCGGTCGTTGATCACCGCGCGGCCGTCGATTTTCGCTTCGTTCGTTTCGTCGTTCGCTTCGTCGCTCGCGGCGATTTCACCGCGCAATCGCATAATCTCGTCCTCCTCCGCCAAACTGAGCGGCGGCTCGCCGGCGCCGCCCAGAACGCGCTGCACCAACAAAACGAGAACCTGGCGCCGGTAGCCGTCGAGCTGCTCGTCGCTGCGCTGCTGCTGCAGCCTGAGCGCCGCCGCGAGGCGCTGCGTGTCGCGCTGTGCGGCAACGAGCTCGGCGCGCTCCCTCGCTTGCGCAGCGTTCTCGGCGCGCGCCACTTCGAGCTCACCTTGCGCCTCGGCCAGCGCCGCCCGCATGCGCTCGATCTGCGGCATCTCGCGCTCCATGGCTTCGGCGACGGTGTCCGTTTCCTCGCGCAGTTTGATGTACCGGTGGCGCCACACCTCGCCGCTGACCAGCGACGAAGTGAACGTCGCGTCGCCCAGCGAGGTGCGACCGCCCAGCGAGGTGCCCAGCGAGGTGCGACCGCCCAGCGAGGTGCCTAGCGAGCCGCGCGCAGTGTGGAACGTGTCCTCCTCGGCCTGGCCGAGCGCGATCTCCTCGCTCAGCGCGTTGAGCGCCTCGGCACGCGCCTCGTCGCGCATCTCCGCGATCGACGCCGTCTGCGCCGCGAGCTCGGCCCGCGCAGAGGCCACGGCGTCGAGCGCGCTGTCGAGCTCGCCGCGCAGCAGTTCGACGCTCCGCAGCGCGCGCGTCTCGCCCGTTTGGAAGCGCTGGACCTGGCTCGTGGCCGCGGCCGCCGCGCGCTCAAACTCGAGCGCCGCGGCGCGCGACTCGGCGAGCGCCGTGCTCTGCTTTGCGAAGTTTGTGCGCAGCAGCGCCAGGCTCTGGTCGGCCGCCGTTGCGGACGTGGCGGCCGCCTCGCTCTGGGCGCGCAGCTCGGCGAGTTCAGCGTGAAGACGCGCCTTGTCGCGCGCCGACGCCACGCGCAGGTCGCCAAGATCGGCAGTGGCCCCGCGCAGCTGGTGCTCGACGCGTTCGGCCCGCATTCGCGCCGCGTCGCCGGTGGTGCGTGTTTGGTGGAGTTCGCGTTGGAGGTCCCATTGGGTGGCTTCTAAGAGGCGAATTTGGTGGCGTAGGCGCGTCCCTTCGGCGTCACCGGAGGTGGCGCCGGAGGTGGCGCCGCTGGGCTGTGACGTGGCCTCAGCAGGTGGCTTTTCACTGGCCTCAGCAGGTGGAGCCTCGCTTGAGGCCTGCCACTCTTCGTTATGTGGCTCCTCCGTACCGCGAGATCCTACTCTTTCACTGGCACCCAAGGAGTACGCGTGATCGAGCGCTTGCAGCGCCTCAGCGGCCGCGAGGTGGCCCGCCTCGGGTGACGCGTTAGGCGACGCGTCTCGCGCCTCGTTGGGCGCGTCCTCGGCCGAGTCGTCGGACGACAAAAGTTCCACGACCTCGTCGTCCTCTTCACTCGCCTCTTCACTCGCCTCTTCACTCGCCTCTTCGTCGTCGCTCATCTCGCTCAAGTCCTCTTCGTCCTCTTCGTCCTCGCTTAACTCCTCACTCCCAACGTCGCTCCCTTCGCTGCCTCGGTCGCTGCCTCGGTCGTCACGTGGCGCGAAGCCGCCGTAGGCCGTGCCGGCCGCCGCGGGCGCTCCGTCGAACGGCGAGTCCATACTCCGCTCGCTCTCGCTCATGTGGTGATGTGTATGTAAGCTACCCTATTTGGCGATCACCCCGATCACCTCAGAGGTGAGCGTGGCTGCTGGGAGTTCCATTTAGTACTTAGTTAGATGTTCTAAGCGTAGAATTAGCCGTTTAGAGCGCCTCGCTGGCGATCCGGCCGGCCTGTGGTCAAGGCATCACTGAGGCTGTAGAGTGTATTATTCTTGTACACTTAGTCTTACTCTTATACACTTATCCTTAGTCTTACTGTTATACTCTTACTGTTACTCTTATACACTTACTCTTGTACACTTACTCTTATGCTCTTACTCTTATACACTTACTCTTATACTCTCATGCCCTTGTGTACTCGTACTCTTACTCTTACTCTTGTGTCTTATATAGTTTCTTTATGTGTAGTATTCAGTGTTTAATTCGTGCATTCTGTAGTACAGGTCCCAGTGCGGCCAGTGCGGCGTCTCAGTGGCGTCTCAGTGGTGTCTCAGTGTGTGGTGTATTTAGCAGCTCTATGATCTGGGTGGATCTATGGGGATCTCCTTTGTGGATCTAGGGTGGATAGCCCCTAAGTACACATGCTAAACCACCACCCTACGATCACCACCCTCGATCACGACCTACCATGTCCACGCCGTTCATCGTGACGTACTCCGTGGAGAACGCCCATGCCAGCGACATTTTCGCCGTGGCCTCGAGCCCCCTCTACACCGTCACCGCCGGCGGCGACGGCTTCATCTACCTCTGGGACAACCGCAAGCCCTCCGGCGAGCCCACGCCGCTCACCGTGGAACCACTTAAGGCCGGCGTCCACCACCTCGCCATTGACGCTGCGGGCCAGTTCGCGGCGGCGGTGGCGTTCGACGGCACCGTCGTGGCGTTCGATCTGCGCGACCAGCGGCCGCTGGACATTGCACGCGCCCTGAGCCAAAAGGCGCCGCACGCCACAGATGCCGACACACCCGACGCTCCCAAAACCCGCGGAGCCATCAAAACCGGCGTGCTGGCCGGGGCGTGGGCCTGCGCCCTCGCCGGAAGCGCGCTGGCCGTGGCTACGCTGCAGGGCACGATCCACGTCATCGACATCGCAAGCAACACCCTGGTGGCGGTGCTGACCGAACCCACGACCGCCGACGCGAAACGCCGCGCGTGTTTGTGCGTCGACATCTCGAGCGACGGCCGGTTCGTCGTGGGCGGCTACGACGAAGGCCGGACGCGCGTGTTTGCGGTGGAGACGGGCCGACTGGCGTACTCGCTTCCCTCGCATATAATACGACCGCGCACCGTGAAATTCAACCCCATGGTCACGCAGGTCGCCGTGGCCGGCGGCGACGCCATTGCTTTGTTCACGCTGGCGGGTGGCAGCTACCTCGGCACTCTGGCCGGCCACAAAGCCACCGTGCATGCCCTGGAGTTTAGTCCCAACGGCGAGCGGCTGCTGAGTGTGGCGGGCGACGGCTTGGCGCGCGTGTGGGCGCTGGACACGCGCGAAACGAAGTTTGTGACGAATGATGCGGGTGCGGCGCTTTTCGCGGGGGCGTGGGTTCCGGAGCGGCTGGCCGTGATTGGCGGGTCGTCGGCGGGGTTTGTGACGGCGGGAGTTGATCGGACGGTGAGGTGGTATAGAGAGGCCACGGGGTCGGATTTCTAACTACTCGTTACGAAGTAACGAGTAGTGATCAGCCGAGGCGGCCACGTCACGAAGTAACGAGTAATTACGAAGTAATTACGAGTTGCCACTCTAAAAATACGAGTTGCCAATCACTCTCACTAATTTTAGCACCATCAATTATTATTACGAGGCGAGTGGCCACGTCACGAAGTGATTACGAAAAACCACATAAGTTGCCAATTTAAAAGTACGAGTTGTTCCCACTAATTATTTAGCACCATCAACTATTTACCAATACCACTTAATTACGAAAAACCACATAGACCTCCCATCCTTACTAAAACCACATACCATCCTTGGAATAGGGCAGTCTATTGGACCGCCGTTGGGACCAGTACTATGTATTATAGTACTATGTATTATAGGTAGTGTCATAGTGTAGCGTATCATAGGACTACTAATGTATCATAAAACTATCAGTGTATATTAGACTATCCTAGCGTACGTTAGTTTACGCTCCTCTTCTCCAGCATGGCCTGCCATTGCTGGGCCTTCGCGTCCATCTTCAACGCCTTGAAATGCCCCACGCCATACCGCAGCACTTCCGGCGCCATCTGCGTGGTTTTCAGTGCCAGTGCCAACCTTTTCGTTCTCTGGTTCACCGGCGTGAGTTCTAAATCGTGCACCCACAACCCACCGCAGTTAGGGAACCGCGCCAAGGCCTCGCTCACGAGGTGTTTCGCGGGTTTATGGTGCGCCAGTTCAAACGCAATACGGGCCAGCCACAACTGGGAGTCGTCCACTGCTGCCATAGCTTCGGTAAACACGGCGCGACGCCTGATCTCACTCGCATCTAAACTTGCCAAAGCCAGCCAAATCCTCACGTCGTTTTTCGTAGGTTTCAGCGCTTTTCTCAGTAACACTTCGGGCTCAGACGTATGGTGGGACTGGAAAATATAGAACGGCGCGAAGTCGGGCCATCTCGCAATCCCTTCGTCTATTTTGTTTTGCTGTAAATACTGTTCAGGGCTGTCCATCCAGGCTACACCATACGCGGCCAGTTTCCGCAGCACCGGCTCAGGAATCTCGGGTGGAGCAGTAGGCAGCAGTGGCTTGAGTTGGGCGGCGTCCAGCATCTGCGTTGCTAAGTCCCAAAGCTCGGCGTTATGTGGATGAATTTGGAGCGCTTCCGGCCATTTGGGTGACGCGGCGCCTTCATAGCGCAGAACGGCCGCGGCCAGCTCAGGCTGGGCCAGGTACGTGCGATTCCACTCGTTGGGAACAAGCGGTGCGAACTCGGCCGGCGTTGGCTGGAGATGCGGCAGGATCTGTGGGCCATGTGGCGACTTTACTAATTCAGCCAACCAGAACTCGCGGCCCAGCGCATTCAATGCTTCCGCACCCACATCCTTGAATTCCAGCAGCTGGAGCCAGATTTCGGGGGTCTGCGGGTGTTTTGCGGCGGCTTTATGCAGCGTCTCTACTTTGTCATTAGTTTCGGTGGTGTCATTGGTCTCTGCTGTGTGATTGGCTGACGCCAGCGCCAGCCATATTTGCGGCGTGTCCACAAACTGCAGCGCCGTTTCCAGAATCTCCGTCTTCAACGCCGGCTCTAAATCAGCAGCCAGCAGCCACAACTTCTCACTAGCGGCCAGGTCACCTCCCAACGCAGTTTGGACGCTCTGGGTCTTACGTTGTTTGGTGGGCTCTAAATCCACTAAAGCCAGCCACAGCGGCTCGGATTTGGGCAAAGCCTTGACGGCGTCACGCGCTACGGCCAGTGCCAAACTGGTTTTGCGCAGATTATGCAGCCGAACACTTAGCAGCCACAGCTCCTCGTTCCCAACCACAAGATCACAGCCGCGACGCGCCGTTTTAATGGCAGCCGATACGCGGCCTTCGGCTTCTTCTAGCCTGGCCAGCTGCAGCCAGCCTGAAGCGTTGCGGGGCTGACGGCGCACCAGCAACTCGAAGTTATCGCGTTTGCGCAGATCGGCCAGGGTTCCTTGGGAGCCACTTGGTCCACCACGAGGCCCGCTTGGTCCACCACTTAATTCGCTAGTTAGTTCGCTGTCCACTACCTTGGCCAGTCCCGAGGTATCCACCTGATCCAGCCAGTAGAAACGCCGGCTATTCGCTTCCTCCTCACGCAGGCGTTTATTGCTGTGTGTGATATCCTGCGCCTCAGGAAGTTTCGCCCACTCCTCAATACTGATCTCCTCGAGCTGGGAACTCCCAACAGGTTTCATTGGCTGGGAACTCCCCGCCTCAGGCATTGGCTGGGAACTCCCCGCCTTAGGCATTGGCTGGGGCTTCGCTATTGGCTTGGTTTTCTTGGCCCGGCGCTCAATGGCTGCATAGATCGCATCGGCCTCTTCGTCCAGCTGCGTTTCGCGTTGCGCACGTTTCTTCTTAGGTTCAGGAGGCACATTTTTCACGACCTTCTCGGCGTTTCCCCAGCCATAGTCGCCGCGGTCAATTCCGGGCCGGTAATTGGGCGGTGGGCTGCGGGAAAGGAAGTCGGGGCCTACAAATCCTTCCATTTAGAACTCAACCCAGCGAGCTTGGAGCTCTACACCCCAAACGAATTTCACCTGCTAAAGAGGATTTCGCGATACCTGCCCTGAACCACTCGGTCTTGGATCCACTGGGCAGGGCAATGCGGGGTGGAAGTCCCAACGGCTAGCGGCCCGAATGCACGCCTTTAGTAATAGGAATAAGTGAGATTGATTGCCTTAAATATCTATAGTGCTGCCCTTATCGCACCACCTCCACACCTAGTGCGTAAAGGGTGACCTCGCTTGCTAAATGCATTTAGTCTACCTCATCCATGGCTTGTTCGGCAACCCGGGCCACCTGAAAAGCATTGAGGCCAGTCTGCGCAGTCAGCTGGGCGAGGATGTAGTGGTGAAGCGCGCACGGGCTATGTCGGCCGTAGGCACGTTTGACGGTGTAGAGGTCAACGCGAAGCAGCTAGAGGTCGAGCTGCTCAGCCTGATCCAGGAAACCAAAGCCACGCACCTCAGTATTGTGGGCTACTCGATGGGCGGCCTGTGTGGACGCTACCTGATAGGGTTGCTCGAAGAGAAAGGATTGCTTGGATCGGCCGGTCAAACGAGCGGCGACCGCCTGAAAATCGAGCCGGTGTTATTTGCGACTTTCGCTACGCCACATGCCGGCACGCCACAACCCAGCGGCTCGTTGTTTGCCACGGTGTTCAATTTCGTGGGGCCCGTCATTGCTGGCCGCAGCGGTCCTGATTTGTTTGGAACGAGCGATTTGTTGGCACAGATGGCCGACCCCACCGAGAAATATTACCGCGGGCTCCAGAAATTCCCGAACTTGTTTCTGTTTGCGAACACTACACGTGACCGCACCGTTCCGTTCTGGACGGCGTTTATCACGTCCATTGACCCGTTTCGAAGACGTGGCCACATTGATCTGCGCCGGTTCCCTTCCAACCAGTTTTTCATCGATATGCTGGGCTCGAAATGGCGCGCCCAGGCCACGAAACGGCCGCGTCTTACGCTCAAGCAGTGGCTCACGCGGCTGCTCGTGTACACGGCCTTACCGCCTTTCCTGCTGCTGCTCATGCTGCTCATGACCGGAGTCACCACTTTCACCTTTGTGCGGCGTCTTATACGGCAACTGGTGCACCGGCCGCTCGGAATTCGGAGCCACCGGTCACATATTGGCGACGAGTTATTGGCAAGTGTGGGTGGGGCCATGGACGAGGCTTTGGATTTGACGGATCCGCAGAATCTCGAGAGAGACGGTAGCCGGGAGACGCCAAGCAGCCGAGAAGCGACAAGCAGCCGAGGCACTCCCTCCACCAAGTCAAAGTCTAGCCGAGGCACGCCCTCCACCAAATCCAGCACTGGCAGCATTGCATCTTTAGACGTGTTCGATTTGGGAGTGCATAGTCCCGGGTACGAAGGACTCATTGCTGATTCGGCGAACGAACTTAATTTGAACCAACGCACGCTCACCATTATTGAGAACCTCAACCACCTGCCCTGGCGCAAGTTTGCGGTACGTCTGCCTTCCCTGAACGCCCACGGGATCATTGTGGACCGCAACAACCGCCAGTCGGAGGGCAAGGAGGTGGTCGATGCGTTTGCCGCGATGTTCCAGCATGTCAATGAGCACCGGAAGAAGAGCGTTCCCAAGCTGTAACAAACGGCATATATGAATAATAGCATACAAGTGACAAACAAGTAGAGCATACACAGTGACACGCAAAGATAGCATAGCACAGTAGCGTAGCATTGCATAGCATAGCATTGCATAGCATAGTACAGTAACATAGCATAGCATAGCAGTCTAACAGTGTAACAAAGGTAGTATAGTAATGGTAGTGACAAATGTAGTAAATGGTACTACAGTAATGGTAGTGCAGTAATGCACTACAGCATAGCAATGCGATCTAATGAATAGAATACAGAACAGACTACTTGAGCTTCACGTAGTTAGCCGGGAACAAACCGACCTCGCCCTTCAAGTTGCGGCCCGTCCACCAGTCGTCGCTGGTGAAGTCCAGCACGACGACGTCCTCGCCTTCCTCAAACGCGATCTCGTCCTCGTCTCCCTCCTCGAGTTCGTGGCTGTACAGCGCCACGGCGACCTTCTCGTCGCTCTCAGGAGGGTCGTTGTCAGAGGATTCGCTCTCCGGAGAAGCCGCTTTACGAGGAGGAATAGGCGCAGGTGCAGCAGACGAGGCAGACGAAGCACCAGAAGAACCAGCGGGGATCTTCTTAACGTAGTCAGCCGGGAACATGCCTACATCGCCTTTAGAGTTCTTCCCGATCCACCAGTTCTCGTCGGCTTCGTGGATATCCGTGATGATATCGCCGACCTTCAACTCGATCTCATCCTCGTCGTCTTTTTCGTACGCCTCGATGACTTTGCCACTGAAGCCGGACTCCTCGTCTTCTTCTTCTTCTTCCTCCTTCTCCTCTTCTTCCTCAGGCTGCGACTTACGGGCAGGAAGAGCAGCAGGGGCGGAAGGAGGAGCAGAAGGCGCGGGAGTGGAGGCAGCAGCGGGGGCAGGCGGCGGTCCGCCCGCGCGGCGAGGCGGCGGCGGCGCGTCGAACTCGTCGTCGCTATTGCCGTCATCTTTGGCGTCGTCGTCGCTCTTCTCGGCCTCTTTCTTCGCGAACCGCGCCGCGAAGGTCGACGCTTTGCTGCTGGGCTCCGCACCTGAGGCAGCCGAGGACGCAGCCGAAGTAGCAGAGCTCGGCTGTTTCGGCGTCTCGGTTTTCTTGCCTACGCCGTAACTCGCCTGGCGCGCTTTACGCAGCTCCTCGACGGATTCGCTTTCGTCGTCGTCGTTTTTCGCGGCCAAACGCGACCGCGCGAGCTGTGCGGCGACGGAAATCGGCGCGCTGTCTTCGTCGTCCGAGGCGGCGGAGGAAGACGAAGCCGGAGAGGCTTTGGGAGCCGGAGACGCCGATTTCGCCGCCGATTTCGGGGCAGACGAGGCCAAGCGCGACTTCGGCTCGAACTTCGGCTTCGCGCCGCTCACGCTGCTCTGGAACGCCTTCATGCGGTCCGCCAGCGACCCGAACTGCGGCTCGTCGTCGTCGCCCAGCACGCCCACCGGCTTGCTCTTGCCGGCCGCCTTGACGCCGTACTCAGCGCGACGGTTAGGCGGCTGGTAGTCGCTTTCGACTGCGTTCGACGAAGTCTTCGAAGAAGACGAGGAGGAGGACTTCTTAGGAGGCTCCTCCTCATCGCTGTCCTCCTTCGGAGTCGAACGCAGAGGCTCACGCTTAGGCAGCGACTTGGGAGGCTCGTCATCCTCCATTCGGCTGGCCTTGAGCTGCTTCTCTTTGCGCGCCTGCTCGCGGATCGCCTTCAAATCGACTTTGCCCACGGGCTTATACGACGACTCGATCTTCTCGACGCGCGCATCGGCGAATTTCGAGCCTTTCGCCTCGGCCCGGATCGCCTTGATATCGATTTTGCCAATGGGTTTGTACGACGTGCCCGAATCCAGGCCGGCAATCGATTTGGGTTTGTCATCCTCAGAGTCGTCTTTGGCAGAGGCACGTTTAGGCTTAACTTCCTCCTCTTCCTCCTCCTCTTCTTCAGGCTCCTCCTCAGGCTCAGATTCAGGTTCAGGGGTGGCCTTCTGGGGAGCCTTCTTGGGAGTAGGACCCGACTTGTTGCGGAACGCGTTGAGCTCGTCACGCGCCGAGCTCGAGTAGCCGGACTTCGCGCCGCTGCTCAGCTCGCGCTCCGACACAGGCTTGGTCGAGCCCCAGTCGTCCTCGTTCGCGCCGTCCTGGGCCTGCACGTACTTGGGTTTAGTGGCCGGCGTTTTCTTCGTGCTGGCGGAGTATTTCGACCCGGCCGCCGCACTCACGCGGTCCATGATGATTTCGGGGCTCAGCTCATCCACACCGAGCGCAGTGATCTGGATGTGGTGGCCGGAAAACTCTTTGGCCACCGCAGCCATGTGGGAGTTGAACGTCAACCGCTTGCGGCCACTCACGTTGTCGCCCACAAAACCAACAAGCACGATTTTGTTGATTCCGTTGAACTCAACACGTGCGAGACCGTACGAAATCAGCGCATCGTCGAATGACTCCACAAACTCGTCGAGATCGCCAGAACCCGAGTCGTGGGGTTTCAAAGCGTTTCCCGAGTCATCGTAGCTGAACACGGTCCACGTGGTGCCCGGGTCCGAGGAAAGAACCTTCTGGTACTCTTTTTCGAGATCCGCACCGTACTCCCCTAGATTAATGTTGAACGACATCTTATATGGGCTGTTGGTGGGGTGATGTTGTGGGTGTGTGTGCTGTTAGGAGTGGCTGGGTTGTGGGCTGCGGGCGGGGGTCGTGATTCGCTCTTCTGGTGATCCGCTCCCCACGGCCGTTAGATTAACGCTTTCCCGAGGGCAACGTTCTAATGGCTGCGGAAGGGGTCCAACAGTGGGGGCTAATGGCTGCGGATGGAGTCTAATGGCTTAGGCTCCCCCGTGCCCTTGTGGCATGTGACACCGAGCCTGCTACATCATAATAGCTGTTGGGATATTACTGGTCAGAGCGTAATCATCGCTGCCGTCACTCGCTCGCTCGCTGAGCGGACCACTAGCGGATCGCCTAAAGCTACTAGTATAGCTTTATTCATATCGCTCCCTCATAGTTTAGCTCACATGTAGTCACGCCTCGATCGTGGGTGAGGATCGGCAGCTCCGGCGGTAGGGATTCGTTACTGTTTTAGCCATCTGCGGAGCTACGAGATACCTCAAATCGATCCTGAGGTCTCAATAATAATATCATTGTAAACATGTCGTAAATCTCTGACACCTCAGGAGCGGCCCATGTGTGGGGGGGTCCTCGCGCCGATCGACCAGATCTCCTGTCCTTAATCTTAAATGCGACTACCCCTTGAAACTTGAAACACCCCCTCAGCCGAGCATTTAATTGAAAAATCTCGGGACTAAGACATAGGCGCGGAAGAATCCGCGACGGTGGCTGTGGTACTCACATTTAGGGCAGGGGCACTCAGTGTCTCAATTTTATAGACTGAGCCAGAAATGGTCCAGATTAGCCTTATAGCGTCCAAAAATACTGGATACTTTGCAAGGTATTCTTATATAGCTTGGCAATTATATTAACGGGTAATGCCGCACACACTCCTTTTTACGGGAGGTAAGGGCGGATCTCTTACCGCAGCGGGCGCCAGAAGAACCCGGGCCCTCAACACCGCCAAGGTTTAGGGCTAGAGGGCGAGAGCGTCACTAATCACGTTATCAGACCAGGTGAGACCTCATGCAGTCTGTGTATCAGCGGTGTAATCGGTCTTCATCAGTTAGTTGACCTGTCATTTTTTGGGACTCCTAAGCGATAGATGGCTTTGGTGGTGATGGTAAAGGTATTCGATTAGATGGAAACTCAAAGTATCCTTGGGACAATGCATATGAAGTTATTAAACATTTGGTTGCTAGGTACTTTGTTTAATTTCAGCAAGGAGTGGTTGAAGGTAGTTGTATACATACACATACATAAATACATACAAATATATATCACTGGGCACACTGAAATTGATGGGATAACAAGCACTGCGGAAATCGAGGCCACGAACGTGGCTGAGATATACTGTATCGTGTGGTAATGCAGTATCCTTTTGGCTGAATGATTTAGCTACAGGCTTGGCAAAAATTTCAAATGCATACTTGAATGTGCACGTCTAGGTGATTGCTTAATTATACGCTCGAAGCCATGCAGAAGTCTCGGACCAGGTTTTTGATTCAATTGATCCGTACCTGCAAGGGCGCGCCAAGCCATTCTAGTGTCTGTTAGTGTAGGGGTAGGTACAGGTTACGGGTGCGTGAGAGCCAGTCGCGTATGCAGGGCTGGGTACCTCCCCGCTTGCATTGCATGAATCCAAAAATGGACAAAGTGGCCAGGGATAGGTCAGTGACCCACTTAGATGCGAGATAGCCACACTTGCCAGGGGGTGGACAGAAAACCAGGATGCTGCTTAAACGCTTTAACCCTGTCGACTGATATTGCCTGGGCGGACGGACTGTCATTCCCAGAGTATCCTAGAGCTGAGAGGTGTAGATCGATGCTTGATATACTTGAATAAAACCTGGATTAATACCTGGAATTAATGCCTCAAGTTATTGGCGGATTTTGGAGTGAGCGCATAAAGCCCTCGAGGTCGATGATACGAGGGGTGGAACAAACTTCTCACATGTGCAATATGCAATGCGTAAGCAAAGGAGCTAGGGTTAATAACATGCCATTCTTTGATCCTGATGACGCAGCTTGACCTTATGCAGCGCCTGATCTGAGGAAACTACTGGTGGTGGCGATAACGTAGGGATGTTTAGCGATCTGGTCTAATAAGTTGAACCGCAAATAAACCGAGGAAATGTGCATACAGGGACAGGAACGGCGTCCCCGCTGGATGGCAACGGTTGGATGGTTCAGGGATGGGTTCGGGTCGGCCGTGCAACCTCGGGTGGCTTCGTGCCGCCTCCAGAAGTTACCCTAGACCACTTCAAATCAGCCGAATACCACATCTGAGTGGACCACTCCTGAGCGGAGGTGATTTGGGGATGATTTAGAGCTATACGGAGCCAGCTAGCATGCCCAATATATAATATATATTTCGATCTGCTCTACCTAGTCTCTGGTCCATTAAAAAATTAGTCCTGAACAAACGCAACGAGACTGGCCAGTGTACCCATCATGAAATGACGTCCACCGCACTGACTCGCGTTTATTTTTTAGCAGTGGGTCGGCGAGGGGGGCATCGATGCATGCACGGCAGGTCTCAGTTTGATATACTAAGCGACTCGGCTATGCCTCCATGGTCGGAGGCGTGGGTTCGGTCGGTGCCACGCCCGAGCCCTCGAATGTTGATCAAAACGGGTTACCCGAGAGCGGAACAATGTGTCAGCACCCCCCCAGAATAATTGGTCGCAACCCTGGTGCATTGGGCCGACTGGGCTTTGTCTGGCCACTCTCTGATTAGTTTCACCAAAGCTTAAGAAGGTTGATATACGATCGGGACCCGCAGAGTCCAACCACTTCCACTAGTCTGTGCAGACCTTATTGAGGGGAACTCAGCCATTCAATTGCATTGCAAACTTTAGAGTGGCGGACGCTATAAAGTTGAACTCTCGCATCACCTGGCCTGATCCTCGCAGTCTGATCCTCGCAGTACGTGACCAACGCAATACGTGACCAACGCAATACCCATAGCCGGTCTTCGATCTGACACGTTTCCACTCTTACACTTGTGCGCTGGTTGACAGGTAGCGTATTGAGTCCCCACCGCGAGCTTAATCCGCCTGAATCCACACGTTGGGAAAGCCGGTTGCATTATTTCCATCGCATAGTTCAACAAAACCACATTTCCTTTTTTTGTTGTCCTCGCTTCAAGCTGTTAAGTTGACACACTTTCGAACCACAGCCGGAAAGCATACTTCTCCCACCATTGTCACTCTTTCACTCTAGATTTTACTGTGCTTCGATCACCTCGTGATCGCACTGAACATTCTGAACATTCTGAACATTCCGAACATTCTAAAGATTCTGAACATTTTCTCTGATCACCCTCTGATCACAACTCCAATTGATAAATGAGCGAAATCAACCCCGAATTCAGCTTCCCCTCACATAACCCCTCCTTTGGGAGCCCATTGGTGCTTCCGAGCGGCCACCACCTCCAATCCACATCGTCTTTCTCGGCGCCTTCGTCTGCGCCCTCTGCCCCGTCTGGGTTCCCGGTAGACTCGCGGCCCGTGAGCTATTCGCCGCAATCGCGTGTGAAGCGCCACGTGCACCGCCGCAGTGCGGCGATGTCGGAGGACCTGAGTGCGGTCGAGCTGGCGACGCTGCTGACGCCGCAGATCCCGAACTCGGCGGGGTTCCCGAACTCGCCCGGCTTCTCTAGTCCCAACGCCGCATCGCCGTTCCCCGCATCGTCGTTCCCCGCATCGCCGTTTCCCGCTTCGCCGTACTCGGCCACGTTCATGAACTCGCCGGTCCGCGGCTCGCCGAAATCGCCGGCTCTGGCGAAACCACTCACCACAGCAGCAGCCACTGGAGCAACAACCACAGCAGCCACCACAACTGGAACCACAGCCACAACTGGCACAACCGGCATAGCTGGTGGACCAGCTGGGAGTGGACCACAGACGCCCAGCATGCGCCCGTCGCCGTTCCAGCCGCTGCCTTCGCCGAAGCCTAATACCACAAGCACAGCCACTGCCACCGCCACGCCGGCCACGCCGCTCACGACGCCAGACGCGCCGGAACCGGCACTCCGCCCTAAAATCCCGGACCTGCCGCCTCCGCCCGCCAGCAGCGCGTTCGGGCCGGTCTCGCCGCGCGCTGAGTCGTTCGGCCGCCTCTCGCTGGTCAGCAGCCCGTCGCCTCGTCGCCAGCTCGGCGAGCCTGGCCAGCTGTCGGTTACTCCCAGCAGTGCCAAAGGCAACCCAGACAGTGCCACCAAAGTCAACACAGGCAGTGCCACCACCACCAAAGGCAGTGCCGCCAAAAGTGGAGACCACAAACGCGACATGAAGAACGACACGAAGATCGACGCGAAGAGCGACAAACGCCGCAAACGCCGGTCGTTCGTCAAACTGTTCCGCCGCAGCGTGGATCTGGACGCCCAGGACGACGCCATGGACGGCGACTCGACGCTGGTGCCCACCGACTCTGCGAGTAGTTCTAGTGGTGGCAGTGGCGGCCCCGGGGCGTTTGCGGCCGGGACACTCGACCTGGATCTTCCCGCACGCCCCACGTCGCACCATTTGTCGCACTACTCGTCGAAATCAAGTCCCAACATCACACCGCGCAACTCCGGCGACTACATGCGGGACACCGAGCCTGCCAAACCCACGATCGATTTAGAAGAAGCGCTGAGCTGTTCGTTCGAGCATCGCGAGGCCACCTCCTCAGCCCAGTTGGGAGGGCAACTGAATCCAATGGGAGGGCAACTGACCCCATTGGGAGGGCAATTGGACTCGCCGTTCTCCAAATCGAACGCCATGGGTGCTGTGCTCGAGGACGATGCGGAAGACGACCGAGACAGCGAGGTGGCGTCGCTGTCGTCGATTCCGCAGCGCCGGCCGGCGTCGTTTCTGCAGAAAACCAACTCGGTGAGCAGCACGGCGTCGGCGCGGCTCAGCTCGCCGGCCAGCCCGCGCTACTTCGCGAGCGACGCGTACAGCAGCGCCGCCGGCAGCGGGTTTTTTAACAGCGGCTACGGGGCGGGCAGTCTCTCGAACCTCAATCATAATCAAAGTGTAGGCAGTGCGCCAGCCAGTGCCACTTATAGCGCCCCATATAGTGCAGGCAGTGCAGCCACTCATAGTGCAGGCAGTGCAGCCACTCATAGTGCAGGCAGTGCAGCCACTCATAGTGCAGCCAGCACAGCTAACGCAGCCCGCACCATTGCGTACGTCGGCCCGATCCCCGCGCTGCCTCCCCAACCGGCCTCGCAGAAATCGAGCCCGCGCAGCTTCCCGTCGCGCTACTCGAGCCCCAGCCTCACGCCGCCTCCCCACAGCGACGCGCCCGCGCCGTCCTCGCCGCCGCGATCGCCGCGCTACTCGTTCGAGCAGGTCTCGAATCTAGCCATCGCCGATCCTAAGGCCGTGCAGGTGCAGCACGCGCAGGCCCAGGCCCAGCAGCACGCGCAACAAGTGCAGCACGCGCAACAAGTGCAGCAGCAGATGCAGCAGCAGCAGCTTGCCCAGCATCAGATGCAGGCCCTCACTGCCTCACACTCCGCCTCGCCGCGACGGCCGTCACGGCCCGCGAGCCTCCAGAGCCGCAGCTCGATCGAGGCTGAGTCGCGGCCCAACAGCGCCGGCTCCAGCACGTCGCAGCTGCACTCGCCGCCGGCCGACCGGCTCACCAAGGGCCACGCGCGCCGACGCAGTTTGATCGACCGCATAATGCGCCGCCCCGCTTAGCTCATATTTATATTCTTCATAATTACACTCCCATACAGCTCGGTACTGAGTCTACGTAGTACAGCTCAGTACACTAAGTCTAGCCAGTACTAAGTCTAGCCGGTACTAAGTCTAGCCGGTACTAAGCACAGCTCAGTTCACTCTATGCTACTAAGTACTAAGTACTACGATGTACTACTGACAGCCCAATTTGAACAACTCATATAAATATAATGATATAATCGGGGTTTGTTTATTGAGCAGATTCCTCCTACTACTACACTCCTACTACCACGCTCCTCCTACCACACCCCTCCTACCACAATTCTACGATTTTGTTCTAATACTAGTACCCAAGGCTTCAGTTTTACTACTCAGCACTAGTCAGCACTGCTTTTCAGTGCTATTAAGGAAAAGAAATTATACTTAGTTTATTATTGTGACTGTACTATTACTTCTCCTTCTCTATGCTACTCAGTGCTACTACTTCTCAGTACTCCTCCTCCTCAGTGCTCCTCCTCAGTACCTAGGCTGCCCTCTACCCAGCGGAGTCCCCGGGATCCTCGGGCTTATCGGCTCCTTACCCAACCCCACACTTAACTTAAGAACCACACAGATCACCCACCCCACGAGTCACCCCACGAGTCACCACGAGTCACCACGAGTCACCCATTAAACACCACCACCCCCACCACACGACGAACTGCCACGCTCGGTCTCGCGGCCTCAACAAGGTGCCTCCTGCCTGATCCTCGGTGCCCACTCTTTTCGCTATGCATCTAATCATTCTCCTCCACGGCATGTGGGGCAAGGCCGCCGACTTCAACTACATGTGCGAGCAGCTCGCCTCAAAGGGCTTTGCGCACTTCTCGCGGCCCGCCACTCCCCGCCTGGAACTCACGCCCAATGAAATCGCGCAGTTCCAGCAGGCGGGTGGCGTCGTGTACACGACCCACAGCAACGAAGGCTACTTCACGTACGACGGGATCGATATCTGCGGCGTGCGGGTGGCCGACGAGATCGTGGAGGTGCTCCGGACGCTGCACGCCGCCAGTGTCGACGTCACGGCGCTCAGCATCGTCGGCTACTCGATGGGCGGCCTCATGGCGCGCTGTGCGATCGGCGTCCTCGAGTCGCGCGGCGTGTTCTGCGAACGCGGCGGGTTCGCGGGCCACCCGCGCATCAGCCCCAAAGTATTTGTGACCACGTGCAGCCCACACCTCGGCGTGAACGTATTGAGCCCGTCGCTGGCCGCGCGGATCTTCAACTTCATTGGCTCGTGGTCCATGGCCCGCACGTCGCGCCAGGCGTTCCTGTGCGACCACATGCCGCAGCCGCAGCCGCTCACCACCAAATCCGCCGCCGACGCCGCAGACGCCGCAGACGCCGCCGAACTCCATGGGCAGGGCCTCAGCAGCCGCTCGCCGCCGCTGTTCCTGCAGCTCACGCAGCCCGACACGATCTGGACACGTGCGCTGGCCCGGTTCGAGCGCCGCATTCTCTACGCGAACGTCACGAACGACCGGCGCTGCGAGTTCTATACGGCCAGCGCCACGGGCTCGGATCCGTACAAACCGCGCGACCTAGGGCGGCTCAAGGGGCCGTACGTCCCCGGCTACGAGCCGATTGTGATGCCCGCGGGGCCGCCGCAGTTCGTGGACCCGCACGAACGCCACCCGCACCGCCCCGAGCCCGCGCCAGCGCACGGCCCCGAGCAAACGCCAGCGCCCCGCCAGCGCAAGCGCCCGTGGTGGCTCAGCTGGCTGCGTCTGCGCGCGGTGCGCCTCTACCGCTGGGCGTACCTCGCCGTGCGCCTGGGCGTCGTGATGCCGCTGTGGTTCGGCGCGTTTCTCGTGAACGCGACGTTCCAGGGCCTGGCGTCGACGCTGCGCACGCGCAACCACGCGCGGCTCGGCGGGCTTGAGCAGCGCATCGAGCAGCGGCTCGAGACGTCCGCCGAGAGTCTCGTCGAGCAGATGTACCGCACAGTGGAGGGCGACGTCCCCAGTGGCAACACCAGCGAGTCTGGCGAGTCTGGCGACTCAAGCGACTCAAGTGAGTCCACGCCGCTGCTGGCCAAGCAGGGTGCGCTGCCGCTGACGCCCGTCATGCGCCGCATCGTGGCGCATTTCGATAAACTCGGCTTCGAGAAGTACTACCTGAGCATCCTGACGACGCCCATGGCGCACGCCGCCGCCATCATGAAACTCGAGCGGCCGGAATGGTACGAGGGCAAGGCGGCCGTGCAGCATTTGGTCGACGCCCTGGCCAGCACGAAACGGCTCGAGGTGTGACCAGCCAGTCAGGTGTTCAAGAAGAACTAAGTGATGAACTACGACAGTGCTAACATCCTCTTCTTGCACGGGTATTGCACAAAGCAGTACTTTCACTAACACATAGTATATCATTGATCAATGCCAAATCGTATACGCTTTGGGAAGCGTCAGAGCGGGATCTTATCAAGAGCCTCCAGTAGGGCTGCTTATCAACCCTCGCCCCTATCGATCTATACATCTATACGTCTAAACATCTATACATCTATACATCTATATCTATAAATCTATGATTTCATAGAAACAGGGAAAATGGTTAGCAGAAGGGAGAGCGAAAGGAGAGCGAAAGGAGAGCGAAAGGAGGGGCTTACTCAACCCCCGACGGAGTAGTATGCTACAAACTAGTGGTTTTGAGGGGTGGTGGTCAGCTAGGCTACGAACGCACTGCTCTTAGACTCCTGAAAACCGTAATACATCCTAACGACCACTCGTAGGCTCGCTAGAGCGTCACGCGAGCTTTGTTTACCCATATAGCACACGTGATATGAAAGGTCGCGTCACCCTAGCCCGCCGGAAAAGTGTGGGGCAGTGGAGTTGGGACACACCAGCATCCACATAAGTGACTATCCTTTTTCTTCCTCCTCACACACCAATTCTCACCCGAAAAACAGAGAAAACTCCAATGCAAGTTGAAGAGATTCGTAAAGACACCTCTGCCACGAAGCGCGCTGGCGCCAATGCCGAGCAGCAGCTAATTGTCGTGGCCGAACAACCGCCCAGCGCTGGGGACGAACAATTGCCGATTGTTGTGTACGACCAGCTGCAAATTGTGGTGGACGAGAAGCACTCAATTAACAAGGCAAGACAGCCTATGGGCCGGTGGGCCATTATCAAGCTGGTCGCCCGAGAGGTAGGTGGAAAGGTAGGTGTGATTACTTTCAACGACACGGAGCACCAGTACTTCCACTGTCGTCAAAGCTTAGTCTCTTTAAATCACATTGAGCTCTGCGCAAACCTCTCTTTCCGGTCTTGCATCATGTCTCTGATGGCTTTGCTCATCATCTTCTACACGCTTCGGTGGGTGCGCCAGTACTTCGACATCCCCCGAACTCCGAGAACCAGATGCCGCTACTGCCACGAGTATGGCGTGGCGTATGTGACTGACGAGGGGTCCAAGAACCGCGAGTCCAAGAACGGCAAGGACTCGAACGGCGAGGACTCGAACGAGGACTCGAACGACGAGGCGTCCAAGCATGAGGACTCGACCAAAGAGGAGCCCAACAACGAAGTAGGTTCCAGCACCGACATCCAGCCCACGCATGACGTGGGCGTTAAGCGCGAGGGTAACTGAAGCGTGTTTGAGCCTCTAGATGCTGCCCCACTGCGTAATCGACTTCATGGCATCTTCCTAGAGACCTCAAACACGGCTGCTTGTGGCTCAGGTGGTTTCGTGCACTGGGTGCAATACGTGGACCCGAGAGTGGCACCCCGGGACGCCAATCCACCTCATTGTCATTTAATTGCAGTTAGTTTCCTCTTACTGGCGCTTGTCGCACTAATAAGTAGTATTTATTATATATATATATCCAATGCATGCATAGTAAAGATACTTTGGCCAATAGCCGAACCCAGGAGCTGTTCAAAGAGTAGCCCTGTCTATATACGTAAACGAACACGAATTGCTAATGCTTTATGTCAATATTCCAGTGAGAGGCACGAGGGGCGGTATTCCGGAGAGAAATATTCCGGCTCTTATCAATTAAGGGTACGCGTCTATTGGTAGATGTCCCCTGCCCTGTGACAGGTAGGCGATCAAGCGTAGTACCACGGAGAGGGCGGCCATCGAGATGGTTCTGAACCCATCAAAGCTGCCTCTGGACCAGAAGCTGCCGCATTGGATCAGAGTTTTGTTATTAATGCTATGCTGATGGCTGATATTAACTATGTAAATAGCACAGCCACAAGCAACAAGTATATATAGCCATAATGATCTAAGGCTAGCATCAAAGTACATACACTACTCTTCTGCCTTCTACCTTCTGCTTTACGCCTTACGCCTTACGCCTTCTGCTGGCCTGTCTTCGGCACTGCACCTCCGAGTAGCTCGGAGGTGCCGTCGACTGGACAGTACCGCGGATGTCACTATATTTCGGAGCCTGCCATGTTCGGGCTCGCTTTTTGAACGCTTCATACGTACTCCGCGGTTTTTTGGCGTACTTAAGCGTCAGGACATACGAAATCCTGATGGCTCTGCTAGCGATCCATTTGTCAAAGTTGGAGATGACGGTATCTGCTCCCTTCCTGGAGTCCGCCAGCAGATCTTCGACGGTGAACGCTCGACCGGCAGTATAGAATGCACCAGTATAATTAAAAATTGCATGCAGCACGTCGGAATTCGCGAAGGTCTGGAAGTAGTAGGTACCCGTTAAAACTTCACCAACCAGTGCCTCCACCATGTGATGCTGCACAAATTCCGGCGAAAAGGATACCACCGCCGCAGCAAGGTATCTCGCAGCCTCAACACTGTCAAAAACAGGGAGAATCGTCTGGCTCCAGTCACCGTAAAGTGTCCGCAGATGTTTCAACCGGTCCAAACGCAATTTCAGCGGCAGTATTATTGATTCTAGACTCACGGTGTGCTGCTGCAATTCTCGGATCGCTACCTCCTTCGGGGTCAGACATACATATTGTGTAGGAGGTATCCGCGAGTCTGGCGACAATACTCGCAAAGGACGCAGGGGTAAAGACACCAGGGGCGATACTGACTATGCGACGGGTGATCTGTTGAGCGATGATGACGTCGCCGTTGTACATTGCTAGAGGTTTAAGTTCATTAGGCTATCGCATTTAGTATATATAGGCTTAAGATTACTAGATTCCCGCATCTGGCGTCAAGGTAATTCGATCGACCATTAGGATCACCGCCATTAGGATCACCGCCATTAGGATCACCGCTATTAGGATCACCAGCCATTACCCTCTAAGCCGAGCCAGGGGACCACCAGGGACCACCACCCCAGCCCAGCCATCAGCTCTCAGCCATTAGCATCTGCCATAAGCATCAGCCATTAAATCCAGGCAGGAACAGCTACTTCTGTACTTTCTCAATAATATACATCAAAGTTTAGTTGATCATAAACATACCTACATAGTCTACAACTCAATTCTGATCGCGGTCGAGCTTGACGCGCAGGAACGCCACCAGAATGCCCAGGTCGTACGTCACCTTGAGCGAGCCGCTGAGCACGAAGCACAGCCACTGCATGTTGCGGGCGGTGAGGAAGCCCGTGATGTACGGCCCGAGGACCTGCGCAGACGTCTTCACGACGTTCACCCAGCCCATGACGGCCGTGCGCTCCTCCTTGAGCACGACAGCCGACAAAAATACCTGGCGGGGCGCCACGTCCATGGTGGCGGTGCACGCACGCACAATGAGCAACGCCACCGTCAAGACCATGCTGCTGGGCAGCGGAATCAGAATGAGAATCGAGGAGGACGGCAAGTGCGTGAGGACCATCGTGAGCAACGGCCCCAAACGCTTGGAGATCGACGCGCCGCCGAGCGACGCAAACGAGCTGATAAATCCGGTGGAGAAGAAAATTGTGCCGAGCGTCGAGTCGCGCAAACTGAACTTGCGCGCGACGTAGTACGCAATCCACGAGATCGAGGACAGAGACGACGCAAACGCGTCCAGCGCGAACAGCAGCGACAGCATCGGTACGATGCGCTGCGACTCGGGACTGAGGTTCGGCATGAGGCGGGCCAGAAGACCTCCGCGCTGAGCAGGCGCGGGCGTCGACTCTTGGCTGTTCGCATTGCTCTGGTTGCTGTTCTGGCTCGGGTTCTGACCGCTCTGGTTCTGGTTCAGCAAAGGCTGCGTCTCCGGCGTCTTCTCAAGCTCTACAGCATCGCTCAAAAACATCGTCGTCACGAACTTGATCACGCCGGCTCCAGTGTACAGCCAGAACGCCGCGCGGTAGGCGCTGAGGCGCGTGAAACCCTTCTCGTACTGGAAGTAGTCCATCATCCAGCCGCCGAACATCGAGCCCGAGGAGGCGCCCAGGCCGCCCAGCACGGCGTACCACGCGTAGATGTCGGAGCGGTGGTCCAAGGGCAGGATATGCGCGAGCGTACTCTCCTCAATTGCGCGGAACGGGCCGATCTCGCCGCCACTCGGCGAAATCACGCCAATAATCGCCGCCGTAAGCAGCACATAGTAGTTGCTGCATGTCGCAAACACCATGCCACTCACAGCCATCATCATTGCACCCCACAGCAGTACGTAGCGGCGGCCCAACCCGTCGGCAAGCCGCGTGAGCACGAGGGAAATCAGGATATCGCCGATCAGCGTCAAAGCCATGAACACGCCGGTCTGCTCAGCACTCAGACCCAGTTCGTCGAAAAACTGCACAATGATGATTGAGCACTGGCCGAACGCGAACAGACGCCACAGGCGCATGAAAATGAGGAGGTGTGCGTCTTTGGGCGACTGGATCAGCCGCACGAGTCCAATCTCGTCTAGCGCGTTCTTTATGTAGCCCATGAGTAAATATGAATCTTGATTTGACAGATGGACTTTCGCAAATGGACTTCGGCAAAGAAAGATCAGACCTTAGCAAATAGACTTGGCAAGTGGACTTTGGCAAGGGAGAACTTTGCCAGCAACGGGTCAGGAGGATCAGGGGCAGGGTTCTGCAGATCGGTACTCAGATCGTATTGATTAATCCGATAGATCCAAAATTGCGCCCTAACCTCGCTGGGGACCTGTTCCGGCCGGCCCGCCCCGATCATCTACAGGGCGTTAGGTTATGCGGACCAATCTCCCCCATCAGATCAGCAAAGCAACAAACAACACACACATCTTCCCATCACTTTACTTCACTTTTACTTTACTTACTTAGTTAGTTTCTACACCCTGAAAAATATTTGGCGGGATCGGCACGACGTTGCGCTGGTAGGCGAAATCAGGCGAGGCCGAGCGGAAGTACAGACTGCGCGTGTCCACGTACTCGGGCGTCAGTTCCGCGAGTGTGTTCACGCCCAGCATCTTCATATCGCGCCGCATCTCGTCCTCCAAGATCGAGATCAGCCTTTTGACGCCGTCTTCGCCGTAGCACGCGTTCGCAAACAAAAACATCCGGCCCAGGCCGACACCTCTCGCGCCCAGAGCCACGGCTTTTAGCACATCCGAGCCTCGCCGCACGCCGCCGTCAATGTACACCTCGACCTTATCATCGAGCTTGCGCTCCCTCAGAATCGGCATGACCTCGGCCAGCAGCTCGAGCGGAGGCCGCGCATAGTCGAGCTGCCGGCCGCCATGGTTCGACAGCACCACCGCCTTGACGCCACGGTCTACGGCCAGCAGCACGTCCTCCACGCTCTGCAATCCTTTGAGCATCAGCGGGACGTCGACTTGCTGCTGCAGCGCGCTGAACTCGTCCCAAGTGATCTGGGCCTCTTCATCCGGAGTGATCCCGGCACCTTCTAGATCCGCTAAGGCTGCGGGGTCGGTGTTACTCAGCCGGAACTTCATGTCGCGGTCGCGTTTACTAATAATGGGCACATCGCACGTCACAAACACCGCGTTAACTCCCGCATCCTGCGCCTCTTTGATGCCTTCAAGTGCATGGGCCATACTCAGCGGAATTACTTGCGCCCATTGCGGCTGGCCAGCCACTTGCTGGTAAATCTCGGCAAATGGGTACGACGCCTGGTGACAAATCATCTGCATAACGTTTTTCTCGCCACACCCCCGCGCTATCGACAGCTCACCATCGGGGTGGCCCAGCTTGGCCATAGCCGCGGCTGAGCAGTAGATCGGCATGCTCACCTTCGTGCCCAGCATGGTGGTGCTCATGTCGGTGTGTCTCACGTCGCGCAGGCCGCGGGGCTTGAAGAAAACACGGCCGAAGCTGTAGTGGTTCTCATGCAGCGAGATCTCGTCTTCCGTGCCCCCAGCGTAGTAATTCCACGCCAGGCCGCTCATCACGCGGCGGGCAATGTACTCGAAGTCCGTGGCGGACTGGACGGCGGCCAGGGGCGGCATAGCGGCAATCAGAGCGTCGCGCTCGGCATCGGCCGTGTCCAGGATATTGGGCGCCAATGGCAGGTCGCCCAGCAACGGGCCGAGCTGCTCGTTTGGTTCCAAATACTTTTGGGGGAAATTACGGGCATGGAATGCATTGAAAATAAGCGACGCGTCCTGGCCGGCATACTGCTCGAGGATCTGCGCCCCGCCGGGATGGCGTTTCGCAAAATCCGTGAGGTCGTACACCTCACCATTGAGCGCAATCAACAACCGTTTATCCGCATCCGCAACCTCAGCCACGTTGGGAGTTTCCGTATTCACGATCCCGAGATCCTCGCCGTCAATAATGAGTCGTCCTGGAATGCGGTGTCTCACCACCTCTTCAGCCGAGACCCCGCGTTTCTCAGCTGCCAGAGCCGAGAATTGGGGAGGACACAGTTGATAGGCTACAGCACTTCCAATGGCCACAGTGGCGCCTATCCTTTTAAACTGAGGACGGGATAGATGCTTCCACATGAGGTTAGATCAACAGATGAAATATAATACAACGAAGACTACTTCTTCCGTAAGGTTCTTTTAACCAGTTAATTTTGTTTCGACTTTGGTCCAGCCTTAGGATCCAGCCTTAGAATCCAGCCGCTTCGCACAGCTCAAGCGGTTCTACTTTTTTCGGTGGGGCCAGTAACGAGGCTGATAATACAGGGCAGATCAGATCAGTCATATATTCCGGCCCTGGACGCGTAGATAGGCTGGACATGCATAAAATGTACCCCCCCCCGCTAAGTTACTACGATCTTCTCATGAATGCGTCGGATTCTGGCTTCGTGCAATATAAAATTCACCGAGCCACTTTAAAGGGTCCTCGGGGCGAACCTTCGCCATCTCACGCAAACCGTCGAGCAGATCAGGAATCAGTTGGTTAAGGAATTGCCGCGCAGGACTTCCGTGGGTTTTTTCGTCCCGCGCCGCTTCGACATTGAACTCGTCAGTGGGTTCGGGCGACTCGGAGTCTCTATCGTCTTCTACTAATTCAAATCGATCTTCTAGTCCCTCCATTTCCGACCGCGGGCAATTTGAGAAGCTAGATAACTACCTGCCCTAACCTCCGTCTCCACCCCACCATCACACACCTCCACTCCATCCGAGCAATAATAGCTGGCATAGCTGGCAAGCACAGTACATCCACCAGCACACAAAATGGATCCGTTCGAGTCTGTGCTTAGAGACGCGCAAACACGTCTTAGCTCGGCCCAGTCGCTGCTTACCCAATATCGTGGCGAGAAGAAAGCGTCGACGCTGGCTGATCTGCACCTCACGATCCAGGACTTGTCCGAAGTTATACATGAATTGTCCGGCTCTATAGCGGCAGTACAAAGCAACCCCCGGCAATTCGGGCTGAGTGCTCTCGAAATTGACCAGCGTATCGAGCAAGTGGGAGAAGTGAACAACCAAGTAAACGATATCCAGGAAGCCCTGGCGGCGATCCGAAATGAGAGCCGAGACCAGAAAAGCACGTTTGGCAACTCATATGGTGGATCAAGGTACGAAGACGACACGGCATTCGACGGGGGAGAGGTAAACGCCGAGGATCGGCAGATGCTGTTCCAAACTACGCTGAGGGAACAAGACTCTATTCTGGACGAGGTTGAGCAGACGGTGGCCAGTCTGCGCGAACAGGCGAACGTCATGTCTCGGGAACTCGACGACCAGGCCGACCTCATTGACGATTTTGAGAACCAGGTCGACTTATCGAACGACCGTTTACGCCGAGGTATGCAGCGAGTCAACTACGTGCTTCGTAACAATCGCGAGTGCATGAGCAACTGCTGTATAATGCTACTGGCGATAGTGCTTATCATTCTTCTGGTGCTGGTGATTGCACTATAATAAAAAAAACCCCTCTGTGTGTGCCACAAAGTGTCGAAAGATATTAAGTATTTATTAGTGTAAGGCTTTGCGAGATAGTATGAAGTCTTTATGAAATGTGTATCCCGAAATCGAATTGTGCCGAGCATTAACCGAGATCAAAGATAGATTGATCCATCGCGGTTCCAAACCGCTCCTAGTGATCGCGGATGGTCAGTGTTGGATAGAGCCACTCGAGATCACCACAGGTCGAACCAACCGGCCTATCTATCACCCTAAACCAAAGGTGCAATTCGGCATGAAAGAACTCAATGAACTTTGGCCTTCGAGTTCTTAAAGACTTAAGATGGCTCTCAATGGATATATGTCCTCCCTGACTGCTGCTTGAATTACCACGGCAACAGAGAATTCGTAAGCTCATCAATGCACTATCTTGAAAGAAACGATCCAAGGCTTGAGAAGTAAAGCATATGCAACTTGGACTACTTCTTCCGCGCATCAACGTTAACGATTATATTCATTCAATTGAACGGACAACTCGTGGAATTCGCATACTCAATCTTGCGGATAAGAATACATTATGATTATAGGAAGCAATAAGGAGGTGGCACGACGGAAACAAAACTATACCTCCCCGATTTGTACCAAAGGAGAGTACCAAAATCAGTCTTCGCACAGCCACATCAAAGAAATCACAGCAGCCCGAACCGGAGTTGAACCCTCTTAGGTTACTAGCGCCGATCTGTTCTGGCGGCTTTGTCCGCTGAGATATGAAGAAACACACCATTGAATTCTCCTTGTGACTCGGTGAAATGGATCCTCTCGCTGCCTTAACGCATATCAAAGAGAGAAATAATAAAATATTGCAATCGGAATCCCCCAATCAGATACGATCCGAAGTCACACTTTACGCATAGCCGTGACTTTACGCATAGCCGAACTAACGCACCGATGCACCTGACGGACTCATTCATTCTATGCGCGACACCGACGAACATTTAAATGCAATGGAAAACGAATACTTAGTCAACCAGAGGACGTTCGCAGGTCAAAAAGGTTTTAGCCCTCGGTTGGTACATGACCAAAACTATGGCCAGACCAGATGCCGGGATTCATGTGCGACCTTTCGTCGGAATAGAACGATCAGTGATCGTTGACGAGTGCTACCGGATGGTGACAATTACTGAGATTACTTATCATAAGTATAGAACTTCTACGTCAGCTACGCTTCCCTTGGTATGTGGCTACTGTGAGGGGAGCTCAGATCTGAATGAAGGTGGAACTCAACCCAGGACTATTCAAAAATGGCCCGTAAGGAGCGAATATAACTAGGTCTATCGTCCTATTATGCAGACAAGCTCCAGACTCTTGAAAATATATATATTCGGCCACGCTAGGCGTTTAGAGATACCCCATTGAATCTATATGGATTGGTTCATAGAATTATCTTTTATTTATTTTATTTTGCTTTGGTAATTCTGCCGACGATGGGCCGAGATCAAATATAGATTGGTCCGTTGCGGTTCCAGACCGCTCATAGCGATCGCGCATGGTCGTATTAGGTAGGGAGATGCGCTCCCCGCTTGGCTCGGGTGCGCCGCCTAATCAGTCCTAAGCCGCGTTTATAGGCCAGATCGGGTAGCCAATCTGGCGTCGCTTAGGAAATCTAAATTATACATTGAGGCAAATGAAATGCTAGGTTAATTGTCTATGGAATCTAATGATCATCGGTACGTAAGTATCGGTGGTAGGATCGCCATCGCAGTGTTTAAGTTGCCAAATTGCGAAGCGATACCATTTTTTAGCGCATAGGAAGCGCATGCCATCACTTCGCCTCCGCAGCTGTGAGGCGTTTAGATATACCCCATGTCCGTGGAAGAGTTCTACGGGGTGCATGAATGTTGCCGCCGTACCCTGACTATGACCTATCCTCTGCAGAAAATATCACGTGGACGGATATTATGTACTACTCCGTCTACCGTCGTATTTGAAACCTGCATGCCAGCCAGCGGCCTGCATCACGTGCGACTCCCAAGGTGACGGACCGCGTGTCCCCCGTACTTCTGATCATGGCGGAACGCCGAAGGGCGCCTTGAGACATGCATGTTTAATGCTGATCAAATGACGGACCTGCAAGCGATGCAACCTCCCCCTAGACCTGAGCTTGAAGGAGCTATTTTCATATAAGATCAGCATGCGGTCTCCACGGAAGAACACGATAGCTTCTATTTTTTTCTCGAAACGAAAGTAGTTTGCAGTTCTATCAAGTGAAAAAGCTAACTAGACTACTGATCGTAGTTGAATACTAACGTATACGCAACATTTTCAGTGTAGGTCCCCAAGGGCGTGCATCAAGACCGTGGGTAGGTAAAGAAAAGTCCTATCTATACGAGCTGGGGTGCGTATAAGCGTGAGCCTTTTTTGGGAGGGGAGTTATAGCCGTAAGCGATTTGTCTGCCCAAAAGCAAAGGGGTACCACACCCACGACACCACACACCACACATACATACCCGCCGCTTGCCCTCTCCTCCTTTATATCGGAGAGCAGCCCCTCGGGATACAGAGAAACCCCCCAGAATAAGGGAGAGGCCAATCGATCACCTTATAAAAGAACGAGCGAGTAAGAACTCAAGCGTTATCCCGCCACACTACACGATCACTGGAGATCAGATCAGATCTAGGCTACGAACTACCTGGATATCTGATAATACTAAAATCTCCGGCATTGCGTGAGCACGCGAAGATCAGCAAAAAAACACTCAACGCTTTTTCAGTGAACTGCACATCTTAAGCACACAATGGCCGAGAAGCGGAGAACTGTCATTGTGGGAGGCGGCGTGATTGGTGCCGCTACCGCGTTTTTCATCTCGCGTCACCCCAAGTTTGACCCCAAGACGCACGAAGTCATCATGTTCGAGGCCACGGCGCCTGCCTGTGCGGCGTCTGGCAAAGCTGGCGGCCTGCTGTCACGCACGGCCTTCCCGCAGGTCCTCGGCCCCTTGTCGTATCGCCTGCACACCGAGCTCGCTGAGGAGTTCGATGGCGAGAAACGGTGGGGCTATCGCCGCGTGAACACGATGAGCGTGGAAGGCAGCGCCACGCACGAAGACGAGGAGCACACCGAAAGCGTGATCAACGCGGGTCGACGGGGCCCCACCTCGCCCAAACTAAAAGGCCAGAACATCGGCCGCAACAAGCGCACCAGCAAGGTGACGAAAACGAATACGGGGCGCAAGCCGTCTGTGGAGCTGCCTGAGGACCTGAACTGGATCAAGCCGGAGATGCTGGAGTACGCGGAGCTTCTAGGCGGCTCGTCGCAGTTCTCGCAGGTGCACCCTTACTGGTTCACGGATTTCCTGGTCACGGAGACCCAGCGCCGCGGGTGTCTGGATCTGCGCATTGCGCGGGTCACGGACGTGCTGACGAACCCGGAAGGCAAATGCGTGGGCGTGGACTACGTGACCAAAGAAGAGGGCGCGGAGACCCAGCGGCTAATGGCCGACACGGTGATTGTGACGGCCGGCCCGTGGACGTCGACGCTGGTTGAGGGCTGCCCGGTCGTGGGCATGAAGGTTCCGTCGATCACCGTGGCGCCCACGCAGCGCGTCAGTGCGTTTGCGCTGTTCACGGAGCTCGACATACCCTCGAGTGGCCACGTGGCGCCCGAAATATACGCGCGCAAAGACGAGATCTACATCTGCGGCGAGACCATCGACGACCCGCTGCCGACGTACGCGAGCGAGATTGCGGTCGACGACTCGTACGGCGACCTGCTGTTCCGGTACGGCAGCCTGTTGAGCGACCAAATAGCGGGCGGCAAGATCAAGCGAAGGCAAGCGTGCTACCTGCCCGTGGTGGACTCGCCGAACTCGTCGGGCCCGTTCATCGGCAAAACCAACGTCCCGAACCTGCTGCTGGCCGCGGGCCACACGTGCTGGGGCATCAACAACGCGCCGGCCACGGGGCTGCTGATGGCGGAGCTTCTGCTCGACGGACGCGCCACGTCGTCTAATATCCGCTCACTAAGCCCGTCCAAGCAGTTCGACTCTTCCAACAACTTGACGGTGGTTAAGTAAGTGAAGTAAGGACGCAATAAAGTAAGGACGCAATAAGTAAAGTAAGTATTAATTATCTCAAGTCGTAAAAATCTCAAGTCGTAAAATATATCAAGTAGTCATCAATAGGGGAAGCCGTTGAGCGTCGTATTTAGCGGGTTTTGCGACAACCACTCAAAAATAACGTCTGTATTGGGCAGTGACTCCGGTACGGCTGAGGTAGCTTAGGTAGGCTGAGGTATGGCAATGGCACTACCACAACACTATCGCCCAGCCCAACCCTATGTGGTTCCATTGCGTCAACACACTAAACCTGGACCTGCGTGTGGTTTTTGAGCCCCGAGGCGAGTCTTGGGACACTTCCCCCGGCCAGCCGATTGTACGAGACTCGACCGGCGCTGACGAGACTCGACCGGCGCTGACGAACTCGACCGGCGAGGCCAATTGCCCCCAGTATCCGCAATGGGCGGCTCCGGGGCCTTCGATACGATCGAGCCCGCGTTCACCGGCACGCTGCGCCAGTTCACCGCGAACTACATCGCCACGCATGGCGTGCGGCCGCTCGTGGCGCTCGACATGTCGTGTTTCATCGAGCAGGTCAAGCACGACCCCAACAGCCTGGCCAATGGCGTGACGCACCAGACCTTTTTCCGCCGAATGGCCGCCCTCATCAAAATCGGCCTCAACGTCGTGTGTGTGTTCGACGGCCCGCTGCAGCAGCAGAAGCTGCGACATAAGACCACTTCTCTGCGCAGCACGAGCCGGGCGCGCCAGTTCGGGCCCATGGTCGGCTATGCCCGCCACCTGGCCGAGGCCCTGCAGCTGCCGACGTTAGACGCGCCGGCCGAGGCCGAGGCGCTGTGTGCGTGGCTGCAGCGCGAGGGCCACGTGGACTTTGCGTTCTCCCAAGACGCCGATACTTTTGCGAACGGCGCCACCAAAATAGTAAGGTACGTTCCCAACTCCGCTGCCCCCGCGGCGAACGGCGGCGACCGCCAGATCGAGGCGTACGAGGTGGGCTTGGAGACGGCCAGCACGTGTGCGATGATGTCGCTGATTGTGGGCAACGACTGGGAGGCCAAAACCACGCGGCTCGGCGCGCGGCGCGTCCCGTCGCTGTGCCAGCCGGCGGCCGGGTTTGTGCAGGGTTTGGACGAGCTGGCCGAGCTCTGGCGGCGCCAGGCGCCCGCGTTCGAGGCGCAGCGCGCTGCGTGGCGCACGCGGTTCGTCCACGAGCTGCGGCATAACTCCCAAGCGCTGCTGAACCGGCGGTCCCATTCCCCAGTGCCCCAAGACTTCCCGGACATCCCGCTCTACGCCAAACTGCGGACCCCGGCCCGCACCTACAGCCCCAACTTCATGCACCTCTGCCGCTCGGCCCGGTCCAACACTTTCGAAGGCCTGCACACGGCCGAAGTTCTCATCCGGTTGGAGGAGCTGTGGACCCAGGGCCCAATGAATACCAAGGTAAACGCCGTGAGCGAAGACAAGATGCAGCTTCTGTTCCGCAACATGATCGCGCCGCTCCTCCTCACGAGCGTCATTCTACAGCACGACCCCGTGTTGAGCACATGGAAGTTCAAACCCATCAGGAACGGCACGGACGTCCAGGTCGTTGAGGCCACGTCGCTGTTCTACCAGAACCCGCAGTTTTTTCTGGAAGCGAGGCTGCCGCGCCATATCTTCGACCTCAGTCCGCACCCGGCCCTGATCGAGCCACCGGCCCGAATCTCTAAAGCCGAGCAGAAACAAATGCGGATCGTTAGCGAGAACTCGACGATCAGCTTCCCGCGCGCAGCCAAAGCAGCCACGATGCCGCTGCTGGCGGCGGCAGCTAAGAACCACGTGCTTCCGGCCCGGCCCACTTCCTCTGAAATGCCTAACGAGGAGACTACCCAGCCTGCTTTAGGTCCGGCAGGGAAAGGAGGACACATGGCATTTATCAAGCGGCTGAACGCGAAACGTGCGAAGGCGCAGAAATCCCCCACTAAAGTGACTAAAGCCACAGCGTCACCCAACGCGTCACCCAAAGCGTCACCCAACGCGTCACCCACTAAAACGAAAGGCACCGCAAGCGACCTAAGCTCCCAAACACTCGTGAGTTCGCTACCCAGCTCGCCTTTAGCGCCCGCATCCCACGCGCCAGCATCCCAACGAGCGTCTATTGGAATGAAGTTCCACCTCCGGCCCGACCAGATCAAACCCGCCGAGCAAATTCTGCGGGAAGACGAGCTCTCCGGTTCAGACGACGAGCGCTTCCTCGTCAGCGAGGCCAAGCGAATGGCCGAGGAGGTCAAGGAGGAAACCGATGGGGACACGGATATTGACGAGGACCCCGTTCTTATCAAGCTGGAGCTGATAATGGACGGTTTGCCGGATTGAGCTAGTTTAGATGATTTATTATGTAGAGGGGGACCAGCGGGTGGTCAAGACAAGGTGGTCAAAGGTCAAGATAAGGTGGTCAAAGGTAGAGAGCACTCTCACCACTGCGCTCGTTGGCCAGATCAGAGATCTTGCTCGTCACCGTCGCGAGCGGCTTAATATAGATGTTGTACTTTTTTGCCAACTCAAGTACCCGCACCAACAGCTCAAGCACCTCACTGGCCGGTTTGGCTCCACTCTCAACCAGGGTGCGGAAATACGCCTCACCCTGTTGGGTGACGGCCTGGGCAATGGGATCGAACAAATAGCCGGCCATGGCTTCAGCCAGATATTCCGTCTGATATTCGACGCTGAGCCAGCAGTTGTGAGCAAAAATATCGTTGGGGGATCGAGGATAATCAAAGGCTGATATGAAATAATCTTGCATTCGTGAATCCCAATAGCCCCAGTCCAGACGCATAACGTACATCTTGTCGACCACACCTCTTAGGTGCCACGTGCTCACTTCCCAGTATACCGCAAGCGGGTTCATCTGCATGAGGAATATATCGGTCTGCTTGTGGCAATCCGCGTTTCGAACGAAACTCAAAGTCTTATCAACAATGGGGAGATAGGCTTCGTTAACGGCCCGAATCCGGTCGCTATAGCTGTTGGCAAAGTCGCTGCCATCATTAACTGCTTCGGCATCTTGTATCAGGGAAAAAAGGGTGTCTCGAATCTCCCCAAGTTTCTCGGTGGTCTCCACTTTTGCCGCGGCAAGGTACAAATCCACTTTTCCCAGAGACTGAATGGCCGAACTCACATTATGCTTCAGCGAGCTTGATCCCGTGAGCAGGGCAGTGTTCTCCTCCGGAACTTCTGCGTCAGTGCCGGCAAGAACTGAGTCAAGCGCGCTGTTGACTGTGTCAACTAAACCAAACGCATCGACATGGCTCGGTTCGTCAGTGTCAAAAGACAGAAGACTGTCGGCATTCTCTTTCCGGCTTCTGCCGAGGGAAAGCGAAAAAAGCGCAGCAATGAAAGCAGTTCTCATCGTTGGAACGCAAGACAAGAGACCTGGGGTGAGTCTTTATATAGAGGTGGTCTCTATAGAGGTGGTCTCTATAGAGGTGGGGAATGTTAACCTTACAGCTCTTTGGCTGCAGTAAGCACAACGCTAACATGCAGATGGTTTTAATGCAAACCATCTTCGTCTTCGGCACAATCTTGAGGTGTGAGGAGACCAAATCAGATTACAATAATTGCACAGATCGTCTTACTTGTGCGGATAGGAGCCACAAGAGGTAATGGCTAATGGTGGATTCATAGAGTCACGATTAAATGACTTGGAGCTTATGGCTGGGGTGGTCCCTCACTGGTGGTCCCTACGGCTCGGCGGTGTCAAAAAACCAAGGCTTACCCCTTTGGTTTTTTTACAATTTCCGAAATTATTTGATCCTTATGGCTGAGAGGAGCTAATGGCTGAGAGGAGCTTATGGCTGGGCTGGGGCGGTCCCTGGTGGTCCTCGGCTGGGAGCGCTAATGGCTGGGCTTCAACCCTCTAATATAGTATAGCGGCTGCTTGAATATCGTCAAAGTCGTTGCTAGATTGCTGATAGATAGAGTACATACTAAAGTTGGTGCTTGAGGAATTAGGCTGTAGGCGAGCAGTAGCAAGTAGACTGAGTCGTAGCAAGTAGACTGTCGTAGCAAGTAGACCTCGTCTATGCTCGGTCTCCGTGGCCTGCTTTGTTTACCATGTAGATTGAGCCGTAGGCGAGGTCTACATGGCCTGCTACCTTCTTTGGGCTCTATCTAGGCTGTGCTAATGGCTGGGGCTTGGCTGTCTTATGGGCAGGTAGGCCCAATGCCTTGGCTGTTCTAACACAATTCCAAAATTAACGAGACTTACCTCATCACGATGATCTTGTTACTCAGGAGATAATATAATGTAGGGATATCAGGCTTTCGATTTTCAGTTTTGACTGAAAATGTTACTTGTGTAATTCAGCCTAAAATATCGCCCAAGTGACTTGATTGGTGTGATCTGGTAGATGCATAGGGGCTAGATGTTTTTACATAGACCTAAGGTACTGGCGCTGTGGGAATTGCGACGCTACACAAGAGCAGCGGCATATGGAACTCAAATTTCCAGCATTTAGGCTGTCAGCAGCATTAACCCGCTAAGAATCGTAAAGTATGACTGCCAATTCTTTACCCTCTTTTGATGCAATAGAAAACTCGAACTTTTGCATGGATTCAAGACAGGTTCGGTATAGTCCACGATAATCCTGAATTAATGCGTCACAAGGATACAAGCCAGGAACGGATTGAGGAAGTTGGCCCATTCTGTACAGGTGTTCCCACTTTCTTTTAAAGACGGCTTCAAGGTCTCTCCAAATGGGATAGCTGCCTTTAAGTTCTTCCCAATTACCACGCAGGGCTTTCAACTCCTCGGCTGAGAAATGCAATTCCGAGTTGGTCTCAGCTCCGGAACCCAAGCGTTTCTCATTCCAATTCACGTCGCTTTGCTTAGAGAGATGTCCCAAAGGCAAAGGATTAGATGTTGTTACAGGCCCTAGCAGACCTGTGGCCATCAGACCTGCTACGAGCGCAGTCTTCACGGAGGTTGGCTGCTTAGGATCGGGAGACGAGGTGATCATCCCAGTCGACGTGAGTGGTTCAAGTACCGTGACAGTGCTGGCGATGGCTTGATTCACCGCGGTGGTGGCGTTGAGGTTTCCCGCAGTCAGAGATTGCTTACATTGCTGCAGGGCCGTTTCAAGATTTTGAAGCATTTCTTTGACAACCGGGAGACTTGTGAGCTCCTTGAAGAAGCCGAAAGACTTTGCAACGTTGATATATTTGGAGACAGACTTTATCGTTTGATTGGCTACGATGACAGCCAAATTGTTTGCGGGGATATCAAACCAATAAAGGACAAGCGAGAGAACGAAATAACAAATGGCCACGCAGAGCAGACCTATTTCTAAGCCACTACGACCATCATCACTCATTAATGTCCAATGTAGGACGACATCGAGTATAGCATGCCCACATGTTTCTACTGCGTTAAAGTACGGAGAGCGAAAGAACTTTTCAACTTCGTCATAGGGGTTTTGCTCATTATTTATATTCCCAGGATCCATGGCAGTGAACGGTACAATCCTTCGAGTAAAAATGGCTTGGTGGAAATGCGGGGTGGAAAAAGTAGAGGAAGAAAGCGAGAGGTAGGAAAGAGGAAGGAGGAGCGCTCCGCTGCTCTTTATAAAGAAGAGGAGCGCTCCGCTGCTCCAATCAAGAGCTGCTGCTATGGTTCTCTCACCGAAATGTCACTAGGGATAGGGCACGCTATTCATTCAACCAAGGAGTCAACATCTACTTGAATCTAAGGGTTAGGTCGACAGGTCGCGCTCGGTTCCGGCTAATGTGCCCCGCATAGGACTGTCAAACTAGGCGGTGGATCCCTATCTCCACCCCAACCTACTAGAATTTGGGAGGCTGGATCGCGAGATCAAAGTCCTTTAAGCGAAAACGCTTTCAAGCGAAATCATTTGTAAAGGAAGAAAGCAGTGACATATAGACCCGCCAATGCCAACCCAAATCTCGTCAGTTTCGCTTTGTTGATCTGCGTAACAATGCCCTCAAGCCGTTGGATTTCCTCGAGCCGTTGGATGTCAATGTTGTGTCTCTCCAACGCGATCCCCCCACAATATTCTCACTAGCCGCTCAAGCGACTAACGCACCATTAGTCAGGCGGTCCGTGTTCTCTCTATTATCAACAAGTCGAACCGTGCCGCTGATGCGAAGGTTTTCAAAGAGAGGTATGAGCGTCACTCGCTACTATTGTCTATAAGCTACCAGCATCTCATCTTTTTTCTGTGATCGGCTCTGGCAGCTTTCTCAAGGTGCCGCGTGTCCACATCAAATCAGCCGAGCGCGACTCGTAGCTTCCACTGTAAGGCATTGTGGCGTCGATGGGTAGACTACGCTGAATGCGCCCACGAGCGCTGATCTCAAGCAGGTGATGGTTGATAGTGCAAGGCATACTGAACGCAAAGGCGGGAACTTAACTGCGCTAGCTTAGATTGCTGATAAATAGAGTACATACTAAAGTTGGTGCTTGAGGAATTAGGCGGTAGGCTGTCGTAGACCGAGCGTAGCGAGGTCTACGTGGACTGTCGTAGGAAGTAGACTGAGCAAGACTGAGCAAGTACCACGTGGGCTGAGCAAGTAGCAGGTAGACTGAGCAAGTAGGCTGTCGTAGAAGTAGATTGAGCGTAGCGAGGTCTACTTAGCCTGCTTCCTTACCAAGTAGACATCGCTACGCTCGGTCTACTTGCGCTCGGTCTACATGGCCTGCTTTAGTAGACCTCGCTAAGCTCGGTCTACTTGCGCGGCTACCTTCTTCTCCCCGAGACCGCCGAGGCCGCCGCCGCCGCCGCATTAAACGCGTTCCTCTCCTGATCAGCCGTCATCTGCGTGTAGTACCGTCTACTCAAGTCGATGGTCCCCAGCCACGACGAGATCTTGCCCGGGTCGTCGAGCGTGAGGACCTTGTTGTACGTCTGCACGAGGATGCGGCGCACGCGCCCCTTGGGCGTCTGGAAGAGCGCGTCGGTGACCTGGATCTGCGGGACGCCGACGAGGATCTCGTACTGCACCTTGCGGTCGTCGGCCAGCACGAGCAGCCGGCCCTGCGTCGTCACGATCACGAGCTTGGGCTTGTTCTTCGTGTGCAGGACCTTGCCGAGCAGCGAGTCGTCCTCGAGCATGTACACCGGCTCGTCGAGCTCGTCCGCGTTCGCGTTTGCGTGCTCGCGTTCGCCTGCGCCAGAGCTGCCTGCGCCAGAGGTCCCTGTGCTGCCACCTTTCGCGTCCTTCGCGTCCTTGGCGTCCTTAGCGGGTTTGGGGGGTTTCGGCGCTAAAGGCGGCTCGTGCGTGCTCACGAAGACCCGCATGTGGCCCATCTGCAGAATGCGTTCCTGCGCGCTCACGAGGATCTGGCTCCACTGCGCCTCGACCTGGGAGAGCGGCGGCACGGGCAGCGGCGCGAGGAACTCGCTCGTGGGGGAGGAGGGTGTGGGGGAGGAGGGGACGTCGGTGTCGAGGGGCGTGCGCGGCCGGAACTCGGGGAGCGCGGGGCTGCGGGGGGTGCCTGAGGTGCTGCCTGAGGCGGAGCCGGCTGAGTTGGGAGCGGAGTTAGAGGCTGAGTGGCCTGAGGCTGAGGAGTGGCCCGACTGAGATGTGGCTCCAGGTGCTGTGGCTCCAGGTGCTGTCGCTCCAGGTGCTGACGCACCTGAAGCGCGTCCTTGGCGCTGATCCTGCATGCGCTTCTTCAGCGCACTGATCCGCTCCTGGCTCTGCTGGTACGCCGTCGACGTCGTCGGCGTCTTGTACCCCGCGGCCGGCTGGCGCTTGCGCGCGGCGTTGAACTTGCGCTGCTCCGTCGTCGTGCTCGACAGCGACGTCGAGCTCGAGTTCGGGCTCTCTTTGCCCGGGTTCAAAGGCATGCCGTACAGCGTCGACGGATGCAGCGCCTGGAGGCCCGCGGCCGTCGGCACGAACACCTGCGAGGGTTGAGGGCGTTTGGGGGTATCATTAGGGGTTGTGGTGTTTGTGCTGCCTGAGTTGGCGGAAGTGCTGGTGTTGGAGTTGTTTGAGGTGGAGTTGTTGGAGTTGGTGTTGGTCAGGGCATGGGCCGAGGCCGAGGCGGCCATGGGCCGGCGGTTCGCGGCTTTGGCGGGCCGCGCGTGCGGCCGCCCGCCGAGCGCGCGCGGCTTCATCGACGCCACCGTCGCGCGGTACGGCGCCAGGCGCGGCGGCGGCGTCGTCCACAGCGCCTTGCGCGACCAGTCCTGGCCGTCGAAGAACTCGTGCGCCTTGATTTCCGCGGATGTCCAGCGCTGCGGCGCCTTGACGAGCACGTGTTTCAGCAGATCGCGCACGACATACGGGAACCCGGGCGGGATCGAGTATTGGAGGCGCGCGATTTTCTGGAACGTGAGGTACTGCGTGTTTCCTTGGAAAGGCGGCGACGCTGCAATCATTTGGTACAACACACATCCCCACGCCCAGATATCCGCGCTCTTGCCTTGGGACTTGTCCATCAGGAGTTCGGGGGTGACGTACTCGGCCGTGCCTACAAACGAGTTCGCACGCACATCGGCTGGGTATTTGGTGGTGGTGGTTTTGGAGGTGCCGCTTTCGGTGGTGCCGGTTTCGGCGGGAAGCAGCTTCGCCGTGCCGAAATCGGTGATCTTGATCCGCATTTTATAGTCCAGCAGAATATTTTCCGGTTTGAGATCGCGGTGGATCACGCCTTTCGCGTGCATGTAGTCCACGGCGTCCAGCAGCTGGCACGCGTAGTAGCGCGCAGACTCCTCGTTCAGGCTGCCGATTTTCTTGATGAGGTGCAGCAGCTCGCCGTTGGGCGCGAAGTCCAGCACGAAGTACAGCGACTGGCGGTCCTGGAACGTGAAGTAGAGCTTGATGATCCCCGGGTGGTCGCCCAGCCGGTTCAGGGTGTTTTTCTCGATCTCCACGTACTTCACCTTCTGCTCCTTGATGATATGCGCCTTGTCGAGCACCTTGATCGCGTAGTTGCGCAGCGTCTGCTTGTCTTGCGCAGCGACGACGGTGGAGTACGACCCAGCACCCAAATCGTCCTTAAAGTCGAAATCCTCGACGCCCTTTTTCACCACGCGCGTCACGACTTTGCCGCTCGCGTCCTGCGTGCGCTGGACCATCGTCGCGGCGCCGTCGCGGTCCGCCTGAGCCTCGCGCGCCTTGGCCTCGCGCAGCCGCGTCTCGGCGATCTGCGCCTGCATGTAGGACCTCGTTGGGGGCGAAGACGGCGAAGGCGACGGCGGCGAGGGCGAGGGCGATACGTCGGAGATGGGAGAGTGAGACACTGCGACTGGTGAGTGAGACACTGCGACTAGTGAGTGAGGCGCTGCTGTCGCTAGATGCGCTGCTGGACGGTAGTACATCTGGCGCACCTGCTCGTGCTCCCGGGCCTGGTGCTCGCGGATCTGCGCCTCCCGCGCCTGCTGCTCGCGCTGCTCCTGCTCGCGCTCCTGGACGCGCAGCTCGTCCTCGCGCCGCTCCAGCAGCTGCTGCTCGCGCTGCTGCTTGATGCGCGCCATGTGCTCGCGCGCCGCCGCCTCGCGTTCGAGCGCCGCCTGCTTCGCCGCCTGCTCGCGCTCGCGTTCCAACGCTGCTTCGTACGCAGCCTCGCGGGTCACGCGCATCTGGTCGGTGCCAGCCACAGCGCCCGTGCCAGTGCCCGTGCCAGCCGCCCTAGTACCATACGCACTGTACGCCCCAGTGCCATGTGCGTACTCACCATGTGCGTACTCACCGTGGCCGTACTCACCGTGGCCGTACGCATCATGCTGCGAGTGCGAGTGCTGCAAGCGATACGAGTTCTCTCTCGCCCGCAGCTGCGCCAGCTCCTGCTCCTGCACCCGCTGCTGGTGCGCGAGCTCGTCGAGGCGGTCGCGCCGCTGCTGCTCGGAGCGCTGGAGGTACTGGTACTCTGCCGCTTGCTGCTGCTCGCGCCGCTGCTGCTCGCGGCGCTGCTGCTCGGCCAGCTGCTGTTCGAAACGCTGCTGCTCGATGCGCTGCTGCTCGAGCTGCTGCTGATGCAGAATATGCTGCTGGCGCTGCGCTTCGGCGCGCGCGGCGTCCCGCGCGGCGTCACGCTGGCGCTGCATCTCGCGCGGGTCGAAAACGGACGCGGCAGCGTGCGGGGCAGCGTGCGGAAACGCGCCAGGCGGCGCCAGCGGCGGAGACGACGCCGTTAGCGGCGAGCCGGGCGAGGTGGCGGCAGCAGCAACGGGCGACGCGAGCGACTGCTGGCTGCCGCTCACGCGCATGCCGCGGGTCGCGAGCGGACTGGGCACGGCCTGCGTCTCCTGCGGCCGGCCGCTGCTGTACACCGCTTTAGGCGGCGATCCCACGCCGTGCGTGGCGTAGGTGGCGTTGCTCGCGTGTGCGGCACGCGTGGCGCCGTGTAGCGCCGTGTGGTGCGAGTTCGGGACCGGCACGCGCTGCGGGAAGCCGCGGCCGCCGCTCTGGTTGGGACTATACGCTGGCTGCTGGTACGCGGCCTGCCAGCGCGGGGGGCTGGCCTCGAGCTTCAGCGAACGGTCCAGCATGGCCTCGAGGTCGTCCAACGGGCCTCGATCCGGCTTGGCGTTCATTGTGTGGGGTTGCGTCACCTTTTACTGCACTGTGTTCTGTGTTCTGCACTGTGTTTGCACTGTGTTCTGTGCTTTTGTCTGTGCTTTTGTGCTTTGTTACACTGCTTTGCACTGTTTTGATTTTGATCTACTTATTTCACTGCTTCAGCACCCACTGCTTCACTTAGTTCAGTGCACTGCTCACTTCGTTCAGCACTGCTTCACTTCGTTCAGCACTCACTTCTGTGCTGGCAAAAATAATCCTGCGTCAAAGGTTCGCGGGCAGTGTGACTCTGGGGTGGGGCGGCAACCTTGCGCTCCCTCAACAATGCAATGTAGTACGGTGATGCTCCGCGCTGCTGCGTTGGTCGGGGTGTGTGCTCCCTGGCCTCCCCTCCCACCCTGCTCCGCGTGATACGGCATGGAATGTGTCCGGGGCTAGGGGTCTGGGACAGGCAAACTCCACCGTTGCCGGCATGTCGCCCCCTCGCCCATCAAAACACATACACCTGGGTCCCACTTCCGCCTTGGGCACTTCTAACCTAATCTGGCTGCAAGGTCCGGGGCAAGCTGCAAAGTACGAGGCGCCCTACCAAACGAGCTCAGCAGGGGGGGGAGGGGGCCGGAACGTCGCAGACGCCATGTGGATCCACAGCCTGCGTGGGACACCCTCGGAGACCTGCCTCCGCTGCGTGCATCTACTTGTTACCGCTACCTGCTATCACGGAGAGAAATCATGTCTCAACTAACCTAGCGTCCGCGAGCAAACGCAAATAACCTTCTCAACTTACAATTTTTCATTACAAATTTCACAAACCTACATCGCCAAAGTTAGATCCTAAACCTTCACCAGATCAACCGGCCGTGCGATAACTACATACATAAATTTAATACCGTGGCCACACACTCTCTTCTGGGCTTGGCCCGTCGGGATCGCGAGGCCATTTACGAGCACAAACTTTTACTCACCCTAAAATTATCGAGTTGTGGAGATTTGCATGATCAGTCCAGGGTTAGTGTCGATCTGCAGATGAGGATATATTTCAGATTGGCTTGCCTGCAGATCAGGGCGTAGGGTGATGTCTGATTGTAACTGCCTTAATTAATTCAATTGCACCAACCCTGACACAGGCTTAGCCCTCATCCGGATCGGATCGGAGGGAGGAGGGAAGCCCCCACGTAAAGGAAAAAAAAGAGTTAAGATGCCGTCTCTAGGCGGAACCGGGCGGAGGCCCGAGTGGCCGCCGAAGATTTAAAGTGTTTTTTTTGTTAACTAGCTAACACCCATTTTTCTAACTTGATTGCACCATGAATCAATGCTTCGTTATGAGCCGGATCAGACTCACTGTAGATGAAGAACTAGGTCTGGATGAGGCAGTTATGCCCAGTCCAGTGCCTTTGTTCGACATGAAATCCTGCCGGAAATTCAAAAAGGAGCGTAGCCTCTTCTCAGAAAATGAAGACACGTCGAATCAATGGAACGCGGGGACCCACTCCGGCACGACAAGTACGCGTATCCACTCCGAGCTCAGGCACCATCGCGTCCGGGCCCCGCAACGATCTTCATAGATCCCCCCAATTAATGCATATTACATTTGGCAAATGGATATTTTATCCGTTTACCGGAGAGATAGATGGCTGGCTCTACACTCGGTTCCGCATAGGATAGAATGGCTGGTTGAAAATGGGGTCTGCCATAGGGCTCTGCCATGGGGCTCTGCCATAGAGAGGCAAGCCCAAAGAGCGTGGCAAGCCATAGAGCGGCAAGCCATAGAGCGGCAAGCCACCCAGCTAAGGGTTTGGCGGGTAGTTTCAGCTAATGCATATCCAAAGGTGGTATCCACCGGTAATACACTGCATCATATAATTATTATTCTACGCAATTAAACAAATTCACGCGCATAAAAAAAAATTTCCCGCTATAGACCGCGGGGTCCGTGCATATTATGTTCGCCGCACTCATCGAGATAAGCTATATTACGTGCGTTGGATCCACTGCAGCCAAATTATGTGACCTAGATAATAAATAATTATTTCATTCGACAGGTTAGACCTTTTCATCCGAACACCTTCTCCTCCACTACACCAGGGGTCAGCTGCCACTTGTCATATTTGCACTACATTATAGGAGCCGTGCGTCAAATCTTCTGGGTAACCTGCGTAGTATGCATTTTGGTTCCCGAAATCACAACGACGAATACCGCATCACCGGAAACCCGAGAATTGATAGTCCTGAGTCGCGATCGAAATACTCTTCACCGGCTAGGCAATTGACCGATATGGGTAAAGAGGTGGACAGATTAACCCCACCAAGTTCACCGCGTCGGCATTCGTATACCAGTGGAGACTACACTAAAGTGCCAATGCGCAAACCCGTGCCGTCAACCTACCAACCGAGTCACCAGCCGTCGAGTCACCAGCCGTCGACTTACCAGCCGTCTGAGCCTGAATCTGCCGCGCTTCGGGCACTGGATAAGGCAGGCACTACCGAGACCAGTGAATGGGGCGTTGCGCCCGTGATTCCTCCCAAGAACAAGCAACGATTCAGACAGTCGCGGCCGTTATTTAACAACCGCAATTCCATTGATCTGGGCGAAATGAATCCCGCCTGTTTGGATGAGGACGGGGTCATTGACCGCGTCAAACGTATTTCCGTTAGTGTGATTCAGGTCCATGAAATCTCCATGGATACGGGGGCTAGTATTTGAAGAACGGGCTCTGCGCATTCTGGTTGTGGTTGCCGTAAGCACAGGTCGGACCTAATTCCAACGGAACAGCAAACCGAGTTCCGTAATCACGCACATCATCATTGGTGGTGGGAGTGAGCAGGCCCGGATGGTGGGCTTTGAACGGGTCGTTCTGCAGACCCAGCAGGTACTTGAGTCTCCGGTTCTCCTCGACCAGCTCCGTCTTGAGATCGTGCTCCTTCTGGATCGTCATGAGGGCAGCCGTGAGCTCATCTCCCGTGTAAGACGTGCGGTCGCGTGCGAGTTTTGGGAGCAGCTTGATATTTTGCTCGGCCGCTTCGACCTCGATCTCCGCACAACGCTGCTGCCAGTACGAAATCGACTCGTCCTGGTCGGCGATCCGACGTTTCAGCGTCTTGAGGGCTAGCTTCAGCTTGGCAAGTCGTAATTCTGGAGTAGTTAACATGATTTTTCTCGAACGCGGATGGAGATTGACTTAGGAAAAGTTTGATTTGGACCTGTCTAGATGCCCAATGGCCGGTATATGCCTACAAACAGTAAGAATTCCCGGCGTCCGCACCATTTCTTTCAATTTTACCAATTCAGGAAGTATGCAGTAAGCCTATCGACCTAGCCCTGCGATCTTGACGTCAGGACTGACGTCAACGCCATGGTCCGGTGTGCATGGTTTATTCCTTGTCAAAAGCTTATAGAATTGGTAGCAAAAACGTTTAATTTTCTTCTACGCTCTGTATAGACGCCGCGAGTTCAGCACCGCTGGCTTTCGTTCCTCCTCCGGGGGTATAATGGAGAGAGGGTCGGGTCACAGTGTGCTTACGGATCATAACGCCGACTGACAGGAAAAGTATGCCGAGGGCCCCGTACTTCCTTGCGTGCCGAACTTCCTACGAAGCTAGCATTAGAAATAAATTCCTCGCAGTTAATATCCTAGTCAATAACAATTCAATCGGACTCCGCGGCGATTTTTTTCCTTGCTGGATCACGGCAATATTCCGACTCGCACGTCGCTTTATCTGATCTGCTCCTGGCGTGTTGTGGGGAAACCCGAGGCCAAGGGCTAAGCCCTCGCGGTGCGTTGTTGGGGCACTCGTTATCGCACCTATAGCACCAGCGGCCACTGGCGAGGTCGACCCGTCGGCTGATTCCCCCACAATTGGGCAGGGGTTCGTACCACATATGTAAGTAACCCCACTCTCCCACCGCCTCCATTTGATGTAAACACTAAGCCGAAAGAAACCACTTCATTTCATACAAGATCGAAATTGGGCAGCCCCCGTGGACAATCTCCTCCACCACGCCGTATTTAGTGAGCTAGCGAACGAACCGAACTCCAGTGAGTACCGCACGGAACTAGCCGACCGCTCTAGCCAGGATAGGACGACTTGAAGAACGGCCTAGAGAACGGCCTAGAGAAATAACGAACTACGCGACTATTAATTGGATCGGCCTAATATTCAATCCGGAGAGTGACTAATAAGCACTCAACACCAAACGCAACACCAAACGCAACACACATACAACCCAATGACGGACCCAACTCCCCCATCCAGCGATCCGCTGCAGGATGACTGGAACCTGTTTGAGGAGTACCGGCGCTTCCGCCAGCACCCCGTCGATTTCCTGAGCGACACGCGGCGAATGATGACTGGCCGCGGCTTTGCGGCCTACGACCAGGTCATTGGCGCGCCGCTCTACAGCGAAGACAATTTCCGCGACAAGCTCGTGAAAGGCACGCTCAACCAGCCGATGGTGAAGGACCGCGTCGACTTTCTGGTGAACGCGCAGCTCCAGCGCGAAAACGTGGCCACGATGACGCGCACGCAGCAGCGCAAGCGCGAGCAGCAGATCCGCAAGCAGCTGCAGGACCTGCTCGAAGACATTGCGTACAAAGCGTCGCCCACGTTCTCCAACGTGTCTGCCACGCGGTTCCAGTACCTTTTTTTCTCCCAAGTGCTGAGCCGGGCGTACCAGCAAGGCATGCACATCAGCCGCGACGAGGTGGCGCGGCTGAAGGCTAAAGCGCGCGAGCTGCAGCAAAAAAAGGAGAGCCTCGTGCTGCTGCCGTGCCACAAGTCGCACCTCGACTATATTTCGCTCGTGTACGTTTTTTTCCGGCTGGGCATCTCGCTGCCCATGACGATGGCCGGCGATAACCTCGACATCCCCGTGATCTCGTATTTCTTGCGCCAAGTCGGGAGCACGTTCATTCGCCGCGGCAACTGGAAAGAAGACGCGCTGTACGGCACGTTTTTCCAAGGCCTGGTAAATAACATCCTGCAGAACGGCATCAACATGCAGCTGTTCATTGAAGGCACGCGCTCCCGCACGGGCAAGCTGCTCCCCCCGAAATACGGCCTGCTCAAGCTGATTTACGAGGCAGTGAGCAGCGGCGCCGTGAAGGACTGCTGGATCCTGCCGATCAGCACGCAGTACGACAAAGTCGTGGAGGCCGACACCTACGCCACCGAACTCATGGGCCGCGAGAAGAAGGCCGAGAACTTCTTGTCGTTTCTGGACTCGCGGTCCATAATGAGCCTGAACCTCGGGCGCATCGATATCAAGCTGGGCGAAGGTTTCTCGCTCAAGAAGTTCATTGGCGAGCAGCTGTCGGCGAACGCGCCCCCGCCGCAGATTCTGCGCACCCTAGCCTACCGCATTCTCGGCGAGATCAACCAGGTCTCGGTCATCATGCCCTCGGATCTCGTGGGCACGGTGCTGCTTACGACGCGCCAGCGCGGCCTGAGCAAAGACGACGTGATCTACCGCATCCAGCGCCTCATCCGGCGTATTTACGAACGGGGCGGACGGCTGGGCGCGATTCCGAAACCCGAGCTCGAGCTCACGCCCGACGACATCTCGCTGATGATCGACAACGCCATCGGCGTGCTGGGCTCGGACCTGGTCACGGTCGAGCGCAAACGGCTGCTGGAGCCCGTGTACACGGCGAAAGACGACTTCAAGCTCAGCTACTACCGCAACCACGTCGTGCACCTGTTTGTGGACGAGGCGATTGTGTGCGTGTGCCTGTACCAGTACAGCAACCAGACGCTGCAGCTGGACATGCCCATCGAGAAGCTCGAGGCGAACGTCACGTTCTTGTCGCGGCTGATGAGCGGCGAGTTTGTGTTCGATTCGGACCGCCAGATCCGCGTGGTCATGATGGAGGCGCTGGCCCGTTTGAAGGAGCAGAAGATTTTGAGGCACTTCGACGACAAAACGGTTTCGATCAGCCCCGACGAAATCAAGCTCGACTGGGTCTACACGCACTTCTACTGCTACCTGGTGTGGCCATTCATTGACGGCTACTGGTCGGCGGCCACGTCGCTGCAGCTGCTGCCACGCAACCAGTCGATCAAGTACAAGGACTTCCTCAACATGGCGCAGCTGGTGGCGAACACGCTGTACTCCGAGGGTGCCTTGGCGCATGTGGAGGCATGCAACCTCGAGATCATTCGCTCGGCCATCAGCCAGGCCGAGACGCGGCGACTTGTCACGCGCACGGGAGCCAGCACGATCTCCATCATTGCGGACGGCGACAGTCTCGTGCAGATCTGCAACGAGATCTCGGCGTTCCGCAACGAGGTCCAGAAACGTCCGGGCAGCAGCGATTTGCTCACGCGGGTCCAGAAGCTCGGCAAGGATCTGATCTCGCCGAAGCTGTGAATTAATTGAAGTAGTGGTTTAGTCTAGTAATACAGTTTAAGTCTAGTAATACAGTTACATTATAGTAGTCATAACCATTTGGGGTCATAACCATTTGGGTCATAACCATTTGGGTCATAACCATTTGGGGTCATAACCATTTGGGGTCATTAGCCATTAAAGTCGTTCAGCATTATTACAGCCATTCAGCATTATTACAGTCGTTCAGCATTACATATGCACTCGTTACTTTAGTCTTGGGCCTTTAGCAGGCCTACATAGTCACAGCCGTCAATATTGCCACAGTTTAGTTGTCAGAATTCTTCGTATTTCAGCTATTTCAGCTACCGTGTGGTTTTCGGGTCGCAGGGGCCGGCAGGGTTCGGATATATATCTATGCACTGTGATTAAGACGCACACCCTCACTTAAGACGCAACACTTACCACCTCAAGCCGTGCCGGCCGGACCGGATGGATACGTGGCTTTCCTTCTTCAAGGATGCACCGGAGGCCCAGCTTCTGGAAAGCCCGCAGCTGTTCGCCGACATGCTGGCCTTGGACTTCTCAAAACCACACGTCGCCGCCATCCAGGCGAACCTCTCCCAAAGCAGCACCGGCGAGATCAACCGTGCCGTGGACAACGCAAACATCATGGACGGCGACTGGACGGGCTTCGTCTCGCTGTGCAAGGCCTACCTTCACTGGTGTGCCCTGGCCGATCCGAACCACCCGGAAACCAGTTTTGAGACGTACGCAAAAGTTTTGCTCGCTCTGCTCCAAGCATTCAACAACAAACGCGGGTCAGCCCTCAACCTGCTGATTCAGAATACCGTGCGAACCATAAACAAATTGTTTGCGAGAAAGGGCAAGCTCTACACGGAATGGCTGGCGACGTGCCTTCTCAAGCTGTTCAATTCGGTGCGCAGCGAACGCGAACTTCCTCCCTGGAAAGTCAGCAAGAAGGAGAACTCGCTGTTTTATGCCAACATGATCAGCCGGCTCTACTTCCAGTCGGAACAGTTTGTGTCCGCGGGCAACGTCTTCAAAAACATGTACTCGCTCGAGGTCCGGTTGTCCCAGTTCCCCATGAGCGAACAGGTGGAGTACCGCTACTGGCTGGGAAGGTACTCGCTCTACATCAACCAATTGGAGTCGGCGTATATCCATCTCCAGTGGGCGTGGAACCACTGCCCTCCGCAGTTCAGTGCCCAGTCCAGCCGGATTTTGGTGTGGCTCGTGCTTCCCAGCACCCTGATTGGGCAGATGCCGTCGAAAACTATTCTGGACGCGGTGAGTCCGAGCGCCCAAGCCGCTTTACAGCTCGTCATCCAGGCCATGAAGACGGGCGAATACCCACCCCAGTATGCTGAGTTAATACGCACGAACGAGTGGATCCTCCAGCACCACCTGCTCCCCCTGCTCGAAAAATACCTCCCACTGCTCGTATACCGTAAAGGAATCGACCGACTCATCAAACTCAGCGAACTCAAGCGGTTGCCGCTCAAGTTGTGCATGAGTGCGTTCCATTTATCGCCCACGGAGGATCCCCAACTTATCCTGTCCGAGGGGATCTGCGTTTCGCTGATTACGAAGGGTCTGCTTAAAGCCAGCGTCCTACCGCGCAGCCAGATCGTGGCGATCAAGCCGAGTGGCAGTGTTCCCAAACTAGGTGAGTACTATAACCTGAGTCTCTCCCCTCGAGAAAACTGGCTTACCCAGTAGTATTTATTAATGTACTTATATCGATTAAAAATTATAAATTAAATCAGCCATTGCATGGCATTAGCCTGCTCCACGTCAGCTATTCAGTACAGTCATAATACAGCTATTAGCACAGCCATTAGTACAGCCATACCAGCTCAGCCATTTACCCACAGAGTTATCAGGGTTGGATCAACGTTGGGTCTCACTTATTGGGCCACACTATTGGGCCACCACCCATCGCAAGCACTCTCCCCTCTAAACGATGAGTTTCTTTACCTGGAACTCGCTCGATATCGACATCAAGTTCGACAATGAGGAGTCGCGGAAGATGATCGACTCGCGCCCGAAATTCGTCGAGGTGGCGGCATTGGCGCCGCTATACAGCGCCAATGAAACCGTGTCCGGGAACATCACGCTCCGGCCACGCAACGAGCGCCACATCCAGCATTCCGGCGTCAAAGTAAAGTTCGTGGGCACCGTCGAACAATTAAGCATGGGCAAGGTCGTAGAAACCTCCGACTTCATCTCACTAACGCACGAGCTGGCCGGTCCGGACGAGTTCCGGTGTGCCGAGACGTTCCCGTTTGCGTTCAAAAACATCGACAAGCCGCACGAGTCATACAACGGCACCCGGGTCCGCCTGCGGTACTACGTCCAGGTCACTGTTTTCGCCAATGTGCGAGAACCCACTAAAGAGCGCGACATCTTTGTGTACCACTACACGCCCAAACCGCCGATCCCGCACCAAGTGACGATGGATGTGGGAATTAACGGCTGCCTGCATATCGAATTCGAATTCTCCAAAAGCCACTTCTCGCTCACCGACGTAATTGTCGGCTGGATCAACTTCATAACCATCAAGCTGAGGCTCAAGCACCTGGAGATCGTGCTGACCCGCAAAGAAGTCAGTGGCACTGCTCCCAACATGGTCGTGGAGCAGGAAATCCTCACGAGATTCGAGGTGATGGAAGGTGCGGCTGTGAAGGGCGAGCAGGTGCCAATACGGCTCTACCTGAGCGGGTTTGATCTCGTGCCCACCATGAAGGAAGTGAACAAAAAGTTCTCTGTGCGAACATACTTATCAATGGCTCTGGTAGACGAGACCGGCCGGCGGTACTTCAAACAGTCGGAGCTGAACCTATATAGGCCTCCCCCATCAGCTGAGGACGCTTAATCAAGAATATTTATTAATCATTAGCTAAAAGAAAAGAAGAAAAGAAAAGCTTCGGCATGCGCATCGGCATGCTATTTGAGTGATTTTATTTGGTCAGATCCGTTAGGCCATTGGGTCGCAGTCGCAATTACTAGGTCTATGTTGTTTTCTGTGCGTCTTGTTAGATCTTGTATGTCTTGTTAGGTTTTAAAGCCTCGTTCGTTACATAGGGCTATGAGGTGTTAAAGCTTTCTTATCTGCATAATTTTATCTATCTCTAGTGAAACCGTTTCGAGCTACTTACGCGATCCATGTCGCGAAATCTCGCGGAGAATTACCCTCTGGGGCTGCGCCCGGATTCCCGCCGGGAGAGAGAGAGAGCACTAGGGTGCGCGCGGACCCTAAATCGCTTACCCAAGAAGTGATGGTTCTATCTTGCTGTTTTAGGATGTTGGCCCTCTAATTTCGCTGCGTGGAGACACTGGCTAGTACACGGAGTTCCGATATCCAGGAAAAAAGCGCTTGATCTGCTTTTTTCGATGTACTTTGCTGCTGATTACCATATGACATCTGTATAACCCTCCGCGGCAATATTTATTAAGGCCAAGTTATGCTCGTAAATCGCGCGCCCGCGTTCCTTAGTAGTGAATATCTAATTATAGCCCGCGGTGGCCGGTGTTTGCCCTCTTGAGCTGGGACAAATGACCCTGGCTTCGCCATTTTTCAAAGACCACCCTTGCCCGCTGCTCCCGCGCGTCACAAGAATCCGCGCGTGGAACATGCCTTTGCCCAGGAAGTTTGCCCACATGGCTGACCTGTCACCTCCTCTTACACGTAGGGTGTTGCCACTAGCACCCAGATCCTGCTTTTTTTGCGCGGGCACCCTCGGCCTAGCCCTCACCCCCTACGCCGGGCGCGACACTAGAGACTAATATTGCATTAGATTAGATGCATATTACCTTAGACACACGCGAAGCGTGCGTTCCCTCGAAGGGCATCCCGTCCCAGTGGGTACGTACGTACGTCCCACATAGGCCTGATCCCAGTTAGAGGAGCGCACCACGCTGAGCCCCATCAACAATAAATCCTAATCACAATTTATCCCACACTCAATACACGCGCGACCGATCCTCCTTTTTTTTTTTTAAGCACCGTGGCATCGTGCTGAAAAAACAAACACCAGTGGACCGCCTAAATTAATATCCACGCGTGCACACACTGCTGCGCAAATCATTAGGACCAAACACACACACACACACAGGAACCTGGCCAACCGTCAGACCACCCTCCTAACTTTTCCTCTGCATCCACCTGTGTCATCCACCTGTGTGGTTCTACGGCCATTGCTAGTTTGAGATCTAATCCGCGGATCCACAAGCAGGTCTCTAAATTCCACCCAACCAAGTTCACCCAACCTAGTTCACCTAACCAAGTTCACAGATGAAAAACTTGACCGGAGGCCAGGACTACCAGAGCCTACCCAACCGGGGCGGCGATCGACAGGACGGGCTGCACCACGCAGTGTCGAATCCTTTCGCGGACACATCGAACGACTCGAGCTCGACGCGTTCTAATAGCAGCAACCCGAACTCATTATCTTCCGGTTCCGGCGGACTCAAGCCGAACCTCACGCCGTCGATGGTTCAAGGAGCCACTGTGCCCTCGCCGATGCCCGGCTCTGACTTGGACCGCTACCCGATCCGGCGCTCGCTGCAGCCGCCGGCGCCGGGCCACACGAGCCTGGACCCGTCGAACGCGAGCTTTTCGCGGTACAGCAACTTCCAGAGCAGCTTCGACGACCGCTCGCAGCGGACGTCGATGAGCTCGAGCATGCAGGACGAGAACGATCCGTTTCTGACGAACGCGGACTCGTCGCCGTTCGGCGGCTACCCGGCGTCCGAGTTCCCGCTGCATATGGATGAGAAGGAATCCGACGACTATTTGCATAACCCCGATCCGATTGCGGACGCGGCCGAGGACCGGAAGTGTCACAACATGGATCGCCGCGGCTGGGGCTGCCTGATCGCGTTTGTGGCGCTGATCGGCGGCTTCATCGCCGTCTTCATTGTCCTGCCCATCCTCGACTTCACCGGCCCGTCCACGGACGTGGCCGCGCCCAACAGCGGCGTGCGTCTCTCGCCGTACGTCTATTCGCACCTCAGCGCGCTGCGCACCGCGAAGAGCCTCGTCGACCCGGACACGCCCCAGGAGAACTACAACCACACCAGCATACGTGGCGAGACGTGGGAGCTCGTGTTTTCCGACGAGTTCAACCAGGAAGGACGCACGTTCTACCCGGGTGATGACCCCGTGTGGGAGGCTCCCGACATCCACTACGCGGCCACCACGGATCTGGAGTGGTACACGCCGGATGCGGTGTATACGGAGGATGGCGTGCTGAAGCTGCGTCTGGACGCTTTTGAGAACCACGGCCTCTTCTACCGCTCGGGGATGGTCCAGAGCTGGAACAAGCTGTGTTTCACGCAGGGTTACATTGAAGTGGGTGCCCGCTTGCCCGGCAACGGCACCGTGCCGGGCTTGTGGCCTGGTCTGTGGACGCTGGGCAACCTCGCGCGTGCGGGGTACCTTGCGACGTCAGACGGCGTGTGGCCGTACAGCTACAACGAGTGTGATGCCGGAATCACGCCGAACCAGAGCTCAGCCGATGGCATCAACTACCTGCCGGGCCAGCGCCTGAACAGCTGCGTGTGTAAACAGGACCTGAGCTACCACCCGAGCCCTGGCATTGGCCGCGGTGCGCCGGAAATCGATATTATCGAAGGCACCGTCACGACTTCGGGCTCGATCGCCTGTGGCACGGCGTCCCAGTCCTTGCAGGTCGCGCCGATGGACGTGTGGTGGATCGTGGACTACGACTTCATCGAGATCACGAACCTGACGGTCACCCAGATGAACTCGTGGACGGGTGGCCCGATCCAGCAGGCGGTGAGTGCGGCCACGCTGCTGAACCCGGACTGGTACCAGATCAGCGAGGCACGCTCGTTCCAGCGCTACGGCTTCGAGTACCTCAACGACCGCGAAGACGGCTACATCTCGTGGTACGTCGGCGAGAAGCCCACGTACACGATGTACTCGGCGGCACTCACTCCCAACGGTAACGTGGGCTGGCGCGATATTTCGAAGGAGCCGATGAGTATTGTGATGAACCTTGGTCTCTCGAACTCGTGGACGTACATCGCGTGGTTCGACCTGATCTTCCCGTTCATTTTCGAGATTGACTACGTGCGCATCTACCAGCCTAAAGGTAACCACTCAATCACCTGCGATCCGACTGACTACCCGACATACGACTACATCAAGGCCCACCCCAAGGCGTACGAAAATTCCAACGCCACCTCGTGGGAGGAGGCGGGTTACACCTGGCCGCGTAACAACTTGGCCTACAACTGCTGAGATCGCTGCGGCTGAGATCGCTGCGGCTGAGTAAGTGTCTACTCTTGTATTTATGATTTGCTAACGCAAAATATACTAAAACTATTACATTAAGCATGCGTCCTGCCTGGAACCACTATTGCCTATCGCAATTCGTATTGCAATAGCGTATGGCCTGTGTGATGTTAGTGAAGTGGTGGTCAGGTAGTCTAGTGCTAGTGTTGTAATGCAGGTAGTTAGCAATGACTCGCGAGATTCTAGGTGGAGGCCTAATTGCCTGAGACCTAATTGCCCGTGATATATTCTTTTCATTCTTTTCTATTTATTTTCTCGACGTTTATTCTCTCGTGTTAGTATGGACCTATTAGGACCGATCCGTTGGGATCGTGGCCTCGGCGGGATTCCCTAGTCTACCGTTGGGCGCCTGCTCATCAGGTGACCGCTCCTGGGAATTTGCCGTCCCCTTTACATCCTACCGCCACTCGGTCATAATTATTTATCATTGTTGTGTTCATCAGATCACAAGATGTTAAGACTCGCCAATGGACTGAGACTCGCACGTGCCGGACTCGGACCCAGACTAGGAGCCGGACTGGGCTCGATCCGCACCCTCTTCATTCAGACGGCCAGCACGCCCAATGAAGACGCACTCAAATTCTTGCCTTCTCAGGATGTATTGGGTCAAGGCGCGCAAACCGTCGAGTTTCTGAGTGGCCGTGAGGCGTATAGTAGCCCCTTGGCCCGTAAACTTTTTTCAGTCGATGGGGTTCGTGGAATTATGTTTGGCCCTGACTTTGTGACGGTGGAAAAGAATTCCGAGGAGCAGTGGGCGCACCTCAAGCCCGAGATTTTCTCGCTGCTGACCGAACATCTGAGCAGTGGCGAGGCTGTGATCGACGAGAGCTCGATGCCGAGTCTGGACACCCAGTTTTCCGAGGACGATAGCGAGGCCGTCAGCATGATCAAAGAACTCATTGAAACGAGGATAAGACCCGCCATCCAGGAGGACGGCGGTGATATCCAGTACCGCGGGTTCACGGACGAGGGCATTGTGCAGCTCAAGCTGGCAGGAGCCTGCCGATCATGCGACAGCAGCAGCGTCACGCTGAAGAACGGTATCGAGTCGATGCTCATGCATTACGTCGAGGAAGTCAATGGCGTGGAGCAGGTCCTCGACGAGGAGGAGAAAGTTGGCTTGGCCGAGTTCGAGAAGCTCGAGTCGAGGCTGAAGGGCAAGAGCGAGGACGATGATATGGCGCCTTCTTTGTAGAACATAGAATAAGATAGAACATAGAATGAAATAGAACATAGAAATGCTAGTAACGTAGGGCGAAGTGCTCGAAGTAGCAGTTGGCGTGTGGATGATTTACCTCCTCCAGGGACGGAAGGTAACGGCTGGGCTATCACGGCTGTGCCGGCTATATTGGCTGTGTCAGTGGGCCCAACGGCTTGGCTAGCTTTTAGAGTTATTGTAAATTTGAAAAAAAAAAAAAAAAGAAAAAAAAACTAAGGCTTACCTTTTGGGTTTTTTTGACAATTTCGATCATTTTTGGATGCTTATGGCTGAACTGTCCTAGTGGCTGGGCTGTGTCCGCTGCCTTAATGGCTTATGCCCTGAACAAGAGCCTACAGCCTAGAGCCCATAGCTGGGCATATGGCTGGGCTCAGGCCTAAATGCTGGAGATATGACTCCATCCATAGCGCGTGATCAGAGCCGATGGCCCCGCTCTACTGAGGCCGCTCGTACTGAGTTCTCAGATCGTATTTATTTACTACTTCTTTGATTTTCGCCGACTTGGCTCCACGACTGATAAGCGTTCAGCGCCTGGTCGATCACGTTGCCCAGGACCGACGCGTCCTGCATCCACAGGTAGATCTCATTTACCGGCTGCTGCAGTATCATGCCAGTGATTGTGTTGCCCAGGTTCTCGTCGCCATTCACGCGCGGATTCTGTATAATTATGGGGTAGAGCGACTCGCCAACGCTTTGTAAAGCCGGATCGAGCTGGACGGCTGGCGCTGCGTTAGTCGTGGAGTTGGCATTCTGGGAGCCCATCATGCCCGGCACTGGCGTGGGTTCGTACGGATTCGAGAACCCGTCGTAGCGCGAGTCGTAGTCGTAGCCCATGGGGACGTAGTAGTACCCGGGCATGGGCACTGGGGCCGAGGCCGGAGCAAAAACCGCTGGGAACCGGTTCTGATACATGCCCGAAGAAGCCTGGTTGTGGCTCAGTATGACGCGCGACTGGCGTCGCACCAGAGCCGGCGCCACGAACAGCGTGTCGCCCATCCAGCGCGTGCCATTGAGCTCGGCCACAGCCGCCGACGCGGCAGCTTCCGTTTCGTAGCTCACAAAGCCGAACCCGCGCGATTTTCCTTCCGAGTCCGTCAGAATTTTCACCGAGTAAATCTCTCCGAACCGCCCGAAATGCGTCTTCAGCATTTGCTCGGTCACGCTGGGAGGCAACGGGCGCACAAACACGTTGGTTTTGTTGTTCATGGCTTGCGCGGGCGGCCGGCTCTGATTGGTTGCGGGAACTTGATTGGTGGTGGAGTATTGGTTGGCCATAGGAAATTGCGCATAGTTGGGAGGCGAGCTAGGCGAAAACACTGTTGACTCTTCCGAAATCAAAGGCGTTGAGAAATTGTTTACTGCGAAGTCAACTGTAGCTGGCAAGCCTGCGACAAATTTAACCTCGACAATCGCATGCTCGGCCTCTTCCTTAGACCCGAAGGTTGCAAACGCGAATCCCCGCGTGAACCCGTTGGCGTCGCGTGGCACGCTGATGCTGCCCAATGAGGGGTACGCCTTGAATGCCTCGCGTATCATCTCCTCCGTCACGGTTTCGTTGGGGGTTTCCGGCGTCCGGCGGCCGCCGACTTTCACGAAGATTCGGGCGCCTCGTTGGCTGCGCGGCACGTTGCGCGTCACCACAACCCGTCGTTCATTGATAAGCTCGCCGTTCATGGCTTTGATGGCATTGGTGGCCTGGTCCACGGACGCAAAGGTCACGTAGCCCAGACCGCGTGACGAGCCGTAGAAGTCGGTGGAGATCTTGCACGCTTGGATCTCGCCGAACGGGAGGAAATGGTCGAACAAGTCTTTAGCCGTGAGCTGAGGGTCCAAGTTTTTGACGAACACGCCCATGCCGCTCATTTGGTCGATCTTAAGCGGCTTGCGGTACTTCTCGCCATCATACGGCGAGACGCGGCAGTATGATGAGTTCAGAAAGAGCGGCTGGACGCGCCGGAAGGCTTCGTAGGCGTCATGAGAATTCAAAAAGTTGATAAATGCGTGCGACATGCCGTTAGGCCTCACATCGTCTTTGATAAGGCAGATCGAGCGGATCGCGTGACTCCACGTGGCAAATGTCTGCCACAGCTGCTCATCCGTCACAAATTGGTCGATCTCACTGATGTACAGAACACGGAAGTTTGTGGGCGTAGAGGCGAGTTCAGACACTAGTTTTGAGTTTTGCACTGGCCTGGGTTTCTCCATTAGTTGAGGTTCCCGAGCGTCGTCGGCCTTCGACACACTGGCCGAATCATTCGGAGGACTTTGCGGCGGTGAATGGGCCGGAGAGCCAATGAGTGGTGATTGAAGGGCGGAAGACGCGGCCGACAGACTGGGCTTGGCAGGCTCAGGCAGGTCGGCCGAATATCGGCTGGGTGGAGAAGGTGGATGTGATGAAGGGAGCGAGGGGCCCAGCGAAGGCTCCCGGCTATTTATTTGACTCATTGTTGTGGTTGAGCAGTGGTGGATGTTATTAGATGTGAGATACTGTTCGTAGTGTGATCGTGTGATCGTCTCAGGTGCGGCGTGGCCCTTCGGCGTGCGTTCGACGTCGTATTCCCAGAATTTGATATTACTCCACTAGAGACAGCAGAGGTTCGGATAAGGGGCCTCGATTATACCCACAGGCCTTCTCAAGTGTCGAGAGCAGCACGAAAGATAGTGGGGGTAAGTGACCTCCTACACGACGGAATTTACCAGGAACGAGTATAATACGCCCGAGATTTATATATATAGGAGCCACCTGTGCTTGAATAGGGCTAGTCAATTACGGTTGGTGGTTTCAATGTGCAGCGTCACACGACAAACCTCCGCGCATACATCGGAGCGTGGCCCTGGGGCACTGCGGTGCCCTACTGCAGCATAGACTACTTGCCCGGTTCCTGACGCTTAGCGCGACTCCTTAGGACATAAGGGCAAGGTGTAGTAATCTCCTCAGTGCAGGCGAAAAGCGAGCCGTATTAGCACCCTAGACCTTGCGTCCTGTTTGTCACACACCGCTTGAATTTCGCCCATCCGGGAGCCCGCTGAACCCTTTGGTTGCGCTCGTGGGCTGATAGGCATTAAACTTTTGTAGGTGTCGATGGGAAGATCCCGTCTTTATTATGCCAAGGGGTGCGAAGGGCTGATTACAGTAGGCGAGGCATTAGGCAACCAGTCTGGGGCAGGGGGGTTCTGCCGATACAAAGATCGCCGTGAATTAGGAAGACCAGCGGCTGACTGCAGGAACATGAGTAACTGATCCATACGGCGATCGAATGCGCTCTAATGCATTCGGGCCCCGAGTTTAGCTGTATAGCCCTGACCTTGTTCCGTATGCTGCGTGCGTTTGCATCGGCAAAGCCCTGCCCTTCTAAACATTGTCCTTCGGCGGAGTTTATCGCGGTTGGCCGACCTTAGCGCATATCGTCCTAGGCTCGGGTCTCGAGTGCGTACATACTTCGCTGCCAGTCCTCAATGCCCGCGCCCTTATGCGCTTGCCTCGCGATCGCATGCCCTCAACATTGCAGGGGTTGGTGCGATGGCCGTCTTTTGGCAACTGCCTCAGCGCTGACTAACGCTACAGTACCACCCACACGTGACAAGTGGACATTACCGATGCTCTACGGTGTGCTTCACCTAAACCATCGACATAGATCTAGATCTAGTAAAAATTCCCTGAATCGCGAAACAAGTAAAAGAACAAAGGACCTCTTGATCTTCATTCGCTGATCCCGTTCGTTGAGCCACTGCGTGCCTTATCAGTATGTTGACATGTAGTCAACTGGACTATCGAATAAGCCCTTTTCTAATGCCCGGTAAAACCTGCAACACCCCTAGCCCCGCATTACCACCAAATCTGCAGACTTACGTTGCCGCGACAACACAAACCCCGCTAACCTGTGCCCCTTCTCCGACGCAGTCGATCGTATCGAACAAATCATAGGAAACCCGAACCCACCACCGAGACAGTTCATATCAGCGCAGCTGATCCAGTGAAAGTAACGCACCCATCCGGAAGCAAAGATGCGCTTTACGCAATTCCTAGCGCGAACTTATCAGCCTTTATCGACCCTATCTGAGCTCAGCTTGAAGGACGCAAAGTGGGCACTGGTCGAAGATAAACTACGCAAACGCTTCTCGCTGAAATCACATACCGCAGCGGCTGAGTTTGCGTTGGACGTGGCGCGGAAGGCTGATGAGAGCCAGCACCATCCCGAAATTTATATAAAGTACCGGTTCGTTACATTTAAACTGAAAACTAATGACATCAATGCGATCAGCGAGACGGACGCAGAACTGGCCCGCGACATAGATCGACTCTACAGTTCGAAGTGATGCCACCGTTTTTTGACGCTGCGGTGCCCAGGCCGCTGACAACTGTATATAGTTTTCGAATTGTTGAAATCCATAGAATTTGTAATTACACGAGTTAAACAGTCTGCGGCAGAACTAGGTCTCAGAGCTATCTGGCTACATTGACAAATATCTCGTGCATTTTTGAGGACATCTCTTATCATTCAACCTGTCTCGCATATCTCCTATGCAGGCTTAGTGATGCCCTGTGATGCCCTGGATGATGATGGTCGCGGCTGCAGATCCCCTATCTTAGTAGGGTAAGGTAAATGGCTGCGCGATCAGTGCCTCAATTTTGCCAATAAGATACGGGGATCGAGATGACGCAAAAGTGGAGTGAAAAGAAGACCGAGCGAGAAAACGTTTAGCTCAAGATGCCTTGCACTTAAACGAAATTGAGTATTTGTATATAGGAATGGGTTTTTTTCTTGTCATTATACCTAGTTTGTCTCTTTCTTCTGTAATAGTTTTGAGACTCGGGCTGCTGCCCATACATCTCTGACGGGCATGGTGGCCACAAACACCCTCCTGATCGAGAAAAATAATGTTGGTATTGTATTTGACTATTTCCAAGAGTCTGAGTGTCGTGCAGTTCTAGACTGTGCTGGCCGGAAGCATAGCAATACAGTGACCCCTATTTTGAACTGCCCTTGATCCTTGCCGCTTCCGAGGTTTACCGACTCAAAAACTCTGGAGATGTACATATTCTAGAGATCATACGTAAGAGGTTTTTTGGCTTCATGAGTTCGCTACGATTCTTGGCTTCATGAGTTCGCTACGATTCTTAGCTGGAGTGGCTTCCTGCTAAGTGATCGTTGAAGCCATCTCAAAGAGCCTCAATTCGCTTCAAAGCGGACTAGACTCCTAACATCACGTACAAGAGAGACTAAAAGCGAGGTTCTTTCACGTAACGAGGCGAGCTCCGAATACTGATGAGCTTACACGGTTTTCTAAGACTTGCTTTCCCACCTAGCCGGAGCACCAGAGCCCCATACAATCCTAAGAAGCTCATGTAAAGTGGGGAGGAACAAAGAGAACTGCGCAGTGGCACTATTTCCCAATAGAGAATTAGGCCCAGGCAGCAGCAAGTAAGCAGTCGGTCAAACAGCTATGAAGGGAGCAAGGTATGTCTAGCATACCTTCGTTCTTGATACTCCACACATGGCTTATATATTTACTATCTCCTTTCGTAAGGGCTACAATATTTGCAGATAGATTGGTGTCTATAGCAGCGTATCGACCGCTACATCCTACCCGTTACAAAGTGAGAGCCAGTGGGTATCCCCAGCAAAGAATGAAAACAGACTACTGTCCGTAGAAGATACTCACTGCGTAAAGAATCACATCATTAGAAGTAAAGTGACTGAGAGTATACTAATGAAAACGTATTACTGGAAACACAGTATACTGAACACTACTTAATGGAAACACCACTCACCGGAGCAGAACTTACAGGAAACAACTTACTGGACCATCTCCCGAGGCCAACTTCTTCACAGCTAACAAATCCCATAATCGTTAACTACCCGAAACTACCTAAATCTTCTCACTTCTCTAAATCTACATTGCCCGAATTTGGCCTAAGACTAAAATGCATATCAACGGCCGTGTTTAGGGGTGTAGCTTGACATATCCGCAGGCTTATCAATCACGGGACCTGATCGGGCCCAATGATCCCAACCCCTAGAGGCCGTCCTCACCCCTATCGCTCTATAAGGCGTAAGATCCAAGTAGGTGGTTAATCATGTTCCCCGAGCTGGTTCTGGACCCGGCGCTCAAGCTGTGGGCCCTGCTGCCGATCCTCGTTGTGATGGTCATGGTAGGACTCGGTCGTCACTACGCGACGATCCTGATGTCGCCGTCTCCGCCCGTGGCAGACGAAAGAGAGCTCAGAGAAGAAGCGTACCTCCGCTACGCCCTCTACCTGCGCACAAACTCGTTCAACATCGGCTACGACGCCTACCAGCGCCGCGCGACCCTGCTCATCACAGACTTCAAGAACGGCGCGTTCCTCGCTGATCCGGACGCCGAGGCGCCTTCTCCCCTCCCCAATCTCATGGATCCGCGCAGTTCGGACGCGATGATCAGTGGCATTCGTCAGCAGGTCCTGAACTTTGTGCCCCAGGCATTGGTTATGCAGTGGGTGACGGCGTTCTTTGGGAGTTTGGTGGTCATGAAGCTGCCGTTCCCCCTGACCTCCAAATTCAAGGAGATGCTGCAATCGAACCTGAACACCAACGACTTGGACGTGCGGTGGGTCTCGGCGATCTCATGGTACATTCTGCTGCTGCTGGGCCTCAACGGCGTGTACAGCCTGATTCTGGGCGAAGACAACTCGGCCACGACCGGCCAGCAGACGCAGGGCACGCAGGCATCGATGCTGGCGCCGTCTGTCGACAAGAAGCAGCTGTTTGCGGCAGAGGCCGAGCTGCTCGAGCTCGAGAAGCCGAAGTATATTATGACGAACGTGGTGGAGCGCGTGCTGAAGCTGCCCATCTAGGTATATATATAGAAGACTGCTATGCTGAAGAATGCTATGCTGAAGAATTTTGACTGCTGAAGATTTTGACTGCTGAAGATTTTGACTGCTGAAGAATTTTGACTGCTGAAGATTAATAGTAGCGGTGGTAGTGATGGGAGGTAGCAATACATAGCTACCCTCTAACCAAGGGAATATAACTAGATTGTTAAGTCCAATTGAGAACAACAACTAGAATTATATATTAAACTAGATCCACTAATGATCGCTAGATTATTTATTATCTAGAATTGTGGAATTGGTGACTAACTAGAGGAGTGTAGTAGAAACATAGTGTGGTGGATCTAGAAGGACCTTATCCTATAACCTACCCTGCGATCCCAATTTATTTCATTTCACTAATATGGTGAATGTATTTGTGATCGGCATGGCCGGCAGCGGCAAAACGACGTTCCTGCAGCGCCTGAACTCCGAGCTCCACCGCAAGAAAGAAGCGCCGTATATCCTCAATTTGGACCCTGCGGTCAAAGACACGCCGTACAGCACGAACATCGACATCCGGGACTCCGTGAACTACGCCAAAGTGATGGAGGACTACGGTCTAGGACCCAATGGCGCGATTATGACGTCCTTGAACCTTTTTGCCACTAAGGTCGACCAGGTGGTCGATTTGGTCGAGAAACGCCAGACTACGCATAAATACATTGTGGCCGATACTCCCGGCCAGATCGAGTGTTTTATTTGGAGCGCAAGCGGCCAGATCATCACTGATTCGTTTGCGTCGGTTGGCCCAACGGTCGTGGCGTACATTGTGGACACGCCGCGCACTGCCACTCCGGCCACGTTCATGTCGAACATGCTGTATGCGTGCTCGATCCTCTACAAAACCAAGCTGCCGATGGTTGTGGTGTTCAACAAGGTCGACGAGCACGACTCAGCATTTGCTAAAGAGTGGATGGCCGACTTCGAAGCTTTCCAGGCGGCACTGGCTGCAAACGACGGCGATGACGACTATATGGGCAGCTTGATGACATCCATGTCGCTGGTTTTGGAGGAGTTCTACAACACGCTGGACGTGGTGAGCGTGAGCTCGCTGACTGGCCAAGGTTTTGACGAGTTCTTGGCAGCTGTACAGCGTAAAGAGAAGGAGTACGAAACAGACTACAAGGCGGAGCGCGAGCGGATCAAGAAACTGCAGGAGGAGAAGGAAGCCAGCCGGAAGGCCGACGACTTGAGCCGCTTGCTTAAAGATATCGGCGTAGACAAAAAAGACCCGCTGGACGTGATTTCCGACCAGGAAGATGAAGATGATGAGGAAGAAGCAGAAGAAGAAGCAGGCAGCGAAGAGGTGAAGGAAGAGGGCGGGCTTAAGGCCCAGTACCAGGAGGCACTCAAGGGCTCGTCGTCCAAGGATGCTGATATTTTGAACAATATGGTGCAGGCCAGCAAGCGAACATGATATTTATTAAACGAGTGTAGACTAAACGAGTGTAGACCAAACGAGTGTAGACTAAACGAGTGTAGACTCAAATAGCTAAACATTACAGATCGGCTGGGTTTCAGCTTGATTGGGGATGTTAGCTGTTCGCTGATGAGCAGCACTTGGGGTTAAGATGTTATCTCAAACCGAATGCGCGGCACAAAAGCCCGTCAGCTGCCTAATTGTGAAAATGCACGGCATGCAGGTACGTATAAATAACACTCACAGAGCAGTCTCCCCGTTGAACCCGTGGCTCTACTAGCTCGTCCACACTCACTTGGACAACCCCTTCAATCGCAAGACGCCGTGCCGACTCTCAATTGGCGATCTCCCGTTGGGAATTGGCGTCAGACGCCCTTGGCCCAGCTACTTCATCAGGGCACTGGGAATTATTTCTCTTCGTGATGCAAATAAGTTTTATAATGATCACACGTATCCCAATGGCTGGTGTGTGGACTCTAGAATATGGTCCTTATGGCTGACAACTCCAGGTCCTGACAGACAATAAGGCCCTGCTTTTACTTACGGTTCAAAGCCCTCTCCCAAGATTGGTTGACCCGATGCATTACATCGTTTTCGGAGGCTGCCGCCCACCTGCTTTGCTCAGCTACTTTATTTGCCACTCTGGTATGAGATTAATGCCCCCGTTGTTGACATGGTTTTATGGTGTGGCAGCGACACTGCGCGCGCATTCACTGGGTAAGCGCTACGAGGTAAATCTAATCTGGAACTCAACCCAATCTTGAGCTATAAGAACATAGGTGATATCCTCATTTGTGTCACGCAGTGCTTTGTTGCATATGAGCGGGGTATGTGTAAGAACACCTGCCGACGCTCACAACGAGGAGACCGTTCTGCCAGAGAGAACGGAGACCATTCTGCCAAAGAAAACATTTTCTCGCTCTCTGGACATTACTAGTACAGAGCTTTCGGAGGCAGAACTGGATGGTGAGGATGTTTTGTTCTCCACTTTAGGAGTCTGGAGAGAATGTCGTGTCTTAATAAAGGTTTCATCGTACTGCTTGGTATTCAATTGGCGACAAAGTAATGGCCATTATGTAGATATCATGATTCGCCTTGACCAAACACGAAATGCGTGGATCGAGACTTTGAGAAAATGGGATCACATGTGGCCCGAAGGTATTCCATCCTTTGTGAGCTACACCCCAGCTAACGAATGCGCGCCGCCGTATGAGAGTAGTAAGGTGCCACAAATCGGTAGTAAAAAGGCCCGGACTATACCACGTATATGGTACAGCCCGTCTGGATTCTACAGATATGAGTATGGACCTCCACGTTTGAGAGGCGAAGCGCAGCACGATCTAGTTGAAGTAGAGGTGGAGGACGAAATTGGTTGGGTTGATCCAGTATTCGTGTACCCAGCCGGGCGGTTCAGCGTACAGGAGAGCGAAACCGGATTGGAATTCACTTTACGGCGCGGTGCTGATAATTCAGAGGTGAACATCTTTCTGCGCACTTATGGACTTGGAAGTGACGAGTTTCGGCCGATCGTGAGGGCCTGGCATCCAAATGGTACTGCAGTCATTTACCAGGAAAATGGGTGTGCAAAGGTTCCAACCGCACTTCCTTCGAAATTTGTCGTATCAAAGGATGAGTTACCAACGGACTCGCAGGGGCTGGTATATGAGGAAGGTGTTCATAATGGAGCTCAAGTTTTTATATTGTCAGGACGTACCAAGAACGAATGCGGTTGTCATCTTACCGTTGGTTCAGACAGCCTGACCTTCGCTTTTCAGCGGACTGATTGGGTTCAGACACTTATTCACATTCCGATCGAAGATAAACTCTTGCTGAAGGCACTACGCGCGTCAGTACCTCGGCCTTGGGATTTTTCAGCGTTTGGTTTAATTGAAAAATCTTCGCATGAGATTGTCTCAAAGGTTGAAGGGACAAATGAGGCAGCTACACCTCACGCAAGGAAACCTCACGAGACCGCGAACGATTCGATATGCTGCAAATCCGGTACCTATATCGAAGGGTTGGTGCGCGGCGAGCGCTACTACATCGACCAGGAACAATTGTTGAGAAGAGTCCACGTACAATTAAAAGCAAGTCAAGGGAAATGGATGTTGGAAGTGAGATTTGACGACGGATCACTCGAGCGGATTATACCTTATCCCCGATCAGAAAAACATTTCAAAGATGACGGGGTTATATCGTGCTGGAGATCAGCATTTCCTGACGGGGCAACGGCTCTGTTGGGTATCCGGCAACCGTACTCGAAGGATATTTACAAAACCGTTTGTATGTATTTTCCAGATAGACATAGCAGGTTTAGATAATGGCTTATGGTTACGGCTGATGCTTAGAGCGCTAAGAGCTGCTTTTCGACATTCATCTAAAATTGGTGACGCCGTTCTTTATAAGAAAGTGGAATATAAAGAACGGCTTCGCCATAAGGCATATGGCCTCTGCCTTACCTTCTTACTTGCTTCCCCTTTGTTCTTCGTGCAGTTCAATCGTGACGATGTGTTTTTTACGAAAAGTCCTTGCTCAAGTGGTTCGATTTCGATGATGCATTCGTTAAAATTGATCTTGACATAATACGCTGATCACGTTGTTCAATGGGGCGGTACGAACCACCACGGAGCTGTCCGTCCCCAGTGACGCTCTGTGTGTGAGATCTTGTTCGCTAAGTAGGCGTGCCTAATGCGTGGGTTAGGGGATGTCGCTCACGCGGAGGTCCTCCTGGGAGTACTGAGTGTACTAAACAAACACACAAGCCACATCATCCTTTCCTTCCTCTCAACTCCTCTCAATTCGCGTAACTATTCGTCCCTCTTGCGACTTTTTTTTTTCCATCATCAAGAAGCGCTGACCGAAGAACAAAAATTTGCTGAATAAGACGGCATTGACGACATCCGCGCGAACACCAGCGGCAAAGGAATTATTATTGGTGGTTAAGTGTCGACAGTTCAGCTGGTCTCATGTCAGACCCCTCCACTCCCGACCATCCTCGTGAAAACACTGAATTGAGTGATTCAGGTGTTAGTTCGAGTGCCACAAACAACGATCTCGAGGACCATCCACCCCGAGGCTCCTTCGTTGCCACTGATGAAAACCACGAACTCTCTTACGATGCGTTGCAACGTAATTTCAATCTGGATTATGACCAGATCGAGGAAACCGAGCTCAGAAAAGTCACGTTTAACATTCAAATGAAACGAAATGAAATGGAATCCCTGACCGAGGATAAGCTGCGTAAATTTGATGCGTACAAAGATTATTACTCCCTAAGTTCCATGACCATTGAGGAAGAAGGAGAACACACTGCAACTCAGGAAGAAGGAGAATCCACTTCAACTCAGGAAGAAGGAGAATCCACTGCAACCGGTGAAGCTGCTGGGAAGAAGGGAACGTGGTTTGGATGGATGGGAAAGTGGTTTGGCTGGATCGGAAAGTGGTTTGGCTGGATGGGAACGTGGTTTGGCTGGATGGGAACGTGGTTTGGCTGGATGGGAAAGTGGGTTGAATCGATGGGAAAGTGGTATGAACGGAACAAGAATATTGTGTTGCGCGTTATTTCCATTATCGTGGTTATATTGGACATCACACATGTGGTTTTAGATTGTGTTATCAACATTGAGAAATCTAGGGATCTAAGAGAGCTCGCTTTTCCCATTTTAGCCGGCGTTCCTCCCCTTTTGTTAGGATTCACCTGCATTCGCAACGGAGGCCCCCTGTTTCACTATTGCACGAGCCCTTTTTGGCCATATGTATTCTCGAGTCTACCCAGTTTCGTCAAGTCTTGCTACGACAAATATAAATCTGGGAAGGAAAAGAAGTCGAACGAAGTTCTTTCTTTATGTGGCGATGTGGGGAACGCAACTGCAGACTCGAAAGCTGGTCAGCCTAAACAGAGAGCAGACACGCTAAATCTCTCCATTGATACATCTTTTGATGAAGGTCCGGTCACCGAAAAATCTCCACCAGATGAAGCAGTTACGTCATCATTTGAAGACAGTCCATCGTGTGAAGAAGTTGATAACGAAGCTTTGCCGAATACCAGTGAGGGTATATATGCCCATGCAGCATTGGAACGTAGATGCATTGACGGAGAGCCCGAGCATCTACCTATTGGGGAAGTTCCACTCGTTCAAGCATCTCCTGCTCACCGACCGAATGAAACACCAAATGGATTCCAGAACGATGCTACGCTTCACGAAAACCCATCGACAGATCTACTGGGTGGACCTGAAGGGTTTCCTGTCTACACCGATATCGAGACTGGACGCTATTTATGTGGGTGTTTCCAAGCCCTGAATTCTATGCAACCGGGCATTGGCCAGAGATCCCTTTTGGGTATAAGAGACCAGATGCTTCTAGCCAGCAATGGCCTATGAAGTTTGTTCTGCAACCCGGTGGAGGTGGCGTCTTCCCCACGCAAGGACACGCCCTACTTACGGGCGAACAGCCTCCGACAAACTTCGGCCAACCTGGAACTCACTACCCGCCGCCCATGTTTGGTGGCTCACTGCCCGCCCCGCTGATACTACCCGCCCCGCTGATACTACCCGCCCCCCAGGGCCCCGTGTATCTTGATCAACAGATTGGTAACAGCGCCGTTTGGAGTACCCTAGCCCATTACGTAAATCGCGTGGTTGGAGGTCGTCGGTAGAGTACACCACTTCGTCGTTGATGTCGCCAAGGTCAGCGTGTTTCCACCGCCGAGAGTGTGAGGCAGAGCGTCCGCCTGCTGCGACGGCTGCCAAGTAGGTCAAGCTCCCAGGCACCAAACAGCAGCATTCAAAGGCAACTGACCCAGGCCACATCTCAAATGATTCGTCTCTGCATATTATTATTATTATTATTATTATTATTATTATTATTATTATTATTATTATTATTATTACTACACAAAAGTAAAGAATTCTATTTTTTATTTATTAGGAAGCACATATTTTCAAGCTAGAGTACAAACCAATGCAGTTAGTTCCATTGAGGTAACCTCACTTGACTTTACCTTGAATCGACGCGGAAGTCGACATAGCCACATATACTCGATCTTGAACTCGACCCAGCATAGCGAGTCCTCTTAAAGACCAACTGACTCGAAGACATCTCATCCCTGTGGCGAAGAGAGAGGTCTCAGCGATCGAGGGGTTAGTGGCTTCTGTCCAACACAGAACCACAGGGTAGTTGTTGATGGCTCGCTGTGGGACTATGGGCGCGCCGAGGTGGAGCTCACTATCTAACTGTCATCCGCGGTTACACAACACAGTTCATACAATCCCCGCGCTTATTATCTTAAGGGTCTCTAGAAGCGGTCGTCGGGAGTTCTAGTTGGGGAGGCATTTCCAATGCTTTCACTCCTTAATTGACCGCCATAATATATATAGGCAGTACTAAGCTGGGTAGACTATCACTTGTTTCTAGATATATTGGCTACTATGTTGAGTGGTGTGATCACCACGTTAGCACTCAGCTAAGCGCTCCGCTGCTTAGCTTCGAAGCGGCTGCTTAGCTTCGAAGCGGCTGCTTAGCCTACCTAGAGAAGCTTCGACGTGGCCTTCTTCAGCAGCCCCCTCCTCTCCAGATCGAGAATGGCCTTCGCAAACTCCGAGTTCGCCCATGCGAACCACGGCCGCGAGTACTCGTTGGTGTCCACGTTCACCGTCTCGTGCACAAGTCCCAAGCCTTTCGTGCTGCTCACCACAGCCTTGAGGTGCTCGCGGATCTCCGCGAGGTCGTCAGTCGTGCGCATCGCCACAATGCGGCTCATCGGCCACGCCGCGCGGATCCCGACGTGCGGGCCGCCAATGCCCTCGAAGTGCTCGCCCGTGATGTAGTACGGGTTGCCCTCGTGCGACGTGATCATCTTGCGCGTGCGCTGGTACGTCTTGTCCTTGGCAGACAGGAAGCCCATGTCAGGCAGCGACAGCAGGCTCGGGAGGTTCGCGTCGTCCATGAACAACGAGCCGCCGAACCCGTCGACCTCGAACGCAAACACTTTGCCGAACCGCGGGTGGTCGACCACGGCGTGCTCCCAAATCGCGTCCTTGATCTGTTTCGACAGCAGCGTGGCGTCGTCCGTGTCGTCCGACTGGTAGTACTCGGCCACGCGTGCGAGTTCCACGGACATCTGGGCGTTGGCAGGCACGAAGAACTGGAACACGCACGCGTCATCACTGGGACGGAACCACGATCGCGCCATTCCCGTGTACTTCACCGGATGGCCGGCTCCGTTGTTCCAGTGCGTTTCCGAACCGACGTTCGTCCATCTTCGGAACGAATACGGCTCAACGTTCGGATCCCCTTGCGCATCGTAAGTTCCGACAGTTGTTAGACGCACGAATTTCAGGAGACGCGCAAAGGCCGTGCGCCACTCATGGGTGACAAAGCTGTCGTCCTGGGTGGCCGCGTAATATTCGTTGCTCAACCCCACAAAGCTCGCGAGCGAGTCCAGCTCGTACTTGCACTCGAACGAGAAACGCGACGATGTGTACGGCATAACGGCGTCGCCGTCATTGCTGCCCCGCACGGGGATCCGCGACTCGGGCGGCGCCTGGAACGCGTTGCAGTGCGGTGCACGGCTCACGTAGCGCGCCTGCTGGGCGATCGCGCCTTTGATGAGGTCGTTGAGCGGGTCCAGCTCGCGTTCATGCGGGGGCAGGTCTTTAAGCACCGATAGATACGGCCCCAGCTGGTGTTGCGAGTCGCGCAGCCACTCAGCGTCAATATCGCCGGTCACAATGAACGTCAAGGGATCGGGCGAGCGTTTGTGATACTTCACAGTGGTGTCCAGCGTGTTGGGGAACGCGTTCTCCCACAGCCGCGCCACATCAACGTCCTGGATTTCAGCTTTGACCTGCTCCAGCTTTGCTTCTACGGCCGGCGACGTGAACGTCCGGCAGTGCTGCGGCGGCCGCTGGAAGGGCAGCGCCAGCTTGCCTTTGGTGGCGGGCGAATGCGGGACTTTCGCCCAGCTCTCGTAGTTCGCACACTTGCCGCCTTTCGCGAGCACGCGCTGCTCGCCGTCGCCGGAAAACGCGGCAGCGGCCGTCAGCACCACAATTGGCGTCAGAATCATGCGTTGCGGGGGGGTGGCTGTGCCTAGATGTGGTCCTGCTGGGTGGTCCGGTGGTCCGGTGGTCCGATCCGTGTGGTCTTATCTGACCCCTACCTTACCCGATGCTTTTGTGGGGACGACTGCTAGGTGGTGAGGATCCGTAATTATTCATCAACGGTTATTTCTCTCCGTGATACTGCACCTATATTTTATTATACCAGTATTATACCAGTACTTCACCAGTACCTAGTACTATATCGCACTCTACTTTGACTTCGTTTAGTTTAATCCTCTACTTTATTCCTCTTGATCAGATCAGTAGATCGGAGGAATAATACTGATCTGAGGAATGAAGTACTATCTCACTCTACTCACTCTACTTAGTCCGCACTACTGGAACTCACCGGGTACTCAGCCATGGCGTGATCTTATCGCGGGTATTATTTCTTTTTTGATGTAGGGTCGAGGCCCTTCACGGCGCAGCGCCCCGTCGGGGGAAGCCATCGCGGGGAGCCCATACATACGGCTGACTTCAGGGCGGCGGCGAGAGGCGGTATATCCACCCAAAGGGCCTCCTCATGCGGGCCAGTCGGCGTTGCCCTAATCACCCCCGCTGATAGCCTCGTCCGATAGTGGGACATAACCGTTAGCGGCCCCCATTTTGAAGTAGGCGATCGGAGCTAGACGAAGTAGGTGAGGCTCAGAATTTCGCAGTCAAGGCGTGGCCGGCTAGTCACGAACCTACTTAACACACATAAAACACCCAGGATCAGCTGAAACCAGCTTATCTCCCTCCGCCCCACGGCTACCCAAACCAGTGAGCAACGCCCAGATCAGAAGGTCAAGGCCTCTTTATAAGCTCCCACAAATGATACCACTACGTCTAGAAGTCAACGAGCAGGCGTCACTGCGAGCCCAGGAAGTCTCGGACCCCGTCAAAGACGAGATCGAGGAAAGACACAACCTGCTGCTCAACCAGGTGCGCAGCCTGTACGTGCAGAAGCAGCGCGAGCTCGAGGAGTACATCAACCGCCGGGCCGACGAATACGAGGCCGCGAAGAACCGCGAGCAAGAAGAGTCCAAGCACGCGAGTGCTGGGTCAGTTCCGCGCGTCAAGTCCATAGTGAAGCGCAGCCCTTCCACCTCCGAGAAACGCGTGAGTTTCAGCAGCTCGCCGCCCCAAGTCGAGCTGTTCAAGAAAGACTCGTTCGAGGAAGATGACTACGAACACGACGAACGCCGGCCGCCTGTGGTTGAGGCGAATGGCGAGGCAGTGAAGTTCCGGACCCGACGGTCCCAGCCTCTCTACCATTTCCCCCAGTCCCGGTCTGACAAATCCAATGAGGCGATTTCAGAATCTCCTGCGGAACTCAGCGAGCTGTCAGAGTCCCAAGTGGCAGACGCCTGGGCAAAGAATACCGACCGTATGACGGGGGAAAGCAACGGCGAGTTCCAGCGTGAGTTGGTGAACGATTTGAGCAAAGAACGTCGGGAACATAAGCAGTCAAGCCCAGAACGTCAGGAGCACAAGCAGCCAAGCCCAGAACACCAAGGCAAGCGTCAGCAGGAACATAGGCAGCAGGAACATAGGCAGCCCAGCCCAGAACGTCATAACCAATCAGACCCACCCAAAGACAGCTTCCGAGCGGGCGACCTCAGTCCCGGCGAAGAGCTGTTCCAGTTCGAGGAAAACATCGAGCCGGCGGCGTTTGACGAGGCGGCCGATCTTCATGCCGAAGAACACCACGCACCGTTCAACGATGCGATCCTCTCACCAGCCGAGAACCTGTCACCCGTCGAAGAGCGGCCGGAGCCGGTTTATGAGGATCCGCTGCCCGAGCAGATGCTCGTGGGCAGTGCACCGATCTCAATTGCATCTCGACCGAAGTTCGAGGCGGATGGTGGCAGGGCAGCCCGTGGAGAAGCCGATCGGCGGCAGCAGGAGAAGGAAGACATGGATCTGGAGATCCAGATGAGTCCATCAGATGTGACGTCGCAAACCGACCCGTCGCGCATGAGTTTCCGGCAACGTATGGAGTGGGAGAACATGACCTCACGGTCGCAGCGATGATTTTAATTTTGTATTCAGGTAGTGTATTTATAATGGCTATTTACTTATCAGTTTATGTAACTTCGCATTTTTCAGCATCTATATTATTATTAATTGTTTACATTCAAGTATTATTATCATTTCGTTTTATTATTATTTTCTTATTCAGTGCTAACAGAAGTACCTAATTACATTCACATTAGGGTAATAAATTTATCACGATGGATGTGGAACAGTTCCTGGTCAAACAAGGATGGAAGAAAGGCCAGGGACTCCGACCAGGCGCTATCAAAACGGCTTTGCTGGTAAAACACCGCAAAGATAACAAAGGCCTCGGGTTCAATCCTCAAGCGACGGAAGGCTGGTGGGAACGCGTCTTCGACGGCCACCTCAAATCGCTGGACGTTACCGGAACGGGCAAAGTTCAATTCGCGTTCGATGAGGAGCAGAAACGCAGAGAAACGTCACCACTATATGCCTCGTTCCATAAAGGTGGAACCCTCAATGGCACAGACGAGAACATCGCCAAGAAGCAAGAAAAAGAAAAAGCGAAGAAAGTGAAGCCAGCGAAAGAAGGCCGCGTGTCGAAACCCAAAAAGGAGAAGAAGAAAGAGAAGAAAGCGATGAAGTCGCACGACAAAAAGGAAAAGTAGCCAGACTATGCTGCGCTAACTAGAGATGCTACATGCATCAGTATTTATTAATCAAGCAATTTGCTACATTCAACTGGTCCATTATTCAATTGCAAAAATTTTGTTTACTCTATTTAATCAGTATAAGGCAATTGCCATACTTATATGTTCGTCGCATGTTCGCAGTTCACACTATCTATGCAGGGCAGCCAGGGTCTGGGGTTGAAAATATATTTCAGAAAAGATCTCCAGAACACACCAACACACTTCAATGGCTGTGGATACCGGCCGGCCGAGCCAAAAGACGCAGAAGTCGCGCAAAGGCAAGAAAGCATGGCGCAAGAACATTGATTTGGACGAATTCGAGCAGAACCTCGACGAGCAGCGCGATGCCGAGATCATGCTCGGTCCGAACGAGTCGCTGTTCACCGTTGATAAGGTCGGTTCCGATGAAGGACTCACGCCCACAATGAAGCGCGAGCGACAATTGAAGTCGTACGAAATTTTGCACAGCCGATCGGCCGTTCCCGCGCTGATTCCGCAGCACAAAAAGAAGGACAAGCCCAAGACGAAGGTCGCGAAGGACCGCAAAGAACTGCTCGAGCGTGCAGGCTTCTCCGACAAATCCGCGACGATTGCGCACGTTGAGCGTGACGGAATTCTCAGAAGCAGCCGATCCGGCGCCGACCTATGGGACGCCCCCATTTCCCGAACTCCCAGCAGAAGCAGCAGCAGCAATCGCTCGAACCAAATAGCCACGGCCCGAAGCGCGGAATCACTCAAGCCGGATGCTCCGATTCCGGGCACGCAGGCCGTCGACCTCCCACTGGCCGGCCAGTCGTATAACCCCGCCCTGGAGGACTGGAAACAGGCTGTGCTTTCTGAACACCGCAAGCTGGAACGGGACGAGGCCAAACGCGTGTCGGCCGAAGAGCAGCAGGCGCGGATTGACGCGATCATTGCAGAGACCGAGGCAAAGCTCGAGAATCCCAGCAGTGACGAGGAAAGCAGCGAGGAGGAAGAAATCGATCCGTCCGAGATTGGCCGCCTTTCAGTCAACAAACCTGCTCTGACGAAACGCAAGACCCGAACCGAACGTAACCGCATCCTTCGTCATAAACTGCGTTTGTTCGAACTGAACACGCTCAAGCAGAAGAAGGCGTTTATGGCCAAGTTGGCGGCTGAGGCTGCTGAGCGTAAAGCTCGCAAACGGTCGAAGTCACAGGCCGAAGAGGACAGCACAGACACTTCGTCCCAAACCAAGGAGAAAGAACCCAAACGGCTGCTGCGGGCACACAGTGCCCACCAAGTGATGGACGAGCCGCTGGCGATCAAACTGAGCGACGAGCTCGACGACTCGCTGCGCCGCCTCAAGCCCGAGGGCAACCTCATGAAGGAGCGTCTGCGCAGTCTGCAGGCACGTGGCATCATCGAGGCGCGCGTGCCGCAGAAGAAGAAGAAGTCGCGTAGCAAGATGGTCGAGAAGTGGAGCTACAAAGACTTCAAGTAGACGACCCGACTTCAAGTACGTAAGGCTGGGTGGGGCTAATAACTTATTTATATGTACTTTTTCACTGTGCGATCTACCTCATCTTCGCGTCTGCGTCGTTTAGCTGGCGGCTGGCTGGGCTCGAGGTTCTGCAGTTTGTAGAGCACAATGAGGTCGGGCGGCGCGGCTTTTTTGATTCGACTTGGCGCGGCCGGCTCGATCTTCATTCCTAGCCGGCGAATCAGCGAAGCAATGCTTTGCTGTCTAACCAGTTCTCCGAGGTCTCTGTTTTTCTCAGGCTCTGTTTTTTCTCAGGCTGGTCTCTGCCTTAACCGCGTTGGGAGGATGGATCACCGTTCAGATAACAAACCCCACCACTACCCACTCACTACCCAGTGCTACCCAGCTAAGCTAACTTACCTAGACAGCTCGGCCAACCAAGACATCGCCAATGCGCAACACTCTAGCCTTGCTGCAGCGCAAAGACATCCGTGGCCGCTACCGGAACCCCGACGGTACGATGACGGCGGCTGCGATCCGCGCGAGAACTCCATACGCTCCCCGCAACGCCTTGCTCGGACTTGGCCTGGTGGGGTTCTGCACGTTCTGCTATTGGTGGGCGTACAACAGCTTCTTGCCGGATGATTTCAGCGACGTCCCGATCCCGCCGATCTCCGAGGAGGACCTCGAGAAGCTGCAGGCGCGCAAGTAAGCGCCGGCGGCCTGTACATATGAACATAGTAACCTAATTACCGTATTGTGAAGAGATCTAGGTCAGGTGAAGGCATTTCTAGTGGGGTGCCTACGAACTGGGTGCCTAGAATGCCTAGGAACTGGATGGTGGGTAGGTAGATCGTAGTGTAAGTGTATGCTATGTATGCTGTAATGCTTCCCGAATTCTTCGCTTCTTTCTTCTCGCTTCTCGCTTCTTTCTTCTTTCTTCCCGCTTCTCGCTTCTTTCTTCTCGCTTCCCGCTCTCCTCTCAAAGCAAATCCTTCACCTTCTTGGAGGCGGCGGCTGGATCGTAGGACGACTTCAAAGTGTACAAACTCAGCAGCTCCTGGACGCACCCCACCAAGGCCCTGAGATCGAGCTGCTTGTCGCTTCCCATCACGTGTGACAATGCATCGAGCCGTACTTTCACCTGCTTGGCCTGTCGGTTCGGGATCAGGGCGGGTTTGAGCACCAGCACCATGTAGACGGCAGTGTACGCTATAACGCTCGGGGCGTAGATCAGCGGCACGTCGGTGGCATAAACGTCGTTAATCGCAGCCCAGCACGCCTGGATCTCGGCCGATGCGAGTCCCAGCGGTTCGGCCAATTTGAGAAGGGGTTCGTACGGATGGTGCACCAGCAGACACGTCTCCAGTTCGGCCAGCACATAGAACTCGCATTCTGCGAGCTGCCACGACTCCACAGGCATATAGTCTGGCCATAAGTTGCGGGCCTCGAGACTGACGGTTCTAATGTGCACGGGCTGCTCCTCGGATCGACAGGCCACGTAGAGGGCCGTGGCCATGAGAAGGTACGGGTTGATTTCCGCTAGCTTGATTCGTGTAAGGACGCGGCTGATGTAGACCTGGGCGGTGGACACCACGCGCTGGCGCACGCTGAGACGTGTCGAGAGGAGAACGAGCTGGTCGTAGAGGAAGAGACGGATCTCGGGGTACTCGTCGGCATTAGGACGGTTCTTGACGAGCGCCTCTTTAGTGAAGGTCCACAGTTTGTACTGCGTGGACTCGAAATAGTCGGCCATGTCGCAGCCGTGAGCCGCCTGAACCGCTAGCTTTAGGACTAACCCCGACCCAGTTAAGTAGGTCGAGAAGGTAGTTGGCTAGGAGACAAATGTAAGATGTGTACCAAAAGTATTTGAATAAAGTATTTGAATACTTTTTGAGAAGTAGTTGTGCTTCTTCAGAAGTAGTTGAGTACTTTGCGACAAGTAGATGAATAAGTACGCCACTCCCAACCACCCACGCTTCACCAGTCTACCCAGCGCTATATCCATCTAGTATTATATTCGTATTTAATTACTTTTTTATTTTAGTTAGAAGGCAATTATTTTTCTCCGTGACAATATCCGTGACCTAAATACGCTGTCTTAGATAGGCGGCCCGCCGGTTCGAGATAACTTAGATAGGCTGCGGGGTACCCTGCCCCGATCACCCAGCGGATCAGACCCAGCGGATCATGAGCTCGGCCGTTTCGCCCATGAGCGCCCCGAGCGTGAGCGCGTCGAGCGCCGCGAGCGTGAGCGCGGGCGACGAGAACGACGAGCGCGAGCAGGCGATGTACAACACCAGCGTCCGCCACGGGTTCCAGGTCATCGCCAAGGAGTGGATGGTCAAGCTCGCCGAGGGCTACTTCGACTACTTCACCGACAAGCGCCACGAGACGCACGGCCGGCCGGCCGACGACGATCTCGGCGAGGCCAGCGACTGGCGCGTGGTCGACCGCCGGCGTACCGTTAATGCTGCTTTGGTCCTGTGCCTCAACTTAGGCGTAGACCCGCCCGATGTGATCAAAACGCAGCCGGCGGCTAGGCTCGAGGCGTGGGTCGACCCCCAGCATTTTGCAGACACGAAAAAATCGCTCGAGCAAATTGGGAAGAACCTGCAGAGCCAGTACGAGGCGCTGAGTGCACGCGTGAAGTACAAACAGAGCTTGGACCCGAACATCGACGACATCAAGCGTTTTTGCGTGAGTTTGCGGCGCTCAGCGCGCGACGACCGCATTTTGTTCCACTACAACGGCCACGGCGTGCCACGGCCTACGCCCAGCGGCGAGATTTGGGTGTTCAACCGCGGCTACACGCAGTACATTCCGCTCAGCATGTACGACCTGCAGAGCTGGCTGGGCGCGCCAGTGATCTACTGCTACGACTGCAGTGGCGCTGGGAACATCATGACATCGTTCGACCACTTCGTGCAGAAACGTCAGCAAATGATGGAACAGGAGCAGGAGCAAGCCGCAGCAACGTCAGCAACGTCAGCAGCAGCAACGTCGGCCGCAGCAGCATCAGCAGCCACATCAGGAGCAGGAGCAGCATCAGGAGCCAATAAAAAACGGACCTCAGACGCGTTCACTCTCGACCCAGGCAAACCAGCATTCGACACGTGTATCCAGCTAGCCGCGTGTCGGGCCGACGAGATCCTGCCGATGAACCCGGCCCTGCCCGCGGACCTGTTCACGTGCTGCATCACCACCCCCGTGGATATTGCCGTGAAGTGGTTTTTGATTCAGAACGGCCAGGGATTCGCGTCTTCTGGACTGGACTCGGACAACGTCAAGATCCCCGGCAAAATCAGCGATAGACGCACGCCATTGGGCGAGCTGAACTGGATTTTCACGGCCATCACCGATACGATCGCATGGTCGGCCTTGGACACGGCGCTGTTCAAAAAACTGTTTAGACAAGACTTGATTGTGGCCGCGATGTTCCGCAACTTCTTGCTGGCCAACCGTATCATGCGCACCTACAACTGCCACCCCCAGAGCTCGCCGGCCCTGCCAGATACGCACGACCACCCCTTGTGGGACTCGTGGGACGCCGCCATCAACCACTGTTTGCTCCAAATCTCGTCGGACCCGCGCGACGGGATGTTCAGCGACTTTTTTGAGCAGCAGCTCACGGCGTTCGAGATGTGGCTGAACTACCAGAGCAGTGACGACGAGGCGCCCGAACAGCTGCCGGTGCTGCTGCAAGTGCTGCTGAGCCAGATCCACCGTCTCCGGGCCCTCAGTTTGCTGTGCAGGTACCTCGATTTAGGCCCCAAGGCCGTGCGGGTGGCGCTGAACATTGATTTCTTTATTTACGTGCTAAAACTGCTGCAGTCCCCAGCGCCCGAACTTCGGCCGGTGCTGGTGTTTATTTGGGCGCGGATCACGGCCGTGGACCAGCAAGTCCAGACCGAGCTGATCAAGGACAACGGCTACCAGTACTTCGTGAACATTTTGGTGGACGACAGCGAGACGAGCAGCAAAACGGGCGACCCCGCGATGTGCTGCTTTATTCTCGCACAGTTCACGCACGGCTTCCCGAACGCCCAGCAGCTGCTGGCCGGCCACAGCGACCTGCTGACGGCGATTGAGCGCAACTTGGAGGCCGAGTCGCCGCTGCTCAGGCAGTGGTCGATTCTGCTGCTGTGCGAGCTGGTGCCGCTGCGCTCGCTGCCGAAAATTCTGTGGCGGCTCAAAGATCCGATCGCCGAGGTGCGGGCGTCGGTTCTGTACGCCCTCTCGGCCTACATCTCGCGTGGCCGACTGGGCGACACGGACGTGGATATGGTCGGCAAGGCGTCGGTGTCGGTGGCTCTGGACGGCTCGCCGCTCGTGCGCACGGAGTTCGTGATGTTTGTGTCCCAGTTCATCTACCGCAACCACCCGAAATTCCTGGTGTGTGCGTTCACCACCCTCGAAGAAGAATTCGCCGCGAGCAAGTATGGCGGCGACCTGCGCAGCCAGAGCCCCGCGCACGGCACCGTCAGCCTGGCGCTGTGGCGCTGTCTCCTCGTGCTGAGCGACGACTCGATGCCGTACGTCAGGGACGCAGCCACGAAACTGATCGATTTCGTGCAGCTGAGCCTGGCGAAAACGCCGCTCGAGGCCGAAGTCAGGCAGATGTCGCGCGCGTTGCTCGATCCGCGCGAGCTGGACCATCATATCGGCAGCGAGCAGGTCTCCGCCCACCGCTCGAAGAGCCGGGCCAGTCGGACGGCCAATCGGATGCTATCCAGTGCTGACACACCCTCCTCGACCACGACCACGACGACGACGAGCACGCCGAGCACGGCCAGCACCTCGACGGCCACCCGCAGCACCTCGACGGCCACCCGCAGCACTGCCGACGACGACGTGCGGTACACCACGAACGCACCGGCCTCGCCGCCCAAATCGTTGCTGAAAAAGGGCATCGACTGGCTCGTGGGGCCCGACGCGAAACCCGAGGCCGAGCCGCGGCTCAAAACCAAGGCGTCGCTCGCGTCGCTCGTTTCGGACCTGCACCTCGCGCCGCCGGCCGCCGTTGACGCGCCGCGCGACGCCGCCGTGCCGCCGCGCGACCTTCATTCGTTCGTGCCGCCGGCCCCGCCCGCCGGCCAGGTCCAGGCAACGGTGTCGGACGACGGCCAGCGCCTCAAGCTGCGGTCGGCGTTCCGCGAGTTCTGCGTCGAGTATTTCCGCGAGCCGCAGCTCAAACCCGCGGAAGCCGACGAGCCCGGGTCCAAGGTGTTCTACGAGAAGACGTGGCGCAAGAGCCGCAACGAGCGGATTCTGGCCGAGACCCAAGTTCAGAAAGATATGAGCGTCACTGGGTCGTGGAACAACCACATCACGACGCTGCAAGGACTGGGAGAGCCCGCGAAATCGCTGTGTTTCGCCCAGTTCGAGACGCACCTGCTCACGGGCGACTCGCAGGACGTGGCGGTGTTCAACTGGGAGAAGGGCGAGCTGCTTAACCGGTTCCGCGGGGGCCGCGATCTGGCGAGCGTGCAGCTCATCAACGAGGACGACCAGCCGCTCGTGCTGGCGGCGTCGCGCGACGGCCAGGCGCGCGTGTTCCGGAACTACGAGTCGAGCGAGACGTGCGAGATCGTGAGCTCGTGGTGGCTGTTTGCGGACCTCGTGCATCACCAGGCCCACAGCCCGACGGTTTTGGTGGACTGGCAGCAGAGCCGCGGGCACCTGCTGGTCGGCGGCGACGCGCGCGTCGTGCGCATTTGGGACGCGGCGCGCGAGCAGGCCGTGGGCGATATCCCCGTGCGCACGTCGAGCCAGCTGACCGCGCTGACGAGCGACAAAGTCGCGGGCCACTATTTTTTTACGGGCTTCAGCGACGGCGCGATCCACGTGTACGACCGGCGCCTGGACAAGCAGAGCGCGCTCGTGCGGCGGTGGAAGCCGCGCAGCGGCGGCCTGCACTCGACGCACCTGGGCCACGCGAGCCGCATCATCAATCTGCGCATGCAGCGCGGCGGGACGCGCGAGGTGGTGTCCGGGTCGACGGACGGCCAGATCTGCTTGTGGGACATGCGCTGGTCGGACCCGGTGGGCAGTTTCCGCGCGCACGCCAAGGACATGGCGTGCATGGACGTGCACGAGCACGCGCCGGTGATCGGCACGGCGTCGCGCATCGCGGGCGTCTGGTCAACAACGGGGCGCCGCGTGTCGACGCTCAAGGGGCCGTCGTCCGCGGACTACATGAGCTCGAAGGTGCACCCGGTGGGGGGGTTTGTGTTCCACCCGCACCAGATGGTGCTGGCGATGAGCAACGCGACGGAGCCGGTGGTGAGTGTGTATAAGTGTACGTCGTAGCATAGCGAGCGTAGCGAGCTATGCTGCAATAGGAGCGATGGTAGCGAGCGCAGCGAGCTACTAGAGCACAGCGAGCTACTAGAGCACAGCGAGCTACTAGAGCGCAGCAAGCTACTAGAGCACAGCATAGCGAGCGCAGCGAGCTATGCTGCAGCGTGCAATAGGAGCGATGGTAGCGAGCGATAGTAGCGATAGTAGCTCGCTACTAGAGCGCAGCTACGATGCAACCTGCGATGAGAGCGATAGTAGCTGCGCTCGCTACTGTGCAACCTGCGATAGTAGCTGCGCTCGCTACTATGCCGCAGCACCACACCACTGGCAACGCCCACACTACACTCCACGACTCCTAATACTAACACTAATATTAATACACTACCACTAATAGCATATTCTACCAAAGTAACTATGTACGCGCCTTATAACTGCATCCTAGCACATGGTAGCCATTGGTCATACCAGTGGTCAAGGCTGGGAAACCGAGCAAAACAACATAGCATCTTAAGTGTACATGCCTATCATGACACTGAAGTGCAGTGACCAAATCTCTGTTGACCAATATGAATTATTATAGGCTCATTTAGATAATATATGCTAATATTAATTAATCCACGCTGCCATCCTTGGAAAGGGTCTGGCCCACGGCGTGGGCAAGAGCTGACGGCATAAGCAGGGCACGACATGACTAAGGCTTGTTCTTCTGAAAAAAACTCCAGGCGGTCCAGGCGGTAATTATCCCAGGTTAGGGGATCTTGGCCAAAGCATTACTTTCAACAAGATCCGCCGGCCATTAACACAGTGCGGCCATTAACACAGTCCGGCCATTAACACAGTCCGGCCATTAACACAGTCCAGCCATTAACACAGCCCAGCTATTAGCTCCTCCCAGTCAAAGGAATGTTGTTGTCCCAAATTTGAAACAAAATCAAATGGTAAGCCTTGGACCTTCTTAAGAATGGAGTAGCAGCCGAGCCGAGGGACCACCAGCCATTGGGAACATCAGCCATAGTCATTCTACGTTAGGGAATCCTGGCCAAAGCATTACTTTCCACAAAAAACCTCGGCCGTAATTATCCCAGGTTAAGGAATCTTGGCGAAAGCATTGCTTTCAGCAAGAATGCTCAGCCATTAACACAGTCCGGCCATTAACACAGTCCGACCATAAACACAGTCCAGCCATTAACACAGCCCAGCCATTGACACAGTCCACACACCATGGTGAATTTCGGGTGTATGAAAGACATCAAAAGTCGCAGCGGCCGCCTCAGCTACCAAATTGACGTCGTACGTTTCGGTGATGCCTGATCCTCTGAGCGATCGGGCATTTGCTCCACGAAATTTCGTGTCAAGTGGCAGCGACCGAAATTACGCAAACAGAGGGCGATGCAGATCGAAAACGCGCTACAAATGGGCATTTCCGTGTGGTTCAGATTGTGAAGTTCCCATCGAGAGCTACCGCTGTTGGGTTGCCATTTTACCAAGTGGACCGATTCTTGTACGATGCGCGTTGAGAAGCGGACTAAGGGGTCAACCCTAGCCTCTTAGCCTTATGGCTGCCAAACAAGTTGCACACACCATGGTATTTTTCAGCTGTATGAAATAGATCAAAAGTCGCGGCGGTCGCCTCAGCTACCAGATCGACACCGTACCTTTGGGATATGCGTAAATCTCTAAGCGATCGGGAATTACTTTCCCGGACTACGTGTGAAGTTGCATCAACCGAAATTACGCAATCAAAGGGCGATGCAGATCCATAATGCGCTACAAATGGGCAATTCAAAGTGTTTCAGCTTCGGAAGTTCCCATAATGACATGTCATTCAAAGAAAACCCACGGGTAAGCCTTGGATTCTTGTAAATTTGGAGTAGCAGCCAAGCCGAGGGACCACCAGCCATTGGGAACATCAGCCATAGTCATTCTACGTTAGGGAATCCTGGCCAAAGCATTACTTTCCACAAAAAACCTCGGTCGTAATTATAAGGAATCTTGGCGAAAGCATTGCTTTCAGCAAGAAACCTCGGCCGTAATTATCTCAGGTCAAGGAATCTTGGCCAAAGCATTACTTTCCACAAGAAACCTCGGTCGTAATTATCCCAGGTTAAGGAGTCTTGGCCAAAGCATTACTTTCCACAAGAGACCTCGGCCGTAATTATAAGGAATCTTGGCGAAAGCATTGCTTTCAGCAAAAAACCTCGGCCGTAATTATCTCATGTTAAGGAATCTTGGCCAAAGCATTGCTTTCAGCAAGTATCCTCAGCCATTAACCACCAGCCATTGGGAACATCAGCCATAGTCATTCTAGGTTAAGGAACCTTGGCGAAAGCATTACTTTCCACAAGAAACCTCGGCCGTAAATATCCCAGGTTAAGGAACCTTGGCGAAAGCATTGCTTTCAGCAAGTATCCTCAGCCATTAACACAGTCCGGCCATTAACACAGTCCAGCCATTAACACAGCCCAGCCATTGACACAGTCCAGCCACTCGCCTACTCCATGGTGAATTTCGGGTGTATGAAAGACATCAAAAGTCGCAGCGGCCGCCTCAGCTACCAGATTGACGTCGTACGTTTCGGTTATGCCTGATCCTCTGAGCGATCGGGCATTTGTTTCACGAAATTCCCTTAATGGCAGACGCTAATGGCTGGTGCTAATGGCTGACGCTAATGGCTGGTGCTAATGCTAATGGCTGGCGCTAATGGCTGATGCTAATGGCTGACGCTAATGGCTGGTGCTAACGGCTGACGCTAATGGCTGGTGCTAATGCTAATGGCTGGCGCTAATGGCTAATGCTAATGGCTGACGCTAATGGCTGGTGCTAATGGCTGACGCTAATGGCTGGTGCTAATGCTAATGGCTGGCGCTAATGGCTGATGCTAATGGCTGACGCCAATGGCTGGTGCTAATGGCTGACGCTTATAGCTGGCGCTAATGGCTGATGCTAATGGCTGACGGTAATAGCTGGTGCTAATGGTAATGGCTAGCGCTAATGGCTGATGCTAATGGCTGACGCTAATGGCTGACGCTAATGGCTGGTCCTAATAGCAGTATCTAAGAGGAATAACAAATGAAAAATGAAAAAATAATAATGAATAAATAAATGAAATGTTTTTTAGGCACCCGGTTGCTCGATCCCTCGCTGAGGGCGGGGAGAGACGACACCAGGCTAAGGGTCTTTCAGCACGTCACGCTCGGGTTCCTATGCCCATTCGAGGCCAGCTCGAATCCTTTATTCCATGGCTTAGATCCCCCTCAGTGGAATCCAGCAATCGCTAGCTTCTCCAGAAGCTGCGTCATGGTGACGGTGGCGAGTCCGTGAAGCTCGCAGGATCCTCGGATCCTTTCTGCTAGGC
>JAKUAQ010000027.1:0-107042 GCA_030562965.1 Starmerella ratchasimensis
CAGTTAATATCCTAGTCAATAACAATTCAATCGGACTCCGCGGCGATTTTTTTCCTTGCTGGATCACGGCAATATTCCGACTCGCACGTCGCTTTATCTGATCTGCTCCTGGCGTGTTGTGATGCGCTGGCGCGTCGACGGCGCGCGGCCGGGCTTGCCGGCGTTGCGCTGCGACGTGCGCACCAGCGCGGGGTTGCGCTCGGGCATGGGGCCGTTCGGGCCCATGGGAAGGCCGCCAGGACCAACCGGGCCGCCAGGACCGCCGGGACCACGAGGGCCGCCAGGACCCATGGACTGACCCATCGAGCCCATCCCGCCAATAGACGGCATCCCGCCCATCTGGCTCATCGACATCGGGCCCATAGGCATGCCCATGTTGGATGGCGTGTTGGACCTCATGCTAGGCCCCATATTGGACATATTGGGTGGCATGTTCGAAGACATATTGGGTGGCATTTTTGAAGGCATGTTGGACATGTTGGACATGTTGGACATTTTGGGTGGCATCGGACCGGACTGACCCATCGACTGGCCCATAGACTGGCTCATAGACTGGCTCATAGATTGGCTCATCGACCCAGGACCTTGACTTGGCCCTTGACTAGGTCCTTGACTAGGACCGTGGCTTGGGCCCTGGCTAGGACCCTGACTTGCCTGACTTGAGCCTTGGGTAGGACCTTGGCTTGGGCCCTGAGCTGCGCCTTTGCCGGAGCCTTTGCCGGAGCCTTTCGCTGGGGCTTGGCTAGGGCCTGGTCCGCTACTAGGCCCGCTACTAGGCCCGCTAGGTCCGCCACTAGGTCCACTACTAGGTCCAGCGCTAGGCCCAGCACCGGATCCACCGCTGGATCCACCACTGGATCCACCACTGGGCCCTGCGCCTGCAGAACCTGGGCCAGAACCCGAGTCAGGCCCAGGGCCAGAGCCAGGGCCAGCTCCGCCATCGGGCGGGCCGGGTGGGCCCGGCGGCTGCTGGCGCGAGGCCGCGGCGTTCTTCTTCTTCTCGGCCTGCGACACGCGGCGCGACACCGGCACCAGCTTCGACACGAGGCTGCGGCGGATATTCTCGTTGCGCTCGGCGTACATCTCGAACGACAGCAGCGTGTTCACGTAGAGCGCAATGAGGTCCAGCGTGATCATGTTCTGGGCGTTCGCCTTGAGCCCCAGAGAGGTCGCGATGTAGTCCCAGCGCCCGCTGAGCGACGCCGCGATGTACCCGCCGGCGCTCTGCACGAGCTGGAACAGCGCCAGCAGCGACACGCGGTGGCCGCTGAACATGACCTGCTCCTCGACGAGCGGGCGCCGGATGTGCGAGTATACCTCCGTGACGGTGCGCCAGAACACCTGCGGAATGAAGCGCATGATCGGCAGCTTCGCCGTCAGGCTGTACGGCTCCTTGCGGCTCTGCTCGAACTTCGCGATCATACGGCGCTGCGAAATCACGTCGAACGAGTCGACGCGGTTGATCGCTTCCGAGATGTTCGCGGACTGCGTGCCGAACCGCAGCGCCTGCGTGTACAGCGTCAGCGCTCCGAGCGAGTACCGAACCTGTTCATCAGACATGCCGCTCGTAGTTTCGAGGCTGGGCGACCCCTCGCGTAGGTCCGCAGTGCTGGTTGATCCGCCGGGGCCGCTGGAGCCTCCTGGCCCGCTGGATCCGCCGGGGCCGCTGGGAGGACGGCCAGAGCCACCCAGGCCTCCAGGACCACCAGGACCACTCGATCCCGATCCGCCAGGACCGCCGGGGCCACTGGAACTGCTAGGACCCGAACTAGATCCAGCGTTCGCGCGTGCCTGCGCTTCAGGGTCCTCGGCCTTCTTCTTCGGCGCGCGGCGCGGCTTCGGTTTGGGTACCGTCGGGCTCTCCTTCGTGGTCTGCGCTGGGCTGTCGGGCTTTTCGCGCGCCGTGCTGGCTTTGCGGCTGCGCTTGGCCGGCGGCGGCTTGACGGAGCTCGCCGTGGCGGGCCGGCGGACCGGTCCTTCCGGCGAGTACTTCCCGCTCTGCATCATGCTAGACCCCATGTTGCCCATGTTCGGGCCCATGCTGCTCATACTGGAGCCCATGTTGCCCATACTAGGGCCCATGTTACCCATGTTAGAACTCATGTTACTCATGCTAGAACTCATGTTAGATCCCATGTTGCCTGATCCCATGTTGCCTGAGCCCATATTACTTGAGCCCATGTTACTTGAACCCATGTTACCAGAGCCCATATTGCCAGAGCCCATATTGCCAGAGCCCATATTGCCAGAGCCCATGCTGTTTGGACCCATGCTGCTTAAACCCATGTTAGGACTCATCGAACCCATGTAGCCATCCATGCCCGGCGGCGATCCCATATCGCTCATGGCGCTGCTCGGGCCGCCGCCCATGCCCATCATGTTCATCTGGTTCATTTGGCTCATTTGGTTCATCTGATTCATTTGATTCATCTGGTTCATCTGATTCAACTGGTTCATGCGCAACTTACTCTGGATCAGAGCCTGGCGCCGCAGGAACTCCTCTTCGCTCATTCCCATGCTCATGGAGTCCATGTTCATGCCCATGCCGGGCGTGCCCATCATGCTACCCGGCAAGTTCGGCGTGCCTGTCGGCGTGCCGTCACCGCGCATGCCTGTGGCGGGCGACTTGGCGCTCGAGGGGCGAGGCATGCGGCCGGCGGCCGTGCCGGGTCGCGAAGGAACATTCATGCGCATCGGCGCCTGCATGGGAGACGGCGCACCGGGTTTAGGCGACATCAGCGACGTGATCTGCTGCGGCGAATGCACTTTGCGTCCCATGTTCATGCTCATGGGGCCGTTCGGGCCGTTGGGACCGTTGGGGCCGTTTGGACCAATGCTGCCCATCCGGCTGCCACCCCGGCTCGGGTAGACTTGGGGGCTGTACATCTGGCGCGGAGAGTCGTGCATGGCCGGCGACTGCGACGGCCGCGACCCTCCACCGGGACCGTTCGGACCAACGCTGTTGGGAGCACTGTGGCCGCCGTGGCCGCCGTGGCCACTGTGGCCGCCAAAGCTGCCCGGACGGTTCGACCCGCCACTATTAGGGCCATTGTTGCCACCAGAACCACTGTGTACGCTGTTGCTAAGGCCTCCGGCACTGCCCCGTTCGCTGTTCGGGCCGCTAGAGCTGCCGGGGCCACTGTGGCCATCGGCGCTGCCTGGGCGTACGGATCCCTGTCTTTGAGAGCTCCCCGGGCCAGATCTAGGTCCATGACCTGACCCGTCTCCCATCATACCAATGGGTCCGCTTCCCATGGGGCCCAAAGGCGGTCCTGACGGGGCGCCGCCCCGGCCTTGGAAATGGCTGTTCGAGTTCGCCTGCAGATGCAGCATCCCGGAAATACTGTTCCGAATCGGCATGTTCATCGGCATATTCATCTGATGTTCCATGTGCTGTCCCATCTGCGGCATGTTCATCGACTGGTTCATGCCAGAAGACATCATCGAATGCGGCATGTCGAGCTGGTCCGGATCCATGCCCGCCATACCGGGACCCATACCATCAAGCTCCAGATCAGTGCCGTCAAGCGCCAGCTCTGGGTCTCCCATGGCGTTTGGCTCGAGCCAGTTGTTGAAATCCTCAACATTGAGGTCATCTTCGCCGAAAACGGCAGAGGGGTCGTCGTCGAAATACTCCATCGACAATCAGCCCGGAAGTTGCGTGATCCGCGGATTCAGACACTGTATTTAGACCGCAGCGGTAAACTAGTGTGTTTTAGGTGTAATTTGCACCGTGCGGGGAACGCGTCTTGGCAGCGGAAATATGGGGAAGAAGCAGCGCGATCTGGTGATGCCTTGAACCCTGTGCCCCGCGGGTGATGCTGACACCACGGCTTTACTAGCCAAATGGCCAAAAGAGGCCAGGGTCAAAAATTCCAGGGTCAAGTGTCTCAGGGTTCGGCGTCAGGCCCAACCTGCCGCCACAATCAAGCAGAGCGCACCACCGCCAACGTAGTGTTGCTCGTCTATATCCATCATTCTACCCATTATTACTTCACTTCAATGTCAATTTCCGTCATCACAAACCACACCATGAATTTCAAAATTCTGGCATTGTATATTATTTCCTCACCTTGATCTACTTACTCAACAAACACATACTCTCATTATTTCTCTCCTCTCGCCATTCCCCCTTTTTGCCAACGTTGCCCGCCGCCGGTTGGGAGCAAAGTGCTCCTTGCCCCGCCCCACAGCGCAGCTCGATCCCGCTCGCCCCGAGCATTGCATGAAGCATTTATATAAACATAAGCTTCTGACCTCTACACTTTTCCTCAACTAAAATGGGAGATCTCCTCATTAACCCCTCGACAAAACTCGGAATTGTAGCGTTCTACGCGGGCATTGTCCTGTTCGGCACAGCAGCCGGCCATTTTGGCTGGTTCGGGACTGAAGGCGTGCACTACTTCGCTCAACGTCGCAACATCCTCAACGCGTTTTATGTGAAACAGGGATGGACATGGTTCTCGCTAGCTTTCGCAGCGGCTGTGGTGGCTCGTCAGAAACGCAACAGCAGCACCGTCAAGCACAGCGTCGCCCGCTACGTGGCAGCAACTGCCTGGTGGGTTTTATTTGCCCAGTGGTTCTTCGGCCCTCCTATCATGGATCGCCTGTTCACCGCCACTGGTGGTCAGTGTGCGGTCGAGTGGGACCACGGCAAAGTTGTTTCTAGCAAGGTGTGCCGCTCGTACGGCGGCAGCTGGGAGGGTGGCCACGATCCCTCGGGCCACGTATTCCTCTTGTGTCTTTCGAGCATTGTACTGGCATTTGAAAGTGTTCCTCTAGCATCCACATCTGCGACTGCGAGAAACACCGCCTCGGTTAAGCGCACGTGGTTGGATGGCTTCGTAGCTGCGATTCTAATTCTCAACTCGGTCATGCTGCTGCTCACCTGTGTTTACTTTCACTCTGGCGCCGAGAAAATGTCGGGTTATCTGTTTGCATTGGCCGAGGTCTATGCAGTCTACTTCCGCGGCACCACGGCGCCATGGGGCAGATTCTTCGGGACGGATGCCAGCCCCAACATTTCTCTCAACTCACCGAACGCAAGAACAAATACAGCTAGTCCAATTAGCTCAGCTAGGCCACTTAGCTCAGCTGACCAATCATCTCCCTCGAACTCCAACGAGTTTGTACACACCGCTACCGTGAACGTGGTCAAAAACGAAGATGGATCGCTTGTATCGGCCGAAATCGAGGAAGAATTCGATACCTTGTAGACTCCATTTTATATATTTCTAATTTTCATACATTTCCAATAGGCTCTATTATTCTTCGGGCTACAGCCACTCAGCGGCTAACATTCCCCGCGTCAACCCTTGACCTGATGTGGAGCCACCCCTGCCACGCCAACCCCTGACCACACGATGTAAAGAACCACCTGAATCAAACGTGTCGAAGTCTTAAAGTGAAGTGCCGGTGAGCACAGGAGAAAGCCAACGCGAATTCATCGAAACCGAAAGCTGAATTTTGGAGCTTGTGGACAGAAAAGCGGGGTATTACGCGAAAATCAGCAGAAACCTCTCAAACACCGCAAACCACGCAAGCTTTAGAGCCACTCCAGTAGTTCAGCCCCGAACCGGACACTTCCTCGACTTGCTTAGCTGTACGATCGATGGAGGATATTGAACTACAATCACAGTACCGTGCCCGTGAAGGCGTGGGATTCGGCGAACTCCCCATTGCTGAAGTCGAAGGTAACCCCCGATGGGCCGACGCTGCTTACGAAGATCGCCAGCATAATCAAAGCTTAGCACTCAACCAACTGAGCCTTCAAGACCGCCGTAACTTCTTTTTCCTCGCGTTCCTCTACTTTGCCCAAGGAATTCCCGTCGGGCTGGCATTCGGCAGTGTGCCCTTCATCCTCAAGGAAAAACTGTCGTACGCCCAGCTCGCCGTGTTCTCGCTCGCCACCTATCCTTATTCACTAAAATTACTCTGGAGCCCTGTGGTAGATGGTATGTACTGGCGCAATTTCGGCCGGCGCCGGTCGTGGATCGTCCCCGTACAGCTTTTCAGCGCGCTGGTACTGCTCGTACTGAGTTTCCGCGTGCGCTCGCTCATGCAAGATGCTGCCACATCACTCATCACGCTGACTATCATGTTCACAACTCTAGTGATGGGCAGCGCTACCCAGGATATCGCCGTTGATGGCTGGGCACTCACGCTGCTCAGTGAGCCGGCCTTGCCATATGCTAGTACTGCACAGACTATTGGCTTGAACACCGGCTACTTCACGAGCTTCACTGTGTTCCTCTCCCTCAGTTCGCCGGAGTTTGCCAACAAATACTTACGTCGCACACCCGATATGACGCGTGGTGTAGTCACGCTCCCGGAGTACCTGTTTTTGTGTAGCATGCTGTTTCTGACCGCTACGGCATTCGCGGCCTTTGGACGGCGCCGTGATCCACCTCAAAGCTCGCGCGACGAGTCTGTGGCCGATATTTATCGCCAGATGCTCCACATCCTGCGTCTGCCGGCCGTGCGCGAGTTGTTAGTGGTTCACCTGCTCGCAAAAATCGCTTTCCAGTGTGCTGATCAAGTGACTAACCTCAAACTGGTCGAGCGCGGCCTTTCAAAAGAAGATTTGGCACTCGTTGTGCTGGCCGATTTTCCATTCGAAATCATTTGTGGTTACTATGCGGCACGCTGGTCCACGGGTGATCGGCCTCTGAGGCCGTGGCAGCATGCGTACATTGCGCGTATTGGTTTCGTTCTGCTGGGAATGTTCCAAGTATACTATTTCCCGCGCGACGGCATCAATTTTGGATACCTGTTACTGATCATGGGTGTTCACATCGGTTCCCAATTCCTCAGCACCCTGCAATTCGTGTCGATTAATGCATTCCACACCCGTATCTCGGACCCGGAGATTGGAGGTACGTACATGACCGTGCTCAACACCATTGCAAACTTGGGCGGCCAATGGCCACGTGCCTTGGTACTATGGGGTGTTGATGTGTTTAGTGTGGCGCAATGCACGGCCTCAGGCGAAAGCTGTGTGGCCCAAGACGCGAAAAAGCATTGTGCGCAGCTAGGAGGAAGTTGCGTCATCCAGAAAGATGGATACTACTTCATGAACTCAGCGTGTGTTTGCTTAGGATTGCTTGTGTTCACTTTGTTCCTAAAGCAGACCGTCTCGAAGCTGGAGCTATTGCATCCGTCGGCATGGCGTGTCAAGCGAAGGTAAAGAGTGGACATGGTAATAGCCTTCTCGGCTTATCAGTACGCCAGACCTACAACCATTAGCCATAATTTTGCCCCAAGTCATTCGTACCATAGCCATACCTACATACACCTGCACCTGCATTAGTGATCCCGTGTTTACCAGCATTGTTTAATTGCGTTCATCAAAGGCACCGTTCATCGGCAAAGTTGGAAAATTGCCTACTCAATGCAGTAAGAGATCCGTAAAGGTGCGTCATTGCCCTCGCCCATGCACGTTAGGCTTAATATTTGGCTGCCAAAGTATGCGTTCCCTCAACGGTGCTGCCTCGCCACGAAGTCTATAAATATGCAACAATTCTCACATTTTTCGGGCACTTATTTTCCGTTCTCATAATTTCCACTGCCGAAGACGATTTGGACTCTTCCACACAGTATATCTCGTGGTGTCAGTGGGAGGCGCCCACCGCCAAAAGCTTTCGCCTAAATTCCCCGCCTCAAAACGCAGTTGCTTCTAATGAATCCAATTCAATTGCATCCGAACACATTGCATCAGGTTCCCCAGTCCCAGACTCCCCAGTGTCAGGTTTCGCGACACCAGACTCGCCGTCGCCGGAGTCCATTCGATCGGCCTCCTTGAAAGCTCAATGGACCGTACAGTCGACCAGCGTCAACCTCAAGCGTAGCTTAAACACCGCCAGCGGCTATGATACTCTCCCGCGTCTGAAAAGACAACGGCCCGAGCCTGCATTCACTGAGCGTTCGGAAAGAGGCGCAGATGTATGGATGGACAGGCGTGTATCTGAGGCGATATCGGCGCTTAAAGATGCCGAAGACCACGAGCTTGACTGTCTCAGCTTGATTGAGGATGCAGAGCAGTAAGTGGCGCAAACTAAACGCCACCTCGAATGCGACCAGCGTGAACTCGATCGGGCGCAACGGCATTCCGTGGAATCGCGTGCTAACACGTCGCGTCTCAGGTACTGCCTGATAAGCCTGCAGCAAATAAGCCGAAAGCGAGGTTGCGAATGTTCTTTTCATTAATATATACTAGCAATTGCGAAATATTTCTCGAGATCCACAACCTGCGCGTTATTCACGATATTGCGAGCGCGCAGCTCCTGGATGGCGGCGCATGCTGCATCTACAGCAGATATAAAGAAAATGGTAATAATTAAGTGGTAATTAAGAACGGCTTTGTCATTCTTAGAAAAGTGATGATGAAGAACGGCAAAGCCGCTCTTCAAATAGCGGCTCTCTTATTTTTATAATTATTGTTAATAGCGGTTACTTACACCATCCATTAACCACCTGCCATTAATGACCTGCTATTAAAGACCTTCTAGAGAGCTCCTCCCTGCAGAGGCGCCGTTCTTTATTACCACTTTCTTATCACCACTTTCTTATAATTTGTTTATCACCACTTTCTTATAAACAGCGCTTTCTTATAAAGAACGGCTTTCTTATAAAGAACGGCTTTCTTATAAAGAACGGCTCTCTTATAAAGAACGGCTCTCTTAAAGAACGCTTTCTTATAAAGAACGCTTTCTTATAAAGAACGCTTTCTTATGAAGAACAGCTTTCTTATGAAGAACGGCTTTCTTATAAAGAACGGCTCTCTTATAAAGAACGGCTCTCTTATAAAGAACGGCTCTCTTATAAAGAACGGCTCTCTTATAAAAAGCGGTATCACCAATTTTAGGAGAATGTCGAAAGCGGCTCTTTTATAAAAAGCGGTATCACCAATTTTAGAAGAATGTCGAAAGCGGCTCTTATATATCATTATTTCTCTCCGTGGTCAGCCATTAAAACCACAAGCCATTCTACCTGCCATTATCTACCTGCCATTACACCTGCCATTACACCTGCTATTACCACCTGCTATTACCACCTGCTATGCTATAAGAGATCTTCTAGAGAGCTCCTCCCGGCAGAGGCGATGCCTCTGCAGATAGGAACTCCGCAAAAGAGCCCCCGTTCCCCCTATTTTCGGGCGAACGGAAAAATGAGTATATTATATATGTAAGCTATCTAAGCTGGTCGCGCCCCAGCAGAGGAAACTTGAGCTCGCCCGTGCTCTGGATCCTAAGCCATTTAACAAAGCTTTGACGATGGATGTTTGGCCCGCCGTGCCAGCATTCCAGATTTGCTGAAATTTGTGGTGCAAATTTCTTTCCTTGGTACCAAGGTGGCGGTTTGAGGAGTCTTTAGTGAGTTTTAAACTCAGCGCGTCCTCAACTCGCTAGTCCCGGGACTTCATCGGCAACACTGCAAGATGGAACTGGAAGAAAGAATGATGGTTGATCAGGCCACCACTACAATCCCCACTCTAATTCACCAAACTTGGAATGTTGCCGGCATATTTTCTTAAGAACAGAAAACGTTAGAAGAAGAGTTGAAACTGGGGGGTCCAGCTATCTTTATAGTTCTTGGGGAGAGGGCGGTGGTCAGGTCGGGGCACATACTTGGGCACATACTTGGGCAAAACCCGGACGGTTTAAAGCTTATTTCTCAACGGTCCGGTCTTTGCATGCAAGACGTTTATCTCGCCATTGAGGAGCTGAAAGTAAAAATTAAATGTTCAAAGTTCCTTTTATTTCGCTTCACCCCATCTTGCTGAAATATTAGTGCGATTCTGGTAGATCTCGTCGATATGCACAGTGCATAATCTTGGCCCTTGCCCCGCCCACCTGCGGGGAGATTACGCATACCGATCGATTAAATTTATTTGTGCGTCGAGACCGATTAAGCTGAAATAAATTTGTTTAGGAGATCTCCGGCGGTTATTGACCGATGCAGTGAAATTTCCGTGCGTTTGGTGCGGAACTCAAGTTTTCCCGATACTCCGTTTAGCAGCTGCCATTCATAGATCAATGCTGCCAAGCTGGAGTACCCAGGTATTTTGAAAATGGTTTATAGAGCTTTATTAAGTGATCTAATTAGCTATATAATGTGCGAAAACTACTCTATTAACCGGTTTTGCGGTATTTGTCCGTAATGGCTGGTGATTCCTAGGAGTGCGGCCTCGTGCGGGGAAAGGCCTTAGCCCATATAGCCCTAGCCCAGTCTCCACTCATGGACGAAGATTGGGACGTAAAAATTGGTTTTATTGACGAATTACGGATTCACAGAATCGTTTATTGACCATCTGATAGTGTTAAATGGTTACAAGTGCAAATCAAACTCTTATTTGAGCTTTGTTTGGCGCCATAGCTGCTATATGGCGCTATTAAATCTAAGGGGCTAAGGCACATTCAAAACAACATTAAGAGCTTCCTGGTTGTTGGTAACATTGTCTAACAATTTCAATTTGTTTACGTTCCTATTGGGATGAGTTTTTGTGCGCCTCCTCTTCTGTGAGAGGTTTTAGCGGGAGGTATATCTGAGGTGGCTGGCAAAGCCACGATTGCTACGGCACAATTCTTAGGCGATAAAGTACGATAAGAGATCGTAATAGTCGATTATTCTAGTGCTTGTGTTTGGATAGGCGCCTACTATTACTCCGCCAGCCACTGATGACTCCATTGACCACTAACAGCTTCGCTAACAACGTCACTGGCTGCTTTATTAGCTCCTAAACGCTCACAATGACTACAATACGACTCTATCAGCTGCTAAGCTGCCTCACTAGCTGCTAAAAAACGGTGATGACTACCAAACGGCCATTTGACTATCTTTGCTGCGCTTTTCATAGACTTCACTCTGCATATAATTTGCTCATAGTATTGTTAATAGTAATATAGTACTATCAGATTGATCAGGCTTATAATTTAAGGGTACCCTTGAGGTTTTGGATATACATCCAATTTATCATCCATACCGTACCTCATACACGATCAATCGTTACCACTACTACAGAAATTCATGTTACTGAATAAATCGTGCTTCACGTAAGAATTTATTTGTAGCTACAAAGGTTATTACGTCTAAACCGAAGCGCCGGGTAATAAATTTTGTACAGTTACCAGTAATCACCACGGCGTATCTATTAACCATGGCGCCGCCCAGCATGATTTACCCTCCTAGCTTCATTTAGTACATGGCCGAGCTATCCTCAATGTACAAAGCCTTCTTCACGGCCTTCTTGATGATGGGAATCTGGGGGAAAGCCATCGCCTCCAGACCACCGGCGTAAGGAGTAGGCACATCAGCACCCGTCACGCGAACCACGGGGGAATCGAGATAGTCAAACGCCTCCGACTCCATGATCAGGCCACAGAGCTCCGAGCCGAAACCGAATGCCGGGAACGAAGAGTCAACCGAGATGGCACGGCCGGTCTTCTTAACGGACTTGATAATAGTGTCAAGGTCAATAGGCTTGATGGTACGCAAGTTGATGACCTCCACGTCGATGTTGTGCTCCTTCTTCAGCTCCTCGGCAGCGACCAGCGACAGGCCGACGTTACGGGAGTAGGTAATAATGGTGGCATCCTTGCCCTCACGCTCGATCTTGGCCTTGCCAATGGGCGTCACGAAGTCAGGCTTGGAGAAGGCATCGCTGACCTCGAACGCGTCACCGTAGAGCATCTCGTTCTCCAAAACGACGGTGGGGTTCGGATCACGGCAGGCAGCCTTAATAAGGCCCTTTGCATCCTCAGAGCTCCAGGGAACCAGCACCTTGAGACCGGGGATACTGCCGTACCACGAGGTGTAGTCCTGCGAGTGCTGGGCAGCCACCGAAGCAGCGGCACCGTTGGGACCGCGAAAAACGACATTGATGGGCGCTGTGGTACCGCCAGACATGTAGTGAGTCTTGGCGGCGGAGTTCAGGATCTGGTCAATCGACTGCATCGCGAAGTTGAAAGTCATGAACTCACAAACGGGAACCAGGCCACCCATGGCCGCACCGACGCACAGACCGGTGAAGCCCATCTCGGTGATGGGCGTGTCGATGACACGCTTGGGACCGAAACGGTCGAGGAGGCCACGCGTGACCTTGTAGGCGCCTTGGTACTGGCCAACCTCCTCACCCATGAGGAAGACCTTCTGGTTGCGCTCCATCTCCTCAGCCAGGCCCTCGTTCAGGGCGTCACGGACGGTGACGGAAGCGAAACGCCGCGGCACGACGGGCGCAAGCGGGCGGACGGCTCGGGCTACGCTGCGGGCAAGCATTAAATGGCTGTAGTTTTTTTTTGGGGAGGTGGGTGAGTTTCGGGCGATGGGGTTTGTGGATCCACACACGCGAGAGGGAGGTAGGGGAGTATCTTAGGTAGGGGCAGCGCGATAGTAGTGGTCGCCTGAGGTGTGATTCTCCTAATGTAATGGCTGGTGGCGGCGAGTGTTGGCCATGTCTGTGAAAAATAGGTTAGGGTCTTCAAGCGGTACTGTACCACACGCCGGGTGGTTCGGGGTTACATTATTCCACGCGCCTCAAAACAATAGCTAATTAGTGAACACGTGAGCGGGAACGTACCGGTGAAATGGGGATCGATCTCCCAACGGTTCGAAGCCCGTGCCCATTCGCGAGCGAGCCCCATCACAGTCTCTCTCTCCATGGGGCGGCGACCCACTACCAATCCAGGTTAGCCTTACTCAGCTGATATCCGTATGGGCATTTCTACTGTCAGATAAAGCAATAATAATAAGACCCTGGCTTCAGTAACGCACTATCTACCACTTATACGGCATAATTTTCAGACTCATAACTGGAAGCGCTCGTAGCTATGAGTAATAACGTGTGGCTCGCCGCATATTACTTGTCAATACAGATATTTCAACAGATTAAACGCCAGATAAGCTAAATGCCTGATAAATCTCCTTAATCTCTCTATCGCCGCAGCTGCTCAGGGCGGCCAGGGCAGTGAATACTAATTCATCGTCGCGCGATACTGATAACTAGTTATTGAATGAATGAAAGATCTCTAGAAGCTTAAATTGGGTGATTAGATATATCTCTTATATATTTATGAACATTACAACAAGGAAGGCTTGTGAACTGGGTAGTATTGTTCACATTCTTATCAACCTCCCTGCCCTACATCATCGACATGCATGCATGCGAATTTGGTGGGTGGGAAACCCCTCATAGAGATCGATATATATATCTACAAATCTTAGCTGGCGTCCTATCAAATGTTGAAAGCCGCACCACTGCTGATTGGTGCCGCTTTGGCGCTTCCCCAAGAACAAGTTTTCCTGCAACACGGAAATTCCGCTGCTACTAATACTCAACATGCAATTGGAGGCTTCGAGATTGCAGCCAAAGCTTTGGGGATTAATCCTAGTGATGTCGATGGTGTTTCGCCGGAAGTTATGGCTCTTGTCTCTGCCGCTTATGATGAACTATGGGCTACCAATCCCACAGAAATGCTTCAGAAGGTCCAGACCACTATGTCGAAAACCGAGGCTGCACGGCCGCCCCCCTTGAAGATTAGTCGTAAAGACGGTTTCACGGTTCACAAGCATCATGATTTCCCTAACTATGAGCTTCGCGTTAAGTCTCCCGAGAATTTGGGCCTTGACTCAGTGCGCCAGTACAGTGGTTACGTAGACCTCCTGGACGAAGACAAGCACTTTTTCTTCTGGTTGTGGGAATCTCGCTCCAAGCCCGAATCTGACCCGGTTGTTCTCTGGCTCAATGGAGGCCCTGGCTGTTCCTCGGCCACTGGTGAGTTCTTTGAGCAAGGTCCGTCGCGGGTCAATGTGAACCTTAGCACGACCTACAACCCTTATGCTTGGAACGAAGCCGCCACGATGATTTACCTGGATCAACCGGTCAATGTGGGTTACTCTTACTCGAGTCAATCGGTTGGTACATCTCTTATGGCTGGAGAGGATGTCTACTCATTCTTGGAGGTTTTGTTCGACGCTATGCCCCAGTACAAGGGGCTACCCTTCCACATCAGTGGTGAGAGCTATGCCGGTAAATACCTCCCGGCGATTGGAAAAGCTATTTTGAGCCACCCTGAGCGATCTTTTGAGCTCACGTCGGCCATGATCGGCAACCCGATCACTGATCCAGCTATCCAAGCGTTTAGTAGCGTGGCAATGGCTTGTGGTGACGGTGGTTACCCCAGTGTTCTCGATGAGGAGACATGCGCTAGTCTTTATAAGAAGGTGCCGGTTTGTGAGTCTCTCATCAACTCCTGCTACGACTCAGGCAACTCTCGTCTAGTCTGTTTAGGTGCGGGTCTGTACTGTGATCAGCTCTCAGAACCTTATGGAAAGACGGGTCGTAATGCATACGACATCTCTGATGAGTGTGGTGACAGCTGCTACCCCGAGGTTGAGGCCATTCAGGAATACATGCGCCTGCCGTCGGTAATCAAAGCGACGGGCAGCGACGTTGATGAGTTCGTAGGTTGCAACATGAAGGTCGGTGCAGAGTTCAGTCTACACAATGATTTCTACATGAATGAAGGTCCTGATGTCCTCGAAATTCTGGATGCAGGCATCGATGTACTCTTCTATGATGGAGCTTTAGACTGGATTTGCTCTTGGCCGGGTGTATACCGTCTTGTCGAACGCCTGCGCTATTCCAAACACGCTGAGTTCAACGCTAAGCCCCTGAAGGTGTGGAAAATCGATGGTGAACCGGCTGGCGAAACTAAATCTGCCGGCCACCTATCATGGATGAAGGTCTACGGGGCCGGCCACATGGTTCCCCACGACAAGGCTAAGGAGTCTCTTGCGATGTTTACTCAGTGGATCAACGACCGCAAGTTTAGTTAAATTATCTATATTGTATACCGTATATTTTTAGAAATTAGTTGCTGCAGCTGTTGTTGCTGCTGCAGTTGCTGCAGCTGGCGCTTCGAGGAATAGGTAATAGTTTCCGAATTAACTTTAAATGTGCTCGGCACGAGGGGCTCAGCGGCCTACTCCCGCTATGTTATGGAACCTAGATAATATCCTAGCCGCTGATTCGCCGCTATCGCTCGCTGATCTACCCCTGGCGCCCCTAGGGCCGATAAATCTTCAATCTCACTGGCCACGGCGGTTGGGCGCGTCACGGTGCGTTCCGCCGGAACGCCCGTAGATTAGTCACCGCGCAAACCTACCCCTTATTCTATCACTTGATCTGGATCTCCAGCGTGTCTGGATGTTGAAGCACAGCTTGCATGCGTACTGAGATTGACAGTTTATAAAGTTTCAGCTCCGCAGCCGACGTCTTGCTGTATATTTAGCGGCGTCATGAACGCGTAGCGCTTACCAGAGCGGGGTCATTTAATGTTATCGCTAGTGTGACCTAATATTAATGGTTTAGCACGATTTTTCTGGTACGACAATACAGGGATCAGGCACTTTACCGAGTACACGGTTATTGGTTTGTTTATCATCTTCTCAGGTACTCCGCGTCTGCGGCGTTATGTACATTACCTTAGCCCAGTTTCAAACGCACCACTTAGGGCATTCGAATTGCTGCGTCGCGAATGCCCATATCGCAGGGCAAATATTTCGTCAATCTTTGGATCTAAGCTCAGCCTAACTATAACTCACTGCACGGCAGTGATTGAACGTTGTTGCGAAAGTGTAAAGCGTGCCCAAGCGGGTATCTTGAATACTCTGTGATGTCTTGGTTTCTTCTGTGCAGTTAACTCCAGATATAGGCAATGCTGGGACGGCGCCGAATCTCTGAGATTAGGCCGCGCTGCTGACAACCTAGCCCTGCCAACCGGCGTCTCAAGCGAGAGAGCCCTTTAGCGCAAGAAGTAAATCCCGAAAATGGTGATAACAGCGCAAAGACGGTCACGTGTGTGTATTTCATCATGGGTAGCGGTAGATCAGAAGCGGCGACGACTGGCGACGAGGCTGGGGCCTACTTGGACTCTGGAGAAAAATGCCAAACGCAGCGACGCACGATGTTCGCGTCCGGGATCACCGTCGATGCCTGCAGAGGTATATAGATATTTTCGTTCTGATTACACCAAATATTTTTCTGGCATGTCTCTACCGCATTTGCACATTTTGAGTACCCTCCCCATGAGGCGGCTACCAATTAAAACTAGCGCATAGCGCGGAATAATGATCCGATGCACACCTCCTTAGCCTGGGTTAATTCGGCGATGTTCCCCACCAGAGGCGTCGATTACTTTCGCTGCAGTTGCAAGTGGTGCTAACCCTTAGCCTGTTATGCACAACACAGACCCATTATCTGCTTAGACGTTTGAAGATCGGCAGCCGTGGACCTCTCTTAAGCAAGTGCTCAGAATCACTTCACTGACCACGGGCCACTGATCTCGACAGAACTGACAGGTATATCACAGAACCAAAACCTGTTTATTACGTTCGCATCACACAAGTACTACAGAGACGCGTGTGTAGATAATTAGACGTGGATCTTAATATTAGCTGTTGGGCTTGACCGTGTCGGGGGTTGACCGAGAGTGGTTTCTAACCGTAATAACGAGGTACTACACTAAATTTCAATGCGAATTGGTTGATCACCAACGCGTGTATTTTTAATTCCTACTGTGGACTAGTCGAGCTATCGGCAGCACAAACCTCTACGAAGCATATTAGTACCGAAAAGGTCACTTCACTAACACTAAGCATCTCTCGCAAGTCGGATCGACTTCACGAAGAGTAAAAACACCAGCCACTACAAAAAATCGAACACAATATGCAGCGCAAAAATCTCGCACGCATCGTAACAGTGCTAGCCCTCACCTTACTAGGATTTAGTCTGTATGCCGGTGTGGCAGATGAGGCGTCGTCTCGATTATACGAACATGTGATGTACGATCGCCCCGCTATCAGCAACGGATCGAGTGATTCATTGTCTTCAGCATACGATATCGATGAGATTATCGACGTAACTGAGCTGGTTCAGCGTTTGGCCGACGGCCACCCTGAATTTGACTGGATCGACTGGCTCGATCTGGATAAAACGAAGTTGTATGAAACCGGTCAGCTGAACGAGCAGCTGTACCCGTATCTTTCTGAACTCAGCAAAGGCGAGCTTCCCGCTATGCCGTATGAAGTTCAGGCGCCGCCCCAGGAACAGGCTATGATTGGCCGACTGTACTGTAAATGGCACCTTTCATCCCCTTCCCGGGTAATACCCATCGGGAACCCGGACCTTGAGAGCGTAAATTATGCACATGAGTCTGATAACGAGGGAGAAGTCGAATCGGGCGGGGATTATGAGCCCAAGGGTGATGACGAGCACGCTGAACCTGAAAGCTCTGAAGAAGAACAGTTCGAGGAGCGTGCTACAGATGATGATGCGTCATTTAATCTCTTGCTCTCGGATAATGGTTTGCGCACGGCGCCGGTGGTGGAGTACTGTGCTCAACACACTGATGCGAACCGTCGGCATCGGCAGTTCGGGCACCAGAAACCGACTAAGTACACACCGGTCTCAGGCCCGATTGTCTCTGATCTCAAGAAACCGATGAGTGATCTCACTCTTGAGAATCTCTTGTTCCCCAAACTTGATGCTTCGTTGTTCGACTGGAACGTTCACAACTATGTGAAAGGATCCCGGGCCAGGGAAAGCCACAGTGATGGTCAAGACCAGGAGAAGGAAACTGAGCAGAATGATTCAGAGGATGAGCAAAGCAACGACAAAGTGGAAGAGGTTCATGAAGAAGACCACATTCTTACTCTTGAACGTGCCAGCGAGGCCGTTTCCGGCAGTAAAAAGTACTTCCACGAGGTATGGATCCAGGGCGATGAGGCAGGATACGGCGTGCACTACGATTGGCGGTTCTTCCGCTCGATTATGCCGTTTGACGAGCACCGGGCCAATACGCATATCTTAGCTCGCGCATGGCAACAGTTCGCTGAGCAGATGGGCATCGCGTATTGGTACGCTCATGGCTCTTTGCTCGGATACTATTGGAATGGAATGGCGATGCCTTGGGACACGGATCATGATATTCAGGTGCCCGTGATGGAGCTCGACCGACTGGCACGCGACTTTAACCGCTCACTCATCGTGCAGCACCATGCCGAAGGCTACCGCAAGTTCTTGTTGGACGTCACGCCGTGGTACGTTGAACGCCGCCACGGCAACGGCCAGAACGTGATTGATGCGCGTTTCGTTGACGTCGATACCGGCGCCTACATCGATATTACAGGCCTGGCCCGGGCTAGTCCCAACATGCGCACAGTGTCGTGTAAGAATGGACACATGTACAAAGTAAACGCCCTCGAGCGTCTGCGACGGACATCATACGAAGGCTACCCTGCGATTGTGCCTCTGAATATGGAGAAGGCGCTGCGCCGGGAGTATCGCTCTTACGCCAAAGCCACGTACAAGAACTGGCGCTACAACCAGCGCCTGCGCCTGTGGGAATTCCAGCAGACGTGCGAGGAATACCTCAAGTCTTTCCGCAACAGTCGTCACGTGTATTGCATACCCCGTAGATTGTTAGCGCCCGAAGACTGTCCCGATGGTTTCGACACATGTGACGCGATCACCCTGCAGGACTACAACATTACCCAGGGTGTCACCCAGTCACATCTCTCAGAAATAGAGACGTTCAAGAATATTGGGCCGATCGACGAGGAAACCGATTGGACTGAACACGAGGAAAGTCTCGAAATTCTGGTGGATATGCTGGGGACTTATGTACGCCCCTTCCGAAATAGCACGTTCGACGTGGCGCCGGCCACGATACCAAAGCACTAAACACACTTAACACACTTACTTACTCATGCATATACCTAGCGATCATCATGTCTATTAATCGGGTACATCGGAAAATATATATACAGCAGTAGTATTAACTTGCTCACAGCACGTGGGGGAGGAACGTGGGGCGGCATAGCCCAGGCCCTCCGATCCGAGCCGCCCTAGAACCGCCATCAATCTTAGAAGCGCCATCAGCCTTGGGACACACATGACCTTCATAGCTTCTGTAGACTTAGATTTATATTAATTTCATTCAAACCTTTATAGTGTAACTTTTTTTGATCAGAACATATTAATTTGCAATTGTATTCGACACTAGTTATCGTAGTCAGGTCTTCAATAAATAATTTACTTCCTAGATTCGTTCTTACGTCTCGACGCCTCAATCATATCACGTTTCTGACGGTGCTCACGCTTCATAACCCGAGGAACTGTCGAAATGTTCTGGCGTTTTACGGGCTGATCGCGTTTATGTTTTCTGGAGGATGTGGCTGTAACGAGCCAGTCGCTAACCGGAACACCGCTCTGGCGCATCACATTAACAATCGGACGCAGAGTCTCGAGATCTTGGTTCGTATAGTATGTTACAGCACGGCCATCACGACCGGCACGGCCGGTACGGCCGATACGGTGGACGTACGCCTGAGCACTGAGAGGCACATCGTAGTTAACTACGAGGTTGATGCCTTGGAAGTCAATACCACGCGCCAGCACGTCGGTACAGATAAGCACCCAGATGTCGCCGTGCTTGAACTGATTGATCACCCTGTCGCGCTGGTTCTGCGACAACTCGGAATGAATGACGTCAACATTGAATTTGTCGTACAACAACTCGTGGAACAATGCTTTGGCACGTTGAATGCTCTGCACGAACACGAGAATCGGCGGTACTACGCCGCCGGAATTACCCACGCCGGTCAGGGCCTGCCTGATCGCCGTTAATTTGCCGACCTCAGAACCGCAGTATACCAGTTCTTGTTTCACTGTCTCGGCGGCACCCTCTTTATGGCCCACCAATACTCGCACGGGCTGCGAAGTCATCACACTTCGGGCCAGTTCCTCAACATTGGCTGGCATAGTGGCACTGAATACCGCCTTCACAAGATGATCGTTTGTTGTCAATGACATGATCTCATCGGTTTGCTCCACAAAACCTTGGCCGAGAAGCTTATCCGCTTCGTCGAGAACTAGCCACTGGACACTGCTCAGGGGGAACAGTGATTCTTTATGTCCTTCAATCAAACGTAATGGGGTTGTTACCATAAGATCCATATTTGCACCATTCCCAGCATTGTTATTACGCAACTTGGACATTTGCTTTTTGTTCAGCAAAGCCACCTGGATATCCAGGCCTTTGCTGAGCTCCACGGCAACCTGGTGGATCTGTGTCGCCAACTCACGAGTAGGGGTCACAATTAGTGCGCGTGGGCCCCTTCTAGCTTCATTTCGCTGGTAATTCTTGGAAAGTGCCTGAATGAGCGGTACGACGAACGCCAAGGTCTTTCCTGAACCCGTAGGCGCTACCGCCAGTAGGTCATGTTCCTCAAACAGAGTAGGGATCGCTTCGGATTGGATCGCCGTAGGGCTTGCGAAACCAGTTCGTTCAAGATTACGCCGCAGCTTGGGGTTGAGTTCGTAGCGGCTCACAAGATCTTCGAACGACGCGATCGGTAGCGGGCTGTCACCAGTGACCTTTACCTTATGAGCACGCCGGAATTCCCCGGCAAGTTCTGGTGTCGTAATTTTTACTATATGGCTCACATCATTTTCGTCCTCAGTGGCAGGAGCGGAGCGGCGCTGTTTTGTGGAGGTTGCAAAGAAGTTCACCCGGCGGTCAATATCGGCTTCACTCTTCTCTTCTGCAGCGGAACGGCCATTGAAAGCAGCCAAATCCTCTTTCTGTTTACGATTGATATTGGCTCCTCGCGTGAGCAATTTAAACAGGTCCATCTAGCAATTGAGTGGAATTTCAAAAGGTGATGCCAGCGGGTGTGGTTGGGAGAGAAATAATATCTGAAAAATTACACTTCCTCAAAGGCATGACAGTTACCAGCCTTTAGTGCCTTTGGGACTTCAAAATTATTCATATATGTAACCCCGCCTTAACCCTCCACTAGCCATTAACAGCCGGATAGATCACCAAGTTGACGGGTAGGGGTGAAAATTTCCATCTGTCAAATGCTGGCACTTCGAAGGGCCGCCGTGGGGAGCCCGTTCGCGGCGCGAGGCGTCGCCTTTGCGGCTGCCAAAACGCAGCCAAAGACGACTAATGGTCTGCGCAAATCTGAAGAGGAGTACACGCTCTCTGCTCACGGCGTGCGCTATCCCGGGACGTCGGAATCCTTGGCGCCCGCCAAAAAGTTCCTAGGAATCTATACCCTGTCAGAAGACCTGCTTCGGCAGTGCCTGGTGCACAAGTCGTTTGCACACGGTAAGTTTCCTTATAACGAGAAGCTTGCAGAACTTGGCCAGCAGCTACTCCGCCTTGAAGCCAGCAGATCGGCCCTAGAGGAGGCCGAGACTGCACAGAAGGATACTACTGTAAACGGTAAGAACTTTGATATCGGTTCCAACGCCCTTGAGGTCCTTACTTCGACGCCGGTAGTGGCTAAAGTTTGTGATCTCGCGCAACTGGAGCCGGCGCTTTTTTACAAAGCTACAGAATCTGCCGCGCCCCTAAAAGTCAAGGCACGGGCTATAAATGCATTACTAGGTGGTCTCGTGCTGGAAAAAGGCGAGGCGGAAGCCACCAAGTTTGCGCAGGATCGGCTGCTGAGCGGTCAGTTCAGCGTCTTTGATCTCGCTAGCGAGGTCAGTGTACATACTTCATGATTATACATTTCACACTCTAATAGCATAAGCTTGTAATACGAAGACTGGAAATCGAGAAAGCATTTTTTCAGGCGAAAAAATGTGGAGAGCCTCTGAGCCCAATGGTATTATGTTCAAATAAAATGTGCTACTGGCTAAATTAGCGTAGCTACTAAAAAAAGAAAATCTATATAATCGGCAACTTCACCGGCCCTACCTGGCCTTACTAAAGTGGTGAGATTCCGCATTATCGTTGGCCTGCATAATTCACGGCCTGCATTAATTGGCATCATAATCCGTTTGCGGTATCCTACGCTCAGTTGGGCACCTCCCAAGCATTAGTTTCTCAATTCTAGCGGGCCCCACATTCTCCACCGCATCAGGCTGCTGCGAAAATATAGGGTCCTCTGCAAAACCATTAGCCTACTGCCCGATCAGTACTGTATACCCTACTCCCTAACATTAGTTTCAGCCATAAACGATGCATTATGTATGACCAGGTTCGCGGGTAATATAAGGAATGCAGCCATAGCCCTACTCCACCGCAAACATCGACCCAGAGAATAATGTTCCTCTCTCCACCTGAAAGTAGGGTCAGCCCGTTTCAAATAAACAAGATAAAATAAAGATTGATTCTAGTCATGGAGCAAAGTACCTTTGCTTCCCAGTATTTTTCTAAAAAGCTCACACGAAAAATAACTCACACATGTTTTTTCATAGATATTCCATGTTTTCACCCCTCTAAACCCTGCGTTGAGCCTTTTGGCGCGGCATTTTTTAGCCTCTGTGTTGGGGTGGACGCCCCGCCGCCGCCATTACGAGACAGTGCCTCGTAATGTAATGGCCTAGCTCCTGCGGGTGTTTGTGCCGAAAGGGTATCCAGCCCTCGCCCAAAAGGCTACAGACCACAGCCATTGTATACATTAACGTGAACCCTGGTCCACCAGCTGTTACAGCACTAAAAATAGTGTTGTATAATGGCAAAGGCACTAACCGCCAAAAGATACCCCCAAGCCCTGTCCCGTATTCTGCTCTACAGCTACGAAAAAAGTTGAAAACCGTTTCTTACTTTAACGGCTTTATTGCTCTTACGTACGAGTAAGTTGACGCAAACAACGTTGCAGTCCCCCACACTCAGGTCACTTCAATTGATTCATATAACAGGATCAGACACAATACAACTTAAGAGAAAAAGTAAGTCGGTTCAGTAATCATTTCGTTTTAACGAACTAAACCACCCCTCTCACCACATTACATCTCTGTCCAGTTTAAAGTCGTAAGATGACAACGATACCCGATCAAGCACTGCTCGCCGCCGTGAGTCCCTACACTAGCGCCCGACTCTGCTACTCATCTTCTACGTCAATTATGTCTGGCCTTATGAAACGAAAAGTAAATCGATTCGGTGATTTTGTTTTAGACCGTGTAATTGGCCGTGGTATGACCGGAGAAGTCCGTCTCGCCTGGGCGGACGAGACTCGCCCTCTTGCCGCCAAGCTGGTACCCAAAGCTTCTATCAACGCTAAAGTCCTGGAACGTCTCGTGAGTGAGCTTCATGCTCTTCAGGAATTGCACAATCCTCACACAGTTTCGATTCGCGAGGTTGTGATTGACGAAAAATATCTCGGTGTAGTCATGGATTGGGCCGAACAAGGGGATGTGTTCCAATACCTCAGAGCCAATGGACCTGTCGATGAGATGCAGGCGCAGCGCTGGTTGGCCCAGCTGGTTTGGGCCGTTGACGATCTGCATAGTCAGTCCATTGTACACCGAGACATCAAGCCCGAAAACTTGCTGCTCGATCAGCACTATAACATCAAGCTTACTGATTTTGAGATGAGCCAGGATTTTCGCCGTTATGGATTTCCCATGATGTCCGAAGTATGTGGCTCACCCACGTATTGCCCTCCTGAAGTTGTGTTCTCCCCAAGCCAGGGGCTCTACGACGGATGCAAAGCCGATATCTGGGCTATGGGCGTCACCTTGTTTGCCTGCGTAGCCGGCTTCTTGCCTTTCGATGACATGAAGTACGAAACACAGACACCGCGGGATATCGATAGACTGTATGAGCACATTAGTGCCACCGAACTTGAATTCCCGACATGGTTTAGCTCTGAGCTGTGTGATCTGCTGTCGATGATGTTGAACAAGAACTTTCACCACCGCTGCACGATTGTCGACGTCAAAGCACACCCTTGGCTCGCCGAGTATACCTCTGTGTGGGCTGGTCCGGATCTTTACTGCCGCGAGCGCTACAATTCATGGACCTCGAACTCGAGTTTGGCGACAATTTCCGAACTATGGTCCGAAACGACCAAGCAAGTGGTGCGCACGCCAATCATCTGGGACCCCTATGTCGGAGCCTGAATTCAGTCTACATCAGTTCGCACTGCTCTGGCTCATTAGGCAATCCCAAGCAAAACTTCTGCATTCATCCCTTTTTGCATTCCCTTTAATACTACCCGGTCATTCCCGGCCCCAATTTCGCACTTATAGACCTATGAGTACCATGTTTACCATATAAAATAACTTTATGTTCTTCAAAGACCAATTATAACGTTTAACGTGTAAACTATATTTCGTAAATCCCTCTCTTCCCATATCTCTCCGATTAGTGCGATCCTCCCATTCACATTTCACCCTCAGCCGAGCGGATCGAGCAGCCGTGGTACCTAGCCCACATCCCTGCGATCTACCACCGGCCCAGTCCAGTCCAAGCTCCCACGCCTTCCGGGCACGTCAGGTCCTGAGTAGGGAAGTCCGCTTCCACAGGCGTCCACACCAAACCACACGAACCACAAGCCATACCACACGCACATACACCTCAACCACTCCGCACAGACGGTCGATCAAGCCATCCACACCGCAAATAACCAGCGATTTCCTGCTTACCCACTCCCGACATTTTTATTTTTGTAAATATTAAATGAGGTGGAGCAGAGTGGTGCTTACTGCGCGCCGGGCATCAACAGTGCGGCCGCCACCCGCTTTCAGAGCCCTGCATGTCGCCTCATCCCCGCACCGCGGATTCCACACGACGCCGCTGCGCTTGAAAGACGACTCAGATGACAAAAATCGTTCTGGTGAAGAAAAAGGCGATGATCGCAGCAGCTGGACGCCACCGAGAAAGAGAACGTCGAAAGCCGAGAAAGCCGAGAAAGCCGAGAAAGCCGAGAAAGCCGAGAAAGCCGAGAAAGCTGAGAAAGCTGAGGCTAAAGCAGACAAGGCAGACAAGGCAGAAGCGAAATCCGGGGTCACTGAAGCTAAGCCTGATCCCAAGGCCGAAATCAAGGCTGAGTCAAATTCCGAGGCTAAGGCCGAAGCTAAAGAGGATGCTGACCCTGAGGTGACGCGGAAACGGGCCGCTCTGGTAAACTCCCAGCGTCGTCAGTCCAGGCGTACGGATACGTTCGATCCCAATCATTTCGACTCGAGTGGTGGCAGCGCGCAGCCTATTTCGAAAGGCCAGCGTTTCCTGCCCATCCAGATTCCGTACCGACCTGTATACCCTGGTATCTCGACCGCCATGACGAGCGACGATCACCAACTCATGAATGTACTGAGCAAGCTCACCGAGAACCCTGGGTGGGACCACCGCGTCATGGTGGTGATGAGCAAGAAGCCGCCTCGGCCGGCACAGCTCGTGAACAACACGGATGATGTGCACGAGGTCGGCTGTTTGTGTGTAATTGACAACATCGAGGTCAAAAAGGCTCCAAACTCCGACACCTTCCATGTCTATGCGGTGCTCTATCCGATGTTCCGCGCTCGGGTTGGCGAGCTCGTGGAGAACGTGCGCGCGTCGATCGCCGCACAGAGCAGTGACAACACGAGCGACACTGCCAAGCAAAGCAACAGCAAGCACAGCAGCGAGGCCAACAGCAGTAACAGTCAAACCGAAATCTCGAACGCTATCCTGGATCGGGTCACCGTCCAGTACATGAAAGGCATCGTCGCTGTTCGCAATGAACCGTATGCTGTCGCCGACGAAATGATCCAGCGTCGCTGTCTGTACATCATCGACTCTTTGGCCGAAATCGCCTCAGTTTCTGCCACCACCAAGGCTCTCATGGACGAGTTCAGCGCGCTGGTACGCCAGCCCACCGGCGGTGTGTTCCCGCAGCCAGACTTCCTTGCCGACTTTGCTGCCAGTATTCTGCCGAGCAACGAGCAGCTTCAGGCCATCCTCAACGAAACGAATGTGACCGAGCGGCTGCGCCTGGTCACCGACCTCACCTCTAAGGAGTTGGCGTACGTGCGCGTCCAGGAAGGACTCGCGCGTTTTGTCCACAAGCAGGCCGATTCGCGCAACCGCGAGGCAGTTCTGCACGAGTACTTGCGCTACATCAAGACGCAGCTGGGGTTGGAAGGTGACGATAAGAACAAGGTGGTGAACAAGCTACAAGAGCGTGCTTCCCAAGTGGACATGCCTGTTGACGTACGCCGCGTGTTCGACGAAGAACTCAACAAGTTCCGCAATCTGGAGCCGACTTCGGGCGAATACAGCACCGTACGCGGGTACCTGGATTGGCTCTCGTCGTTGCCGTGGGGTAAATACAGCAAGGACCGGTTCGATCTCAACGCGTCGCGCCAGCTGTTGGACGATTCGCACTACGGCATGAAGGACGTGAAGGACCGCATCCTGGAGCTGCTGGCCGTTGGCAAACTGAACGGCAGTGTTGATGGTAAGATTGTTTGTCTTAGTGGCCCTCCTGGTGTCGGTAAGACATCGATCGCCAAGTCTGTGGCGGATGCTTTGGGTCGCAAATTCGAACGGTTCTCTGTCGGAGGCCTGCACGATACCAGCGAAATCAAGGGTCACCGCCGAACCTACGTGGCAGCTCTCCCTGGCCGTATTGTCCAAGCCTTGAAGCGTACGCAGACCCAGAACCCTGTTATTTTGATCGATGAGATCGACAAGATTGGTCAATCTGGATCACATGGCTCACCCAGCGCAGCGTTGCTCGAAGTGTTGGACCCTGAGCAAAACAACAAATTCCAGGATACGTACCTCGATGTCCCGATCGACCTCTCCCGCGTGCTGTTCCTGTGCACGGCGAACTACCTCGAGACGATTCCAGCCCCGCTCATGGACCGTATGGAGGTCATTAATGTGCCGGGATACCTTCCTGAAGAGAAGGTGGAGATAGCAGCTTCGCATCTCACGCCCAAGTTCCAGCGCGAGGCTGGTTTGTCGGCGGCGCAGGTGGAAATCAACAGGGACGCTCTGGACTGGCTTGTGCGTAAATACACGCGTGAGGCGGGTGTGCGTGGCCTGGGGAAGAAGATTGAGAAGATTTTCCGGAAGGTCGCAATCAACCTGTTGACTGAGCCCAGCGAGACTAAGGTCGAGAATGTCGAGAAGGTTGAGAAGATCGAGGCAACGCCTGAGCCAACGCCTGAGGCAAAGGCTGAGGCAAAGGCTGAGGCACCCACCGAGGTAAAAGCTGAGACGGAGACCGGTTCTGAGGAAAAGGTCGCGGCTGCTGAGGGTGAGACTGCATCGGAAGAGGCCTCGACCGAAGAGCCGCTTCATGACAAAGTCGGGAAATTCAACCTTACTATCACCCGCGATGCGCTGGCAAATTACGTTGGCCCGCCCGTCTATAACTCGGACCGCATGTTCGACGTTATGCCGCCCGGTGTGTCTCTGGGCCTAGGATGGACTCCCATCGGTGGCATGCCGCTGTTTATCGAGTCCGTCTTGCAGGAGCCGCTGTCGTCGTCATCCAAGCCGCATTTCACCCGCACCGGTCAGCTCGGCGACGTGATGGGTGAGTCGGCACGAATCGCTTACTCGTTCGCACGGATGTACATGGCTCGCAACTTCCCGCGCAATCGCTTTTTGGACCACGCGAACGTCCACACGCATTTCCCCGAAGGTGCCGTGAAGAAGGACGGCCCATCAGCTGGTATTTCTGTCGCCACGTCGCTACTTTCGCTCGCCATTGACCGGCCCATGAACAACAAGGTCGCGATGACGGGTGAGATCAGTCTTACGGGACGCGTGTTGCAAATTGGCGGGCTCCGTGAAAAGTCCGTGGCAGCAAAAACCGTTGGCGCCACGACCATCGTGTTCCCCCACGACAACCGTGCTGAGTGGGATGAGTTGCCCGACAGTGTGAAAGAAGGACTCACCCCGGTACCCGTCATGACATACCAGGAGGTTTTTGATGCGGTGTTTGGAACCGTTGACGCGGCCGAGATCAATGCCGCGTGGCCGGACCTCAAGACAAAGGAAGAGGAGAAGGATCGCACTTTTCAGACACAGGCGCCTATGTAGGCCAACCAGCGCTATACCAGTGCTATCAAAGTAAATTTATGATTAAACGAATCCATACGAATAGATACAATACCTTAGACACCCAAACTACTTATCACCAGTACCTATAAACAGTACCTAACGCAGGCCCCCACCATCGCACACACGAGCTGGTCATATAATATAGCTCTATAGAACGATATTATCAAAACCATCCCGGTCGTGATGTGAAAATCATCTGACATTACTATGAACTTACTTGTTATTACTCTTAGATGTTACCTGTGGCTTTACACCGGCACCCCGAGTCGATTACCCTAGATTAGAGTGTGCCTGAGCACCCCTTGATTTTCTCCACACGCCGCGCATACACCCTGCCCTGTTAGGGCGATCGCTGATCTGTATGTCGTCATCAATCGCGGGGCAAGCACCCAATTCGCTGAGACCTGCTTGATAGGAGAAGTACCCTTGTGATCTGTCCCAATATTTCAACCTAACTTATCACCAACATGCCTCGCATCATTGCTCAACCTTCCTCTTTGCCGAACGGCGGTAAACTGCTGCTCGAATGGGCTGTTAAAAAGGGTGTTGAGATCGTCGATCCCAGCAGCGCCAAGTCTGTGGCCGAGTACTTGCGTCAAACCGAAGGCGCCGTGGCCATTGCTGGCGGCGGACCTTCCAAAGCTTTGGGCGGTTGGTCGGACGAGCTGGTCTGTGGCTTGCCCAGTAGCATCAAGGCCGTGTGTAGTTTCGGTGCTGGATATGACGGACTCGGTGATTTGGCCCGTTTCCAGACTAAGCACGTTCAGGTTTCTAACACGCCTCATGGTGTTGCCCAGGCAACGGCCGATACCGGTGTGTACTTGATTCTGGGTACGCTGCGCAATTTCGGACAACTGGCCACCAGTCTCCGTGAAGGGAAGTGGTTGGGTGATATCCCTCTAGCCCAGGAGTACGACGGGAAGACGCTAGGGATTTTGGGTCTTGGTGGAATTGGTGCCTTGGTCCGGGATAAGGTCGTTGCCGCGTTTGATTTCGCGAAGATCCAGTACCACAACCGCCGGCAAGCTGCCCCGGATGTGGAAAAGGGCGCCAGCTATGTCAGCTTTGACGAGCTCCTCGCTACCAGTGACATTATTCTTACGGTGCTGCCGCTCACCAAGGGCACACACCACATAATCAACCGGGAGTCGCTGGCCAAAACGAAGCGGGGCGTGATTCTCGTGAACATCGGCCGTGGCCCGCTGGTTGACGAGGAGGCGCTTGTCGAGGCCCTGGAATCGGGCCAAGTTGGAAGCGTCGGACTCGATGTTTACGAGCACGAGCCGAAGATCCACCCCAAATTGCTGGCCAGTAAAAACACACTGCTGCTCCCCCACGCAGGCACGCATACGCAGGAGGCACGCGCTAAAATGCTCAAGGAGTTGATCGCCAATCTGGATTCGGTTATTGACTCTGGAAATGTTGTGAACCTGGTTCCTGAGCTTCGTTAAGCCGACATAATCGGATGTAGTTTGTTTATTTGCTTACCGCACACATGCACATTTGCGCACACAGGTGCACATACATACCCATCTACTTACAACGCACGTTCTAACGCATCCACACTTAATATGCAGCACAGGGCGTGACTGCTGCGTCCTGGCTGTGACGTGCTTTCCAACTGTATGCAACCAACTTTATGTGCGCTCAAACTCTGTCGGTACTATATGCATCCCCGCCCAAGCTGAGACCTTTCATTTATCCCTTCAGCTCGGCCTGTGGGCAGGCGGTGGGTGCCCTAAGTATGTGTTTGTGCGCCACACGCCTGTGTGGTGGTGGTGCTGGATCTATGTCCTGCAGGCTGTGGTTTTTTTTACGGAGGTGTGCGTGAGACTCGCGACGCCGCGTTGGTATGTGGGAGTGGTGTTAGGGGTGTATAAATGTCTTATATGTGTTCTAAAACTCGATTGGCTGCTATACCGTGAGTATTTAAACCGAGCACGGCGTTCGACGCGAAAAGTCGGCTCCGATATCTATGGGTCTTCAAAGCCCAGTTAAGCCCCATTAGCGCAGATCGAAACCGCCTCGGCGAATTTAAAGTTACATTCTACTGATCGATAGGCGCATCTGCACCGCTCCCCATGCTCGAGGTACTTTGGACTTAGCATAACAACCGGTGAGCCGATGTTTCAGATGCACCAGACTACTGAGCGAATCTGAAACACGAATTTCATAGATATTATTTATTTATGCAGTTGTGATGTTAGGGTATATATTTTGCGATATAACCCTCGCCATTCTTTTTTTCACCTTTTCTCTTCACTGATACGGTCCTCTATTCACTGTGCCAGCCTTTTCAGTGGATGTGCGGAGGGGAAAAGAGTGACTAGAGCAACTTTGTCTCAATTTACCACTGGTCGATACGGGATATACCAACCTGTTTGGACTATGGCGGAAGACAAAACATACGTTTGATATCGTGTGATCTAAAGGTATACCATATAGTTAACTAGTTGTAAATACTCGATAACATTAATTAGGAAACCAAAACAATAATCACGACGCGCTGAATCTATTGTTTCTGACGCACACATAGTCACCACATATCTTATCGTGATGGCTACGAAGGATGTGAGATCTGGTGAGTCAGACTGGTATCCTAGTCGCGCACGTCTCGATTTAGCAAATTGCTAGTGCGGTCTTTGATGCGAAGTCAATTTCGGGGCAAGATTTGTCGTCGGAAATAGCCTCCTTATGCTTGCATGAAGGTCCGGACAGGCCGGACCCCTGTCGATCAGGAACCCACCGTCAGCCAGGGTCGGCACCAGTGAATCCTCCCGGTACCACCCAACCACCCCTGTCAGATGCAGCAGCCATTGGGCCCAGATTGCGCAAAAATGGAGGAGTTGCAGCTCCGTCGGACGTTTTGATAGATGATTTACGCAGTGAACCTTGGATTCATATCGCCCATCTGGATTTTACTCTGATCCGCGCGCATCCCGGAGGAACCCTCTCAGAGTGCATGTTGCTGTCAGGCACGTCTTTTATGGCGAAAAGCTAGTGGATCTCTTCCCAATCGAGACGCCGGCGGATGCATTCCGCATAGATCTCCCGTGTGTGGCTCAGGGATTCGGGGCATACCCTTACAGCGATACATGCAGTAGAAGCATCTGCAGCTATAGCGTGTAGCGTCAGGGTAGGTGGGAACGGCGGTGAACCCATACAGTGGTTGGTGAGCTCCTTGAACCCTGGTGTCTCACTCTTGCAGGCTGGCATGCAGCCTGCGGCCTAAAGTGTGACAAACTCAATGGAGTCTTCGCGTGACCATTTTGAGGCGCTCTCTAACACCGAATCTGTGCTAGTAAGGAAAACTCCGGATACTTAACTGATTGATTTTGCGGAAGTAGCCACAAGAGCGCGAGAGACCACGTTAGTGTCACTGACCTGTCAGATTTATCCACGTCTCAACCGTGGTGAGATAACCAGTGATACCAGTGCATTTAGAGTGACATTTCAAGTCGCGTTATCTAGGACTTGGGTGTTAGCAGAATTTTGTTGAGATTTGATCTATATAGCCTAGCGAGAAGGTGGGGCTCCGAAGCAGTGACTTCTCTCACATTTCTCTCACATTTCTCTCACCGTTTGAGTACGGGTCCCGCCTGAGCGGCGAAGTACCACCTCACGCGGAAAAGGACCTCCCGACTTCCGAGAAAAGGACCACACGGCGGCTACCACGTCACGTCAGAGCATCAATTACCACCCAGCCCGCTCCTCACGAATTTCCTTTCCCCTTACACACCTACTTTCACATCCCTTTCTACTTCTCTGACCACTTCGAGGATTTTAATATTGACTCCAAGAGACAAGAGCATTGGAATTGGCACCCCAGAAACTCAGCTTCCTTCGCATAACATCGAATTGACTTGGTACCCCCTGTCACCCCTAAATTGTGCGCCACTGTTGTTCTTCCCTCACACACATACCGCTTCCAACGACCAGTATTACACGCGCGGCAAAAATTAATCGCCAAGCATCCTTTCTGAGTCTCGCCTAGCGTCTTTAATACTGTTTTCCGCGTTCCCTAAGGCTGTGATACCCTCGGTAGTTATCACGCCGTCATTGAGTATTACTGCGGACGACTACAATTACTTGGGACATGAAATGTCCGCACCAAACCAGCATGGTGACACCAACAGCCCCGATGAAGACTCCTGGCAAGCCCCACGACAGCATCATGCTTCCCGACCCTCCACTTCGCTATCGTCACATCGGCGAAACGCGTCGTATATACCTCCAGTGTACCACCACGAGCGCAATGCCAGTTTCCAGCAACCAGGGCCCTCAATGCAGCACCAGCGCAACCAAAGCACCAATGAGCAGTTCTTTCTGCAGTCACCTGGCCAAACGCCGACCCTCGACATGGATTCAATGACTCAGTTTGGCGGCGGCAACAACATCATGCCAGGTAGTCAAGTCAGTGGCTCCATGTCAGGCAACATTCATCCTAACATGAGCGGCAACATGATCATGCAATCTGGCAATATGGCTATGCAGCCCGGCAATATGGCTGGGCAGCCCGGCAACTTCCCCATGATGAGTGGAAGTGGTGGTAGGCAGAACATGCCTCTTCCAAACCTACCTTCTGGGAGTGCTGGGAGCGCTGGGAGCGCAGGAAGCGCAGGAAGCGCAGGAAGTGCGGGGAGCGCCGGCAGCGCCGGCAGTACTGGTAGCATGAGCCGCCGCTCTTCGGTGCATACCACTGGAAAGGTGACCAAGGCGTCCCATCCGTCATCGGGAAGCCGGCAACGCTACCAACGACCAGGTTCCATCAGCGGAAATATGAGCTCTAATATGGGTTCAATGGGCGACATAAACATGGATATGCTCATCGACCCGCCGAAGCGCGAGCCACCGCCCCGCCAGGCAACCTTTGTCTCGCGGCCGCCCACACATTTCCTACCCGGTGACCCGCGACGCGCCTCGCTCTCGCATACTGTTACCTCGAGCGCCGGACCCAGTGCCTACCCACAAGGTATGTACAGCGACAATCGATACAATCAAAATGTATCGTGGGACCCGGAACAAGCTGGTTCAGACCCTCGTCCATTCCCTCAGCAGCAGCCGGGGCCTAGTCGAGACCCACGCGATATTCACGAGGATCGCGAACATGCAAGGATCCAGCAGCAGCATCATCAGCATCAGCAACACCACCAGCAACAGCAGCAGCAGCAGCGGTCGGGGTCACGCCAGTACTTGAACCAGATGACGATGCTCCGATCATCCAATCCCATGAACTTTGACCAGGAACACCGTAGCCTGGGGCTGGGAATTGGTATGAGCCAGCCGGAGTTGCAACCAGAGCCTAGTTCACGTGGCTATTATGAGGATTCGTACTCGCATCAGCAACAGCACCAGCAACTACACCAGCAGCACCAGCACCAGCAGAAGCAGCGGCAGCAACAACAGCAGCAACAACAACAACAGCAGCAGCATCATCATCAGCAACAGCAGCAACAGTACCAGAATGAAGATACTCCCCAGCAGCCTCAAGGATATTACATCCCGTTCAATTCTCCCCAGCGAGAACCTGCAGCCATGCAAGGCGAGCCTAGGCAAGGAATGATGGAAGTCCCGCAAGTTCGTGAAGACATGGAGGCCTATTCCACTGGCTTCACACCCAACATACCTCAAGGCTCGCCTACATTCGGCACCGACTCGTACCAACAATTCGAGTTAGTTCCTGAGGCCGCGGCCCAGACGGCTTCCACTGTACCTCAGTTTCAAGGGCTCACGCCCCAGCTCATTGGTGAGTGGACGCCCCAGGTCCCGTCGATGCCTTTTGCGGAGCAGCAGGAGCCCGGTAGTGTTGCGCGTTACGTGCCTTTCCAGCAAGAAGTCGAAGAAGAGGATCAGGAGCAGGAGCTTGTTCTGCATCAGCAGCAACAGCAGCAGCACCATCAGCTTCAGCAGCAGCATATCCAGCAGCAGCACCAGCTACAGCACCAGCAGCGCCAACATCAGCACCAGCAGCAACAACAACAGCATCAGCAACAACGCCAGCGCCAGCACCAACAACAGCAGCACCAGCAGCAACAGATGGATATGGAGCGGCAGATGCAGCAGGAGCAGCGTAGATACTTTATGGGCTACGACGGCCGGCCGATCCAAGCCCAGATGAGTTCTGAAAGTCATATGCAGCCTATGGACGACCCACGTGGCTATTACGGGAACGAACCCGCTGCTGAAACGTGGGACCCGCCAGAAGAGCTATGGAGTGCTGTTCGCGATTCAGAGAACCAAAGGTATGGCGCCAACGCGCCGACTCAGCGGTATGCTGCTGAGCAGCATCAGCGATCGGGCCAGCGTCCTCGGTTCGGTCCTGTTCGACCTCCTCAGCCATACCCCGGGAACAGCATGGGTGGTCCTGGTCCTCGTGGCCAAGGCGTCCAAGTCCAGCGGTTCCCTAAAATGGGCAACATGATGAGCCGTGATGTAATAATGGACAGGGACAACATGGGCAACATTCTCGAACACCCCATGGGAAATCCCTCGAACGCACTGGCTTTGCGTGGGCCCTCTATGCGGGGCGGAATGGGTGAACGTGGGATGCAACCCATGGGGCCGATGGCCGGCCCCCACCAGAATTTCGGGTTCTTCGACGACCGTGGAATGATGCCACCTCGTCCTGGTCCTTCGAGCGGGCCGTTCTTTGACCAACAGTTCCGGCATCCTTACCGCGAGTTCCCCGACTTCACCATCATGGACGTGCCCGGCACCAACTACGACGACGAGGCCAAGAATACGATGTGGACCCGCGAGGCGTTCGACGAGCTCATGAAGCTGCTTAGTGCCGCCGAGAAACACAAGTGGAAGTACATCAGCGACAAGATTTCGCAACGCCAGAAGAAGCGCATTCCGTCGCGCGCTTGCAAAACGAAGTTCGAGGCGCTGTTTGGTGAACTAGAAGCTTCTTCTGTGTTGCAGTCGAGTCTGAACTACGTGGCGTATCGCTCGGGGTGGGACGCGATCAAAGCTGCACGCACTGTGGAAGAGGATGAGGCCGCCGCTAGTGCCATGCAGGGCCAAGAACACCCTCGTATTTCGGAGGTGTTCGAGCCCGAGCCGTTCACGCAACAGCCATCCTCTAGCTCCGGGTCAGGCAAGTCGCAGGGCAAATCTCAAGGCAAGCCTCAAGGCAAATCGAAATCGCAATCGAAGTCGCAGTCCAAATCTCACTCAAAGTCGAAGTCGCAGTCGCAATCTAAGTCGCAGGCCAAGCCGAAGTCGGAACCTCCGCCTCAGGCTCAGCCCTCGACTCAGCTGCACTCTAGTGCCTCCGAACCAGCCATTGCTGGACCGGAGTCCACTACCTTGAGTAGCTTCCACGAACCCCACGATGCTCTCGATGTAATGGATCCTGCTGGCCAGGGTCAAAGCTCCCAGTATGTACCCATCGGGGATGACGGTTCGGTAATGGGCCGTGACACGTATGATCTACATGACGATCTGGATCCCAGCCTCGCTGCCGAACTCACCTCCGGGCTGGGCCCGCTGGATAGCCACAACATCGGCATGGGATCGTCGCGCGATGATTCACATGAACTCGAGACTGCGTCCATGACGCAGATGCTCGATCCACTCGACCTGGCACCCATTGCCGAGGAAGAAGAAGAAGTGGACGACCCGCAAGTCGATCCTGCTCTGGAAAACATGCACCACAATGCTCCCGGCGAATGATAGGCATGTGCTGTACCATTACCTCTGCGTAGGCGCATCGGGGTCTGTCCCGCCATTGTGTCCCTCGCACCCTCACTAATTGTAGTACTAGTATTTTATCTGTATTTTTATGTGTAAAATAATATATTTCGTATAGGTATCTTGATCATATCTATGTAGAGCCCAGACCCGCTGATCTGGTCAGGTGTACAGGTCTTACCGCATGTATGATGTCCAGCGCTTCGAGTAAGTATGAAGCATGAGTGTGATACACATGCCATGTGATCCCGAGGTGCCAGGCCAAAATATTATATTTTTTCGGCTGTACTCACAGACGCTTTCGGGCCCACATGCGCAGGTATAGTCCCCTCTCCATCCTGATCCAGCCTATGCGCGGGGCGGTTTTTTTCTATATCTGACGTTGGTGGCTCTATTTTTAGCGGTAGCACCAATCCTCAGGGTTCATACTTGGAAGGGTGCGTGTTTGAGGGTGCGCAGAGACGTAAGCTGTGTGGAACGCGTCGTTTCTCCCATACCATAGAACGTTCCATAAGCCCCATAAACCTTACCACTGCCTCATGCAATAGCGCGGCCCCTGGCCGGTAGCAGAAGCTTTTCCCGCTTGCCCTAACGCGCCCAGCGTGCCCTAACGCAGCCGCTCTAGGAGATGGCCGACGCAGACCCGTTGCGCCATTATGGCATGAAACTTTAGGCAGCCCACCCCCCTGGCCTGAATGGGCCCGAGCACATCGCCGATCTCAGATCCACAAAGAAAGTCAGATCCAGAGCTAAAAAGAAGGTGGTGGAAACGTTAGTCGAGTAACAGCCTTTGGTGGAGGAAAATCAGCCTGATCGCAACGATATTTCCTTATGAAAAACTAAATAAAATGAAACATAATCCTGTGTATAGATTCATTGATCCCCGAGTAACTTTTTAGACCCCACGTACCCGATTTTTCGCCGCTTCTTTGTTTATTTCAGGCCAAATCATGCCGGAAAATCGCTGCCGAAACGTGCCTCCGGTAGCTAGGGTTACACATTTCTGGCAGCCGACGTGTCCGTTGCCACCGTGAGAAAGAAAGGGGCTGGCTAAAAGTAGGCTTTGGGCAAGGGTGACCTTCCCCTAACGAGGAAGAAATAAATAAGTCCCAGCAGTACCCGCGCGTCTCACCCGACCGAAAGTGACTATTATAGACGGGGTTTTTCGCAACACAGTTTCTTGTTATCCCATCACCACCGCCCCCTTTCGTGTTTTTTCAACTCCCCCCACGCCTAAGTGAAGTAAGTTAGAAAAGATGTGTGGAATCTTTGGTTACATCAACTACCTGGTGCCCAAGACCAAGCAGGAGATTGTCGACACTTTGCTTGATGGCCTACAGCGCCAGGAGTACCGTGGCTACGATAGTGCCGGACTTACAGTGGACGGCGACGATGGAAAGCAGCTTGTTTTCCGCGAGGTCGGCAAAGTAAACATGCTGCGCAAGCTTGTGAACGAGTCGACCTCCTTCAACAAGCAGGCTGTCGAGGATTGCCACGCTGGCATCGCGCACACGCGTTGGGCCACGCACGGTGCTCCTGCCACCAAGAACTGCCACCCCCAGTCCAGTGACGCGAACAACGATTTCCTTATCGTGCATAACGGTATCATCACGAACTACAAGGAGCTCAAGCAGTTCCTCACGTCCAAGGGCGAGACTTTCACCTCCGATACCGACACCGAATGCATTGCAAAGCTGTTCCGCTACCTGTACACCGAGAACCAGCGCCAAGGTGGCCACCTTGACTTCACTGGCTTGGCCAAGCTGGCGCTGCGCGAGCTCGAGGGTGCGTACGGTTTGCTGGTCAAGTCGGTGCACTACCCCGCTGAGGTCATTGCGACTCGCAAGGGTTCGCCGCTGCTGGTCGGCGTGAAGACTGACCGCAAGCTGAAGGTTGACTTTGTTGACGTCGAGTTCCAGGACCCTGCCGCGGCCGTGAACGCCGCCCAGACTGGTGCCCTGGAGACGCTTGAGGCGTCGCGCGGTGCTGAGTCTCTGCGTCACTCGCAGTCGCGTGCGTTCCTGAGCGAAGACGGCCCGATCCCGACCGAGTTCTTTGTGGCGAGCGATCCCGCCGCCGTCGTCAAATACACCAAGAAGGTGCTGTTCCTGGAGGATGACGACATCGCGCACATCTACGATGGCGAGCTGCACATCCACCGCGCCACGCACACGACCGGTGAGTCGACGATCCGCCAGATCCAAACGCTGGAGATGGAGCTCGCACAGATCATGAAGGGCAAGTTCGACCACTTCATGCTCAAGGAGATTTACGAGCAGCCCGACTCGATTGTCAACACCATGCGTGGCCGCGTTGACTTCGACAACTTCTCGATCCAGCTCGGTGGCCTGCGTGCCCTGCTCACGACGATCCGCCGCTGCCGCCGCATCATCATGATTGCCTGCGGCACGTCGTACCACTCGTGCATGGCCACGCGCCAGATCTTTGAGGAGCTCACGGAGATCCCCGTGAGCGTCGAGCTCGCATCCGACTTCCTCGACCGCAAGTCGCCTGTGTTCCGCGACGACACGTGTGTCTTTGTCTCCCAGAGTGGTGAGACCGCCGACTCGATCCTCGCCCTCAAGTACTGCACGGAGCGTGGCGCCCTCACAGTTGGTATCGTCAACTCCGTGGGCTCCACGATCTCGCGCATGACGGCGTGTGGTGTCCACATCAACGCCGGTCCCGAGATCGGTGTGGCCTCGACCAAAGCGTATACGTCGCAGTTCGTGGCTCTGGTGATGATGGCTTTGTCATTGTCCGATGATAGCATCACCAAAATGGACCGCCGGAAGGAGATCATCACTGGTCTGTCGAAGCTGAGCTCGCAGATCCGCCACGTGCTTGAGCTCAACGACAAGATTCGCGACATGTGCGACACCGTGCTGGCCGACAAGAAGTCGCTACTGCTACTTGGCCGCGGCTACCAGCATGCCACGGCCCTGGAGGGTGCGCTCAAGATCAAGGAGATCTCATACATGCACTCCGAGGGTGTCTTGGCTGGCGAGCTCAAGCACGGTGTGCTGGCGCTCGTGGACGAGAACCTGCCGATGATCGTCATGGCCACGCGCGACTCGCTGTTCCCTAAGGTCATGTCGGCCGTTAACCAGGTCGTGGCGCGCAGTGGTAACCCGATCATCATCTGCAACGAGGGCGACGGTGCACGCTTCGACCCGAAGTACCGCACCATCGAGGTCCCGGCCACGGTCGACTGTCTGCAAGGTGTGCTCAACGTCATTCCTTTGCAGCTCATGAGCTACTGGCTCGCGGTGCGTAAGGGCGTGGACGTCGATTTCCCGCGTAACCTCGCTAAGAGCGTCACCGTGGAGTAGACTGAGTTGGCGGAAGACGTAGAGTGAGAGGCGGAGAGATTTTCGCCGGTAGCATCAGCATAGCATAGATCTATAATCATAATTCCAGATAAGTACAGACTTGTGTACGCTAACTTCAGTTCACTACTTCAAGACTCTCCAAGTATTTTGCTGTAAATCACTGGCGTTATTGTAGTAGTGACCAACTAAGATATGTGACTACCCACATGCTTGATTATATTCTGATTTACATTTTGAAGTTCATCCCTCGTGGTCATAATTAAATAAATTAACTAGGCACGCTAATCAGCTCGAGCTGCTTATTGCGGCCGCCTGCCAGCAGCACGTCCGTCCAGTCGACACAATAGAGATCGCGCATGTCCGTTGCCACGTTTTCGCGCTCCACGATGTACATCGCGCGGTCCGCACGGCAATCCCACAGCCGGATCGTACCGTCGTGAGACGCTGACGCAAACTGGTAGCCATTATCCGGGTTGCGCGCCAACGAAACCACAAAATTCTTGTGGCCTTGCAGCTGCTTCACGCTCGAGTGCGTGCCGCTTCGGGGGTCCACCAGCGCAATGTGGCGAGCCGAGGAGCCGCAAGCCACGAGTTGCGTCGGCGCGCCGAGCGCCAGCACCGACAGCAACGAGAACCCAGTGGTCTTAGTGTCGATATTCTGCCCGGTTACAAGATCCCACGTCTTCATTGTATGGTCTTCGCTCACCGAGTACACGGCGTCGGGTTCAGTAGGGTGCGCCACCACGCCGGTAACGGGGGCTGAGTGGCCGCGCAGCGTGGCAAAAGACGTTCGTGTGCGGCCCTGTTTAAGCGCGTTCTGCGCCAGTCGTCGCCGCTTGGTGCTCGCCTGCTGGTTGCTGGCTGCGGCTGCCTCCACGTTGGGCAACTCTTTTACACGTGCTGTCCATACTCGTAAGTCTGTGTCCTGACTGCCGCTCACTAGCTTCTCGTTGCGCAGCACGGCCAGAGATGTGACAGGAGCCGTGTGGCCCTGCAAGATGCCAGAGATCTCTTTTCCCTCGGTATTCCACACGTGCAAGTTACGGTCACGACTACCTGTCACCAGCTTTGAGGCACTCACCCATTTTGCGGCGAGTACAGCACCATTATGGCCTTCGAACTGGTGCTCAATCTGGCCGGATCGGTCCCATACCCGTACAATTCCATCGTAGGAGCCAGTGGCGCTTTGTTGGGTAGTTGTGTTGGCTTGAACACTCGCAACCCAATCATCGTGCTCAAAACTGGCCAAAAATGTAGGCGGCAGAATCGCGCGCACGTATTCAAGCGTGATTACCGTTTCAGTCGACTGGCCCTGTGAAATGAGGTACGATTCGAGCGATGACCGCAGAAGCTTGCCTCCATCTACTAAAAAGTCGAAGGGAATAGGCTCTGTGGTTTGTAGTAATTGATTCACGACCTCAGAAAGACCATATCGCTTCAGACTAACAGGCACACTAAGCGGTGCCTCGTCCACCTTGAGCGATTCATCGCGCGTGATCAATTTTACACGCACACTCATCTAACTAGTTATCTTGGATGCCTTTCACGGATCAAAGCGAGTCGAATGCGTCAATAGGTCTGCCCAAGTACAAGTGTATATCCCCGATCCGATCTGGCCCACACAGAAATATTTCACTAATCAGTTAAAATAATTATTTGGTCGGGTTGGAGGGTTACATGGGATGCTACATATTTGTTTTCTCTATCTATATGCAGCTCCTTAGCGATTTCAACAAGAAGCCTCTGTGGCCAAGCGGTAAGGCGCAGCACTAGTAATGCTGAGATCATCGGTTCGATTCCGGTCGGAGGCATTTTTTGCTCATATTGCCATCTTCTCTTTAATTAGATAAGTAGTGTTACTTCTCTTTTTTTTACCCTTTCTCATGCACTTACCATACATACATATACCCTCGGCCTAGACTCGCCGTGCTCACCTTAGCTGAATTCCAACGCGCGATTATTACCCCCAAGCGCACACACACAAGTGCTTGTTGGGGGCGAAGGGCAGGAAAAGCTTCGTAAAAGCATACGGCTACACGGGCATTTATACGCTCCAGGCCTCTACCCTATTGTTCTCGATTCCGCATCAACAAGGAGTTGAGTCTTAAAATATTTATTAAGCCTCATCTCCCATTGAGCTTCTTCTCAGCAAATCACTTCCCTAATATGAGTGTGTTGACTCCTCAAAAACTCGCAGATCTCCGTGAGAAGGGCCGCGTGCTAGTCACGCTCAAGCAGCGGCTTGTGTACGACGTGACAGATTTCCTTGATGACCACCCCGGTGGCAGTGATCTCATCACAGATTTGCAGAATGAGGATGTGACGCTTGTGATGGACGATCCTGCTCTGCACCAGCACAGCGAATCGGCCTATGTTGTGATGCAGGAGTACCTGATCGGGCAACTGGCTCCAGTTAGTCCCACCGCGGCTACTGATACGCCCCTCAACGCGGAACTGTCTCAAGATATGGACATCGCCAGTGGAAACCTAGAGTTGAGCAATGCACACGAAAAAATGCTCTATGATGCCCTTCATGAAGTCACGGATGCTGACAAGGACTACGAGACCAACAAATTCATCGACCTCAACAAGCCTATGCTCATGCAGGTGATGTGTGCCCGCTGGAGCCGTGAGTTCTACATCGAACAGGTCCACAAGCCTCGCCACTACAAATACGGTTCTGCTCCCATTTTTGGCAACTTCTTAGAGCCGTTGAGCCTTACTCCGTGGTGGGTCGTTCCCTTGATTTGGGTCCCCGCGAACATCTATGTTCAGTCGATTGCATTCTCTAACTTGTCTCATTGGTACATTCATGTTGGACTTTACGCTTTCGGTCTCTTTTTGTGGACTTTGGTTGAGTACCTCATGCACCGTATGTTGTTCCACTTGGATGATCACCTCCCGGATAATCAAGTTGCCATCACTCTCCATTTCCTAATGCATGGTGTGCACCACTACCTTCCTATGGATCGCCTTCGACTTGTGATGCCCCCGACGCTCATGATTATCTTCACGACACCCCTGTATCACCTGTGTCATTTTGTGTTCCGTGACTACTATGGCTCTCTAGCCATTTTTACTGGCGCCCACATGGGTTACGTCATTTACGACCTGACGCATTATTTCTTGCATCATAAAAAGCTGCCACAGTTCATGAAGGATACGAAGGTCTGGCACTTGGATCACCACTACAAGGATTATCAGCGTGGATTCGGTGTGACCAGCCGCCTTTGGGATGTGGTGTTCGGTACCCAGTTTGTGGATACCTCCAGTCTTTAAATCAGGAAGAGAGAATATTTCACCTTGCAACCTCGATACGAGAGTTCAATTGTCGAGCATCATTTACTCGATTATTGGAAACACATGCTTCAACTCAAATCATATGTATGTACTCAGTGGAGTAGATTTACCTCCACTAATATTAGTACCTCGGTTTACTAATTACATTTTTTAAGACTAACGTGATTCCACGATCATTGGGTCAGGCAAGCCTATTTGAAGACTCCAAACTGAAGTTTCCGCCCAGTGGTAAAATATATATCTTTTAATACACTTTATTTTCGTAATCGCAGCGCTAGAAGCTAATAACTGGCGAAAAAACAAAATATGTGTATTTTTTTAATAAACACTCTTGTTTCTAGAACCGCTTCAGAGCCGTTATCGCACTCGCTCTAGAAGCGACTTTGCCTCGAAACCCACCTAGATCGGTGGCTGGAGAATAGGATTGGGTCAAGGGTCAAATGTCCGAGAGTAGGTTCTCGTCGCAGCGATAACATGGAGCGAGCCAATTACAGCATCTTGAAAAATCGAAAAACCCATCTTTTATACTCTCAGTTTCAAAACTATTAGTTGAATTATTATGCTCTTTCCTTCGTAAGCGCTAAATACTTCCTTAATCCTGGTCGCTTGTTAGAGACTAAACGGATCGTTGCCCGGAAAATCTAGTGATCACGTGTAGCTCAGGGTATGCAACCCCACTAGCTCTCCTCGCTATTCCTTGCATATTCTGGGGCTCATGCGGGTATGAACATGCGAGCGCACCTTGCGGACCGGGGCAATTGCGCCCTTCGCCCTAGACACACAGGTGACACCCAGCCTATAAGCCACTACCGGTGCGAGTTCTGATCAGGATTGCTATTGGAACTGCATGCGCGCATAGGATTTTGCATATACGCTTGAACGATCTGGGATAGGTGTACATCGACTTTGTGTATATAAAGGAACTCATGTTTCCAATTCTCAATCCCTAGATCATATTTTCTAACGATTGTACATACTCAACTCGCAGCTCACAATTCACAAAACTCACGATGGATACTACTACTGGTTCAGTCACTTCCGCCGATACTTGGGCCTATGACCAGCAGAATCCTGATGGCTCGAATACCTTGAAAGGCGACAAGAACTTCCAGCCCCCTGAGGCCGACCTTCCGGTGAGCGAGCAGCGCCGCTTGTCTCAGACTAGCCACAAGCACGAGCGACCCTCTAAAATGGTTCTTTTAACTCCTGAAGATGCTAATGATAACCCCGATACAGTGCTCCAGCGCCGCCGCTCTAGTGTCAGCTCGCAAAAGTCGGGCCGCCGTGGATCTAGAAAGGCCACTGGCTCTTACGGTGAGGGTATTCCCACCCCGTTGTCTGCCTTCAGTGACGAGGATAAAAAGAGAGCCCTCAATACCGAGAGCAACCCGCTCTTCTTCTCGGGTGGTTTGCCCGCTACCACCAGCTCGCATTAATTTCTTATTGACGTTAAATAGTGGCATAGCATCTTACACGACCTCAACCCATCTCCAATTCTCACAATCCCTCCATGACGCCCATGTTCGCTTGAATACGGGCGCTAGTGTTTCGCTATTGGCTTATTGTCATAATCCGAAGGGCATGAATATCAGGATGCATGCATGAAGTGTAGTAAATAAGGGTCCAAGATTAACGGCCCTAGGTTACTGGCTCGCATATGTAACGAATATGTCGGGTTTTCAATGAAGTATATTGGTCGAAGGGCGGCGGTGATTAATGCAGTCATAATCTGACTAAAACCATGACATCTACAGCATTAAAATATATCTATGATATTTCGTGTGATGGTATTATTATTTCCATTAATTGATCTAGTCTACTTCATGACATACGCGGGTGTAGCCTCTCGCTGCTAACCTCGACAATTCCAGCGGCACTTACTGTCGTTTACTAACTTAGCCCGGTATTGATGATGGATGGGCTCGGGTTATTGGGCCAGCACCAGCTTAGCTTTATCGCTGCCAGGGGCCGACTTTTTAAGGGTCTGGGGGCCATACCGCGCACACTACGGCTCTACCTACCATTCAAGACGTTAGGCTGTGCCACTCACCCCGGCCCTAGATTACACTCTACCTTGTGTGCGTCAGATGAGTGGAACCACATCGTTCAGACAGGTCGACATTGACAAGTTGGATCCGGATAGTCCTGTCAACCAGCTCCCCGAAGTTATCGAGAGCGGGGTCACTGTCCAGGATATCCAGAGTCTTAGCCGTGAAGTAAAGAGCCAGATGTCCAGTGGAAACGGTGCTGCTGCCCTTAAAACGAGTCTGTCTTTGCCTCCGTATGGCAGTGATGAAGCCGCAAAAGATGCTTCTCTAGATGTTGTGCTCCAAGTACTGTCTAGCGTCCGAGTTTCCGAGATCGATGCAGCCGTGAAGGGCCTTTCGCCGACAGAGCAAACTGTGCTCGTTAAATACCTGTTTAAAGCCAGTTCCTCGAGCAAAGGTAAGCAGCAGGGTGCTGCGCTACTCAACTGGATGGAACGAACCTTTACCATTGCTGGTCAGGGCGCTCTGATGAAGCACATTACGGATCGACGAACGGTGTAATTGGATCATTCGGCGACAGGTTATACTAAAATTATAAAATAGCATTCAATTTTTATTATCAATTACATCTGTAAGCAATAAAATGTATAGATCTCTCGTTGTAACAAGCCATCTAGGTGAGATGTATTTAAGTAAGTGACCTATCTATCTACTATCTATTATATGTTGAGCATGGGCCGTGACTAACCCCTTCTCTACCCAGAGTTCGTCTCATATATATAACCGCCATTGAGCCCGTAACGGTGTAAGGTGTTCACTATGAAGCGCCAAAGGTCGAGTGACGAGGGAGATGGTGATTCAAAGAAAGTTAAATCCAACGATTCTGCCAACGAATCTGGAAATATTCGCATGATCGAACAAGCTCACGGTTCGCAGGAAACTACAGAGACCGGCGCAGATTCGACTAGATTGCACACCGGTGTCGCTGCCGAAAAACCGGATAATAGCGACGATACGACGATGGGCTCAAAAGATACTGATACGAGTAGCAATGTCCTTCCTAAGGATACATCAGAAGAAGCCGAATCCACGGCGGTCGAGAACCGCCCCGAACCCACCACAGAGGGACAGTCGGAAGCGGCGCCTCAAGAAGGCAGCGCCACTGAGACCGACAAAACACTGGATTCAAAACCCAGCGGCGAGGATAAGACTGATTCCGAACCCGTTATTAAAGTGGCCTCTGATTCGAAGTCTGATTTAACGTCCGATGCAAAGCCAGATGCGAAGCCTGTAGAAGCAGAGGTCTCCGCTTCTAATCCTTCCAAGGGATTCTCATCATTCAGTAAAGGCGGGTTTGGAAGTTTCGGTAGTTTTGGTAGTCTCAAATCTGGTGGAAGCTCGTTTGCAGCTGCAGCTAAAGCTAGTCCGTGGGCCGAAACCAATGGTGCGAAATCAAACCCGTGGGCCGAAACGAAGAATCCGTGGGCCGAGAAAAAGGCAGATGCTGATAGCGATGCGAATGAAAAAGACACTTCCAAAGCAGAGACCTCCAAAGCTGCGTCTGTTGAAGCTAGACAAGCATCCGAAGATGCTGAGGTTTATGCCCAGGTAACTCTAGAGAAGCAGGAAGTCAAGACTGGCGAGGAAGGCGAAGATGTGCAGTACAGCACGCGAGTAAGACTATATGCGATCGACCTGACGAGTGATTCGAAAGCGTGGAAAGAAAGAGGCGTGGGCATACTTAAGTTGAACCGTTCCAAAAATGATGGCGGAGAAACCAAGTATCGTTTGGTGCTGCGCACTGATAGCGTACTCAAAGTTTCCCTCAACCTGCTCCTGCTCGACAACATGCAGGTTTCCAAAGGCTTCGAGAGCTCTCTGCATACCGAGAAATTTGTACGAGTGGCGGGCCTCGAGAATGGCAAAGCTCACCAATTCGCTATGCGGTGCGGCACCGAGGAAACTAGAGACGAGTTGTTCGATGCCATCGATGGCGCTATTGCCAGTATCCAGTCAGCGAGCGAAGCTTGATTATATAAATGTATGTGACTATATAATATGAACGAATCAATAATGAATCAACAATGACCTTACAAAATGCCTTAAGACCCAGTTTGGTTACCTGGGTCTCAGAATATGATACAGATATATATATATGGAGTCAAATATAAATTAGCCGGTCTCAGCCGAACCGAATACCAATGTGACAACTGAGCTTCCGCTCTGGCCGCCGAACTCGAATCTTGGGTACTCAATCTCTTCGACGTGTGGAAGATTGATAAGGCTCACAAGCTCTTCTTTCGTGAAGTTGCAGCTCGTGATCATGAAGTGACCACCCTTCTTCACCAGTGGTCTGATCTGCTCGGCGTATTTGAACTTGGCATCGCGGTCGTCGCTGAGCGCAATGGCGTCTAGCGTGCCTTTGTCAAGCACCAGATCGAACTGTGACCCAACCGGTGTAGATATGATGTCATGTTGCCGAAATATCACATCTTCGACATTGTTAGATGCTGCGACTCTACTGGCAAAGTCTACCGATGTGCGAGAGTAGTCAAGCCCCAAGAAAACGCCGCCAACGCCTGCTTCTCTTAGAGCGAACAGTAAATGACCATTACCAGTACCTAAATCCAGTACTTTACAGTCTTCTCTAAGCTCAATGAGTGGATCTTCTGTTAGGAACTCTATCATACGGTCTTCCGCTCCTGTATCATCGAACCAGCATTCTCCGGTATCGCTCGGATTCTCTTCAAAATTTTCAATCTCTCGTTGGTAGAATGCGTCCCAGTACGACTTCATTCCGAGCTTTGAAGGTTCAACGTCCATTGTGTAGAGTAGGTCGGGGTCTCTGTGGGTCTCGCGTGCGGATATGGTCGACTAAATAAACTCTTGGATCAAATATTTCCTTCCAACTTCCAAGCGGGCTAAGGGTCTTATGCGGGGGCAGGGCGCCCACTCGCAAAGGCCGTGGGCCGACGCCATCGAGCCGATCTGTCAAACCGCATATTAATTTGCCCCCTAACCTGTAAAATTTGGGCTCGACACCCACCCGCATGTCCGTCGGTAGTATAAGCCTATTGCCGATCACACTCCAAACACCGGGGTAACAATAAGCCCGATGAGCGATAAGGACAGCGTTAGGCTTTCTCCGGGCAATCTAGCTGGATCGGTTGCTGAAGATATATTAATTCGGAGTGGGAAAACTATTTTCATGAATAGTTCAGGCCCTGGGTCGTGCGTGCGAGGTGAACGTTACAAATAAGACTGCTGCGCCTGCGATCAATGCGCCGATTCCTAGCCATGCTTGGAGGGCAGCTACATTACACTGTGCATCGCCCTGCAAAGTTTTAGTTAGGCGTATTAATCGTCGCACGGCAGAAATGCATTTGTGACTGCACGCATTGTGCTAAAGCGTACCTCCGCTGGGACACCCCGTACCCGCCCGCTGCCTTAGTAGTACATAACCCTACACCACGACTAAACACCCCTAGTCGCGCGTGATGCGGGCATAATACTCATAATCTCCTCTTACCTCCCTTCAATTCGTCCTCCCTCCTTTCAATTCGTCCTCCCTCCTTTCAATTCGACCTCCCTCCTTTCAATTCTACTTCAGCTAGCAAAAACATCGTTCGAAAATGCTTTCGACAATTATCGATGAAACGCGCTTACCAGTATTCCTGATGGTCCTGACCCGAATTGCATTCTTTGCGTGTAGCGCCGTTGTGTACATGCTTGCCGTCCACCTGGACTCGTATGTTTCCAGCACAATTGCGCTGTATCTTATAGGCTTTGTGCTCGTGACGTACATAAGAATTCTTTATTTGACGTGCAGACAAGAATGGACTCCCGTTGCGCTCAACATGCCGACCACCGGCTCGTGGCGGTCGGGACTTGCCCATAAATGGCAGATACTGGCATCCAAGGAGGAAGGGGATGCCCCTGCTACGTTCAAGACATGCCTGACATCACATTTCTGCACACTGTGTACGGAGTTCATCTCCTGTTACTATGGGCTGCAGTTAATTGTGCAGTATGAGGCCATCGCCGCAAAATCTGGTTGTACTACTTACAGTAGTTGTATGATTAACTATTCTCCGCTGCTGTTTACAGGCTTCATTGGTTTGATGGCCTTTGGGTGCTGCCTCACCTGTATGTATGCCAACGAGCTCGAAATGATGGACCTCTACGAACGGAATAAGCATGCGGCCATCTCAGCTGATTACCGCCTCGGTGAAAAGCTGTGCTTGCCTTAGATTCGACCCCGGTGGCCTTAGTCTAGTCCTGTGAACAAGTTGCGAGCAGGTCTTATCCCTGGCGGCAAAAGCATGAATATTAATAAATGAGGTAATAGAAAAGCTATGAAATGTGATAAATAGAAAATTTTATGTGGTTTTCAGTACGCAGCACAAAGTACGCAGCACTCAATACTCAGTACTCAGTACTCAGTACTCAGTACTGCCGCAGGGTCCTGCCTCCACCATCACCTCTTTCCGAGCCACGGGAGTTATACTGCTGATTACCTGTAATTCGTTCGTCATTATGCCTGACGCGCCGGATATCACCCCCATTGTATTGCCCCGAGCGGTGAGATTGCCGGGGCTCTATGGAAGCAGCCCCCCTCTGAGTGATCTGATGTGATCTTGCGAATTCCTTACGTCTTCGATTCACTGAAAATCGGCCGCCTAGACCACCACCTAGCCTCCGCGGTTTCCACGACGGTTGTTGTCGCCTCGCGCGTTCCCAATCGAGCAGCACTTTGTGCCCCGCTAGTGGCAGTGTGCCCGTAGTTTGAGTGATCGCAGCCTTCACGGCTTCTGTGGATTCAAAAAGCACGAATCCATAGCCATGTTTTACGTGAGAAGCACGAATTTTGCCGTACTTCTCCAGCTCGTTCTGCAGATCGGCTGATGTCGCTGAATACGGAAGGCGGCCCAGAAACAGCGTGCATGCCGGAGAGCCCGTGATCTTTGGATCCTCCTGAGGTCTGTAGCTGGCCAATTGGCGTGCAAAATCCTGACTGTGTTTGTGTCGGCGGGCCTTTCGCTTGGCCAGTGTGAGATCGAACGCCGTGGGAGTAGGAGTATAGTCGTCATCACGCCTCAAAGAAGCTGATCCTCGTAGTGATTCAGTGATACTATCACTAGAAAAGCTCGCGGATGTTTTTTTTGGCGGCGGCAGCCATCGCGCGGGCTTGGCCAGATCTAAGATCATGTACGGAATAAATTGATCCACCAACCCTAGGCACTACCCCGGATCCGTTAAGAATCGCATGAGAGAGATCATGAGGTCATGGGGAAGTAATAATACTATGCTGAAAGAGATCCAGGGAGTATCTTGAGAAGAATCGGGAAAGTGTCATAGACATCTAATAAAAAGGTAATTTAGTATCAAAGGTATATAAAATCACTCAGCTGCTCTATCATGTAATAAATTAATGTCCTTGGCTTACAGGAGCGCGAACAGGATGGCGGCGAAAGCACCGGCCGGAACGCTGATCGCGCTAGCGGCGTTCGCCAGAGCGGGGCCTGCCAACGACTCGGTAGAGTTTCCAGCAAGACCTGCCGGAACGGCGGAGGTTGCAACGGCAGCAGCTGAGGCGGAGCCAGCAGAGGTAGCGACGGCACCAGCGGATCCAGCAGCAGACTCGGCGGCAAAAGCAGTACCAGCAGCCGCAGAAGAGCCTGATGATACACCGGCAAAAGAAGCAGTTGAAAGAGCACTACCGTGAGTCAGCGTGCATGGGCAGTCGGTGATGGAGATCACAGTCGTGTCGGTGACAGTGTAAGTCTGGTCGTTGACAGCGAACGTTGTGGGAGAGCTGCAAGTGGTGACAAAGCTGGTGAAGACCTCGGTGACAGCAACGGTGGCAGCCGGGCCAGCAGATGCAGACGCAGAAGCGCCAACAGCGCCAGCAGAAGCAGAAGCAACGGCCGAAGAGGCGGCAGGGACACCCGAAGCAGTAGAAGCGCTGGCAGCGTCAGTGTGCTCTTTCTTCGTGCAGCTGCAGTCCGTGATGGTCAACGTCGTGGCGCCCGTCACAGTAAACGTCTTGCCCTCCGTCGTGATTACAGTAGGCGTAGGAATGAAGGTCGTGATAGCCGAAGGCGAGGACGTGGTGGTAGCCTGTGCAGTACCATTGCCGTAAGACGGAGTCTGGGCAGTGGAGTTGTGGGCTATGTTCGAAGCAGGCTTGCTGTACGACGACGGAAACGGGGTGACAGTAGAGGTGGCCGACGTCAGGCACTTGGAGTAGTTCAGAGCGGTGAACGGGCGGTGAACGATCGCGGTGTTGTTGTAGCTCGGAGCCGTAGTCGCCGAAGGAATGCCCGTGACGATTTCCTCAATATTCGAGGCACCGGTGTTGTAATTCGCCTGAGCGATACCGATCTGGAAACCCTCCATGTCGTATGCGACATAGAAATTACGCAGGAACACATCACCGAAAATCCACGAAACTTCATCGTCCTGATTAGAGATAGCCAAGACGCACTGCTCCTCGCCGTCAATCGTAACCACATTGTTAGTGTCACCCTCGAACAGGTTGTCGAGCAGGGTGGCCGGGGGAACCTGCAGCTTCACACCGCTGAAGTCAATCTCGAACGAGTCAAATCCGAACGCAGTGTTGCAAGGACCATAGTTGAAGCCATCATCGCTCTGGCTTGTGTAGCCCATCGCAGCCGCCATCGGGTCGATGATCGCCTGGGGAAGCAGGGCGTAACTCGTACCACTGTCCAGCAGTACAGGGATCTTGAAATCACCAATAGAACACGCGTTGTCGCCAGATTTCACACTGATGTCGCTCAGCATGATACGAATGTCAATAGGCTTCGATGGGTGGCGGAATATGTTGATCATCGGAACCAAGCCGAGCGTGCCGTCGTACTTGGAGTGATCCACACCACCGAACAGCAGCTGACCGGTGCTCGCTTCGATATCATCCAAAAACAGTGAATATGACACCCGCTCAATAAGGCCTTGTGTCTTCATATTAATGGGGATGTTCGGGTATGTGTAGCCTCCGATAGAACCGTTGGTGTAATACTCAACCGTAGCCTCGTCTCCAATAAATGAGATGCCGAAGATGTCTTCTGACGAATTAGCGACGTTGGCCAGCGCGAACTCAACTCCCTTAAGCTGAGCATTACCGCCAACATTGATGTCATCCGTAGCAAAGAAGCCAAACGCGCCGGTTGTGTCGAGGTACTGGATATCAAACGGTGTGCTGAGGTTATGGAAGGTAGAGGACGTTGAGGGATCAAAAGTATAGTCTGAGCAGTTGAATCTCGGATTCTCGCAATACGGATTCGAACTCAGCATTACCCACAGGTCCGAGGAGCCGGTATCGATCGACGGTGACACCAACTGCTTGTCACTGCCGATGTACAGATCGGTACTGTACGAGTAGAAGCCGTTGACAAGAACAGCAGGGATAGTGTCGTCGGCCCGCTTGAATACGTTCTGAGCCAGCTTATCAGCCAGCACTTTGTTACCTGACGTGCGAGGTTCAGCATGAGCCACACGTCTAATGTCCAAGCCAACAGTGCCGGCCTGGGCCAATGCCAGTAGTGAAAAGAGAGCAGCTTGCATGAAAGAGTGACTAGATCAAAAGAATGACTAGGTCGGAAAGAATGACTAGATCAAAGAATGGATAGCTGACTGCTTGAAATTAGCAGAGGAAGCCTTTCACCTTATATAGTGGAGAAGCCCGTGGGCCGAATGAGACTACTTGATAAGGACTATGCATGCCAATGACCAGGAAATGCCTAAGGAATGCGTACGTCTGTGGCGAGGGTATGCACCTTCGGACGTGACGCGCGGCCCTTATCGGCGAACAGATCACCGCCAATAAAACCCTCGCTCCACGAGCCTCTGAATTGCCCCGCTTAACGGAATTCTGCACGCCGGATGCAGTGCTCCATGCGTAATCTGAGACAAAATACTTTCATAGATATATGTTAACATGCCGCCGGTCCTATTCAATATCCTGCCAATACTACTGTTTTCCACGGCTCCGAAATAGCCGATCTATATCGACGTTTGGCAGCACCTGTCGAGGGCATCGGACCCCTTAATTGCCTCACCAGAGGTCCGCCGACGCGTAGAAAATATATATGCTATGTGAAATTGTCCTGCGGCCCAACGTTAGTGTGCCCTTGCCCATGTAGTATGCGCAAAATCGCATGCGCCCCGTCATGGTGGACAATAACCGTGGGGTTTGCAATTATTTTCCGTGTTAATCTCCATATTGTTATCTATCAATTGAATATCTCCGAGCATTCCGCGTGGTTGCTCGCATGCCTGAGGGCATGCTTGAATATTCGCCATGGTGAGCCAAGCAATTCCGCTGCTGTATATAATAATTCTAGCGTTCTTATAAATGCTTATTTCAGTTTGGTACAGGTTTTATTGTTACTTCGTTATCATCGGACTAGTGATCTGATCCTTTTTACTGAGCAGGTCGTTCCCCTCGTTGGTCAATATGAAATCTATATTTTGAGTTTTTATTTTGCTACCGGAAATTGTTTTTCCGCTATGACGATGAATTGTGCCAGTTCGTCGCTCTTGATGGTATATATATGCTCCTTTGAAGGGAACTGGCGCGTCCTCACATCCTGGACGTATTGCTGGATCGCATTGACACTGTATTGGCGCAGCTCTGCGTATTTCTTTACGAACTTCGGTGTGAACGCATCAAACCCGCCCATCATATCCATCTGCACGAGGACTTGGCCATGGGTGTGGGGGCCAGCCCCAATCCCGATGATGGGAATATCGATGCGCTTGGATATTTCTGCACCGACTCGCGCTGGTACACCTTCGAGAAGCAGCATGGAGGCTCCTGCCTCCTGAAAAGCCACGGCATCTTCTAGGACTGATAGTGCTGCAGTCGCTGTTTTGGCTTGTACTTTAAATCCACCCGTCTGCACCTGTCGTTGAGGTGTGAGACCAATATGAGGCATCGTTGGTAAGCCATATGAGCTTAGTTTGGCTACTGTAGGCACAAGTTCACGGCCTCCTTCAAACTTAACGCATTCCGCGTTGCCCTCCTTTATCATACGAATCGTGGAGTCTAAAGCCTGGTCGGGCCCTCTCTCGTATGAGCCAAATGGAAGGTCTGAGACTATAAACGGGTTCTTCGCACCTCGAGCCACTGCCCTCGTGTGATATATCATATCGTCCAGCGTGATCTGAGTGGTAGATTCAAACCCCATCGCTACCATAGCGAGCGAGTCGCCAACTAGTACCACATCAACGCCCGCCAGTTCGGCGAATTTCGCCGAAATACTATCGTGCGCTGTCAGAACAGCGATGGGCTCGTTATTCTGCTTTTTAGCGAACAAGGCGGGAATGGTCACTTTTTCACTACCACCGGCGGCTACATGACTATACCGGATATGTGTAGGCAGTCGTCCCCGTGTAACCGATCTCAGAATGCGATACATCTGATAAATTGATTGATGTGTATATTGTTATCCTCGGCCAATGAGTTAACTCGAGAATTTCAACCCAAATATTTCGAATGGGGTTGTCAATTGGGGTGCGTACTGGGAGATTGACGAACCCTACGTGGTAACGATCGGAGGTCGACAGAACGAGCTTCTCATAAAAGCGGATCTAACAAGATAAGAGGAAAGATGTAACGGGGAAATTCAGCCGAGTCCAAAGTCCACTCGATATAACCGCAAACAGACAAATCACGAGCTCACCACGGCCGCCGGCAACCGCTGTCCACAAGGCGGTCGGTCGACCTCATAGCAGCCACTCCATATATAATTTACACGATACTAGGCAGGGCAGAAACGGAACCTATACGAAACCAAACTTTGTAGAGGAAAGAGAGGCTCCTATTGCATAGATTTGAAGATGGCCCAGCTAGCATTGTGGGCTCTCGAGCCGGTCGTATTCCATCCCCTTACCTAAGCCTAGCATCAGCAGCCATTCGGAGCCCCTAGTTGGTACTGAGGTGAGGAACCGAATGGATCAAGAAACCCCCCCACCACAGCTTGCCTATTTCTCCCCTCGACACCAATTAGAGCTCGCGGAAAAGATGAGTGACAACCAGGAGCTGCGTGCCAAGCTGCACACATACGGCAACGATGCCCGTTTCCCCAACCAGAACCAGACTCACCGCTGCTTCCAGAACTACGTCGACTACCTCCGCTGCGTGAAGGCCAAGGGTGAGGAGTTCGGCCCGTGCCAGGAATTTTTCCGTACCTATCAGGCGCTGTGCCCCGTTTCGTGGACCGAACGATGGGATGAGGAACGTGAGAAGGGCAACTTCCCCGCTTACGATCTCTGAACGCGTGTAATGACCGGCTAAAAGCAACTAGGACTGTCAGGTGCCGTATTGTGCACAACCAGTGCTAGTTGTCCAGCAAAAAGCAGTATAGCCTCTGTTATATCTAAATAGGTTACTTCATATGTACATGATCGCTTATGATCGCTGATATACCCGTAGTCCACACTGCCCTGTAGCGTGGATCAGACCGCCCTGGGGTGGATCACCCCTACATGAAATCGTCTTCCCAGTCCTCTCCTCGGTCCTGATTACTCGAACCTTGCATGGCATCAGCATCAAACAAGTCTGAGTAACCCTTGCGTTTCTGCTCGGCAATTTCTCTATATGCTCGCGAGTTATCAAGGTCGGCCTTTTTGTTTTGATGGAACTGCTGGGAGTTCTGCTTCGTCTTGGCTTGGCGGAAAGCTATGTTCTCTTCCTCGAAATCAACCACAGATCTGGACTTAGAGGCAGCAATCTGCTCGGTGACCTCGGAATCTAATTTTCGAGTCTTAACGAGCTGCTTCTGCGCTCTGGAGAAAGGCACATCCAGGCGGCACCACTGCAACTGCTTGAACGATGACTTGGGATTCATCTGGCGCAGAAGAAACGAACACACTGCCACGACCTCATTTGGGAGGGAAGCGGCTTTGGCGGTGGCCTCCTCATCGTCGCTTTCATCGGCTGCGGCTTCGGGCTCATCGAGTCCCTCAGAGGACCGCACATACACGGGCATGCGCTTCGCCGTTTCAGTGTTCACCCACACATCACTAGGGAACGCGTTGTGCAGCATGGCTGTGTTCTCCGCCGCATCGGCAGGGACACGGTAGACGACTTCCTGGTGGGTGAAGACAAACATAGGGCGGGACTCAACCGATTGCACTATTATATACAGTAACACAACATCATGTACACCTCAAGATGTATGGGAGAGTCCATTTAATGTATACAACTGATAGTTGAGAAAAAAAAACAGCACGACACACATTATAATATATATTTGTCAATAGGTATTGGTAGGGAGCTGCATATCTTTCTATGATGCCCCCGTACCCAGGTACTTACAGGCTTCATACATGAATAAGTACTTAGTATAAATAAATAGGCTATGCAGTAAAATCATACCATAGACATACGAAACAAAATATACGGAGATAAATAATAGAAATACTTATAATAAAATAGTATCTGTGGATCTGACAACCGTACGTACACCTACCATTCGCACACCGCCGCGACTTATATATTGAGGGCGTGGGTTCCTACGACGCGTCATGGATGTCCCTCCCGAATTCGCAGAGCTTGATCTCTACGCTGTGCTAGAAATTGACAAATCGGCTGACGACAAAGCCGTACGCAAAGCATACTTGCGACGCGCTCTGCGTACACACCCCGATAAGCCCGGTGGTAGTGATCTCGCGTTCCGCCAAGTTGCGTTCGCGAATTCCGTGCTAAGCACGCCGAGCTACCGCAAGCAGTACGATGCCACTGGTAAGCTCGACTTCCGCGAAGATGCAGCAATTGCTGATCTGTTCTCCCGCGACTTCCGCGTGGAGATCACACCCGAAATGATTGACGAGGACCGCCGCATCTATCAAGACAGTACTGACGAGGAGGCCGATGTTGCCCGGATGTACGAGAGGTTTGAAGGCGACTTTGGACTGGTCCTGGAAGGTGTGATACATTCAACGGCGGATGACCAGGAACGGCTCATTGAGCTGATCCAGGGCATGATAGATGCCGGACGTTTAACCAAACTGCCGAAGTTCAGCCGCACAACCACAAAGAAACAGATTGCAAAGCGGAAGCGTGAAGCTGCTGGTGAAGCCGCGGAGGTCGCTGAGCAGCGTACCGAGCTCGGCCTGGACACAGAAACGGGGCTGGCGGCACTAATCCAGAAGCGGCAGCAGGAGCGGTCGGGATCGAGTTTGATCGACCAGCTGGAGGCGAAGTATTCGGTAAAGAAAACCAAAACGAAGCAGAAGAAGGCAAAGGCTTGAGCATTGCTGACACTGACTAGCCATAAACGGTCAATCTATGCAACGAGACCATCTGTTGGAACACTAGGCACCGACTAGAGTACGCATCTACCTTACACAACAATGATATCAAATGAATATATCAATAAATGACAACAACTTGCCGAGGATATGTCCATGACTACGTAACAATAGTAAATGACTTGACTGGGATAGGCTTCATGACTACATGACAATAATATTAGACTGGCCAAGACATCTACCTTCATAACTACATGACTACATATCAATTCATGACTACATAACCAGCAAAAATATGAATCGAACGTCGTTAAAAGACTACAAAAGTGCCACGCTCTACGCAGCTCGACTGTGATCTACGCGGCGACCCACTTATTGTTCCTGGCTCCAATACTGGCCCTGGCCCTCGAACGGGAATCCCTGCTGGTGCTGGTAGCGCTGCTGTGCCTGGTTTTCGGCCATCGGCGGATAGCTCTGCATCTCGTACGGGTAGTACGGGTAGCTCACCATCTGCGGATAATGAGGCATATCCTGAGGCATCTGACCTTGAGGGTTTTGGCCTGTAGGCATCTGACCTTGAGGCATCTGGCCGGTCATCTGGCCGGGCATCTGGCCGGGCATCTGGCCGGGCATCTGGCCGGGCATATGGCCCTGCGGCACGCCAATCGGGCCCTGGCCAGGAATCATCTGCATCGGCACGTAATACGGCATAAAACTGGAATACATCATCTGACCATCTTTGAGATACGGCATCTGAGCGGGATGGTAGTTGGCCATGTACGGCTGCGCAAACTGGCTGAACATAGGCGGGCCTTGTTGCATCTGCGGCATCTGCGGCGGCATCTGCTGCTGTTGATGTTGTGACTGCTGCTGCTGCTGCTGCTGCTGCTGCTGCTGCTGCTGCTGCTGCTGCTGCTGCTGCTGCTGCTGGGGCTGCTGCTGCTCAGGTACTTCCTGCTGAGCTTGAGAAGCTTGCTGGGACACCTGCTGCGCTTGAGGCTGCTCAGACTGGAGCTGCTCAGACTGCTCAGACTGCTGCTGAGGCTGCACCTCCTGCGTCGCCTGGGGCTGCTCGTGCTCGTATTGCGACACCTCCTCGGTGGGCGCTGCCTTCTCGCTCGCACTAGCCTGTGCTGGGGCCTCTGCGGCACTATTCGGTGCACGCTCTGCAGCGGGTCCCTTTGGCAGCTCGAGCAGCTCAACCTGGCGCGTCACATCGGCCACGGGCTTCTTGCGGCGCTCACGACGCTTCTTCTCCTCCTTGGGCTCCTCCTTCTTCACGGGTTTGGGCTCTTCCTTGGGTTTGCGGTCGTCAAGCGTAGCGGCCCACGACCGCTTGCCGTCAGGCACGGCTGTCTCAGCAGCGGCGGGTGCGGCGGATTCGGCAGCCGCGGGCTCAGTGGGTTGAGCGGGCGCCGACGTGGAAGGCACAGCGGTGGCGTCATCCGCCGACGGAACGGCCGGACTCGACTCAGCAGTGGCGTGCGGTGCGGCCTCAGCAGCGGCCGGCGCTGGCTGGGCTCTGCGGCGCTCACTGCGCGCGGGGGCGGCCGGCACGGCGGCCGGAGGCGGCGCCACGGGGTCGAGATACGATGCCCAACTGGACTTGGAGGGGGCCTGCACCTTCGCGGGCTGCGCAGATTGGGTAGGCTGGGACGCCGCAGGGGCAGCAGCCGTGCTCGAGGCTGTACTGGTGGGGGTGTGTGACGTGGCCTGGTTACCGGTGCTGCGAGTACTGCCAGTATTAGCTAAAGTCGTGGCGGGAGGGGCGCTCGAGAAACCGGGGGCACTCGGGGAGCCGCTCATGGGCTTTGTGGCGCGCTTTGACACGTCCTTCTTGGGGCGCACTGTCTCTTTTCGCTCCTTCACAACGGGTCGCTTTGGCTCCTTCTCGCGCAGCTCTTTCTGCTCGCGGCGCGACTTCACCTCAACGGATCGACTCACACGGCCGCTGCTAATGCTCTCTGCGGCCTCACCAACGTCGCCGAACGCGGAGTCCAGCGCGTGCTGGAGATCGTCGTGGCTCCAGTCTTGGAACATCTCTTTGAGCTGGGCCAGCGGCGAGACCGCCGGGGCCGACGAGGCAGCCGAAGCAGAGCCGTTGGCAGTGTGTGAAGTACTAGAGTTTGGCGTAGAGCCCGAAGTGGTGGAGGACCCGGGACCGGCCGAGTCTCTTTTGGCGGCGGGCTTCTTGGCGGCGGCGGACTTCGTGCCGCGCGGTCCTCGGCCTGCACGCTCTTTCGCAGGGTCAGACATCACTATAAAACCTGAGAAACAAACCTGAGTAACGGGGGTGAGCGTGTTCGTCGCACCAGATTCCTTGATTCCTGCGGTTCCGCTTGATGATACCAAGAGGTTTTTCAGCGGTCTGCTTATGACCTGGGGGCCCGTGCCCTGAGAAGCGCTTCGGGGTCCTCACCCCATCGGCTGGGGTGTGGGTCTATACGTGTGTGCGCGAGATCTATGCCCTGGTGGGGGTGTGGGACGGTGCCCGATCAATTATCAGGGCCTTTGATAGGGCACGGGTCCGGCTGCCCTGCTGAGGGCACCCACTAAGGACTGCATAGTCGAGACTCCCAAGCGGATCTGACGACTAATGACAGATCGAACCACCTGAACCACCCATGTCAACCCAGCAGGCCATTTAGCTTAGCGAGATAGAACAGCCGGTAGAGGAGGGTAGAAATAGACGAGACAGAAATCCGTAAAAACTACGGTAATCAGCAAGCTTATAAGACGTATAACCGCACCATAGGCGGTCGCATAAATATATAATTAGTTGGCCATGTTAGTTTGCCAGGGTTCTCTGCAGGCTAGTAATATGGCCCAGCCACTCTTTGGCAGTTGCCCCACAATTGGCAGGCACCCAATTGGCAGCCAGCTGTCATAGTCGGCGTCATTCATTCGGGAACATCTCCCACGTAGATCCCGACGTTGCACTTATCCAGCATCATGTCGTAGTTTACCCACGCGTGGAATTCTGTAAATAGCTTTGTGCCGTCTCGCCCGGCACACCGCATGAGCTGTGCTTCACCGCCGGGGTGGAATGCGAGGTACGGTGTGATGTTGTAGACTTTACCGCCGAGCACGGTCCAAGCGTCCGCCTTAGTGCGGTGCTTCTCGAGCTCTGTCTTGGAGATGCGACCGTGCTGCGCGAGCCGAGAGGCGGGCGGCGGCCCGCGCATGTTGGCAGTGCTCGCTTTGAGACGGGCCCAGTCCATGGGCGAGTGCCCAGGCTTGAGCGCGACCTTCCCTGGCTTCCGCGGCGTTTGAACCCCGAGCAGATCCATGTGGGCTGGGGAGACTAGGAAATGTAATAAATCTCTAAGTTGGGGAGAGGAGAAGTAAGTAAGTAGTGAGAAGCAACAGAGAAATAATATAAGAGAAATAAAGGATCAAAGAGGAGATAATGGTAGTTTATAGACAAGAGTAGAGAGTGGCGTGACGATCCATCACCTCAAAGTATTAAATTTATTCAACGTACCAACACTAACAAAAGCCAAGTAGATACAATATAAAGCAGTCGCAGCTAGTACTACTAGTAGTAAGAGTAAAACAACTTGCTTAGTAAATTACAGTAGCACTGGTAATATAAAGCATAAAAACGGATCAGAAAGGATAGAATCTCTTGTATAATAATAGAAACGGTATATTGTATCATTAAATCAATATAATCTTGGTAATTCCTGAACAGTTTCCTATCAATCTATAGCATTTCGTGTATATCGGCTCTGTATTTAGCACCACCGCAAGCTTCCCTAACCTAACATGTCGCGCTCTGCCCGCCGGGTTTCCTCCGTGACGTCGCTCGGCGGTAGCGAGCCGTTGGCCGGCGTATACGAGCGCAATCTGCAGCGGCGGCGCGGCGAGGTGAGCCTCAGTGCATTCGCCTATGTGTTCAGCGAGGCGATCAGTTATGCACAGCGCCAGGCTGGCGACATCCCAGCTTTGGAGGCCCGCCTGAACCGGCTCGGGCAGCACATCGGCGTGCGCATGCTCGAACTCACATCTCTGCGTGATGGCAAGGCTGCAAAGCGCGAAACGCGGTTGCTTGGCGCCATCCAGTTTGTGACCACACAGATCTGGCGGGCGCTGTTTGGCAAAGCGGCTGATGCCGTGCAGATGAGCACCGATGAGGCTCGGCAGTACATGGTGGTGGAGAACAGCCCGCTGGTAACTGAGTACATTAGTGTGCCGAAGGACATGGCGGGGCTGAACTGCGCTGCTTTAGTGGCCGGCATCATGCAAGGCGCCTTCTCGGCCGCGGGGTTTCCCTGCGCGGTCACTGCACAAAACCATGAGACTGAAGAAACACCGTACCGTACGGTGTTCGTGGTGAAGTTTGAGCAGAGTCCGCTTGTGCCGTAGAAGTGTTTGTGTCGTAAGAGTCGTTTATAGCTCAATTGGAGCTGCTACACACATGGGGCAGCCATAAGATTCAAGAAAACTTGTAACGTGATTAAAAAGGTGAACATAAAGCGTCAGGAGTGCTTGTATATTGACTCGATATATCTAGTTTTGTGTGATCGACGTGATCGAGTGTGCACAGCCTGGCTTGGCCAGCAGAGCCTTTGGCGTGCCTACATACCTTATAACATCCAGATCATACCTCATTTATTCTAACTTAAGTTTCCCATAGCTAATACTCTCGCTTTTAGGAGTATATTTTCAGATCCTTACGCATGGAGTATGCATCCTCGCCATCGGCATAGTACGAGTTTGTCACCTCGAGCACCTCGAATCCCAGGCGGTCGCGGTACAGTTTAAGAGCAGCGACGTTGCTTTTGCGTACGTGCAGGCTCACACTGTCGGCATGATAAGCCTCACGCAGAGTTCGCATTGCCTGCTCGAGCAGCCGCGCCGCCAGGCCAAGCCGCCGGAACTGCCGCGCTACTGAGATCGAGGTGATGTGGGCGCTGGGCAGCGCGTTCTTCGGCTTGTCTGTGTTGTCGTCTTCCATCTTTGCCAGGACGTAGCCCACGATGCGGCCATCTTCCGTCTCAGCGACGAACGAGCCTTGCGGCCACGACACCGCGTGGTACAGGATGTATTTGAAGGTGTAGTTTTCCGGCAGGTTTGCCAGGTTTGTCTGCTGGATGGCCTGAAGGTCGGCGGGCAGCGCCGCTCGAATCGAAATCATGTTCGGTTAGGGCTGAAATAAATTCATTTCTCATAAGGAGGTGGTATGATTTGTGTGGATAATTTGGGTGAATAGCGAATAATGTAGAGGCATACTAAACAATTTCGCAACAAATGACTGCTATTAAGTATATTAAGTATAGCTAAAAGAGTAGTGACGAGCTGTGATACGGGTGGTACACAATGGCTAGGCTATTGAGACTGGTCGGGGGGAATAACTAATTACCTATCTATATATACTGCACTTACTTTGAATATTGAGTTCCTAGTGTAGTTCCTTGATCTGTATATGTTGGCTGCTCGCTAGGTTCGCGCTACGTGCTCGTTCTTGTGGGTAACCCCGAAATTGTGTTTTGAGAGGGTCTTCTTCGTCTATGGGTGCCCTATAGAGTTGTTTTCCTGTTCTATTCATTTGCTGTGTTCTCTGCACTGCCTAAACCTTCGGTAGCCTAGCCAAGTTTGCCTTGCCGCTCTCGATCCATTCCGGATCAATGAGCTGCTGCCGCACCTCATGCAGCAGACGGTACGACGTCCGGATCGTGCCGTCGCTCACGTCCGTGTACTCTGCGATCGTGGCGCCTGGAAGCGGCTCGTCGAAAAGAGCGGTGGCCATGTAGATCGCCGCCGCGGCCACGGACGTCGGGCTGCGTCCCGCCAGCGTCCCAAGATCGCGCACGCGCGTCGCGATGTGTTCAGCAGCGCGGGTTGCCGGCATGCTCGTGTCGAGGCGCGAGCAGAAGCGCCGGATCAGGTCCTCGGCGCGCGTCTGAGTCGAGCGGTACGCCGTCGTGCCGCCGTCCTGACCGTTACTCAGACCGAGCTCCTGGCTGCTGGTGCGTTGCAGCACGCGTTCCATGAACTTGAACGTGCGGCCGATCTCCTGTGGCGGGACTTGTGTTAGCGCGGCAATCTCCTTGAACGTGCGCGGTACGCGCGAGTAGCGGCACGCCACAAAGATCGCGGCGGCGATCATCGAGCCCGAGGAGCGCGAGCGCAGCGTGGGGCGGCCGTACGATACGCGGTACGCCTGTTTTGCGGCATCTTGCACGGTGCGTGGCAGCGAGTCAGCGTCGCAGAAGTGCGTGATCTTCTGGAACGCCTGGATCAGCGCGCCCTCCTTCTTGCTGTCGGCATTGTTGTTGTGCTGGGCGCGGCTCAGATCACGGCCCAGTATAGACCCGGGCGGACCCACAGCCACGATGGTGTTCAGCTGATTACCGTCTAGTAGCGGATTCGCGGCGTCACCCACACGGCTCGGGTCGTCGTTGCCTTGGTCGTCGTTCGCAAACGTGCGCCACTCACTGCGGCTGTCGACGATCCGGTCGCTCAGCACGAGCCCGCAATTGCCACACACCATGTCGCCTTCCGCATAGCGCTCCTCAATGTCCGGAGGGTCGATGCGGCACTCAGGACAGATGAGCTTGACGTTTAGATCCGGCCGAAAGTCGGTGGCTCCCATGTTGACGCTTAGGGCTGGGCTCAGGCAGTATTTATTAGGTACCGTGTCGAAGCATCTATTTACTGAATCATATTTAGCGTTTACTCTATTTGCCGAAACTGGTCTCAGCATTAACTTATTCAATATGTGAAATTTATATGTTGGAGCAAGAAAGCAACTGTTATAAGTAGTAACGGCAGTGGTAAAAGCAGTACTGCTGAATTCATCTCGACCGAGTAATAAGTTAATTTGACTAAGTGGCTCGTACTTACCAACAATCGATCTTCGATCATCTATGGTTATTCATCTTAGACTGCTGGGATGCTCGTAAACGATCGCTGATATATGGTGGGCAGGTGGCCGCTGGCCCTTGGCCGCCGCTGGCCCTTGACCCTGTCGGATCCCCGTAAATCCCCAGATCTAAACAGATCCCCAACTTTAGCAACATATCCAAATGTCGCTGCCACCAATCGTCACCCAGCTGCTGAACAACAGCAATTTGCTGCATCTTGCAACTTCGAAAGATGACTTCCCCTCGGTAAGCCTCATGAGCTATTCGTTTTTGCCCGCTACAGAGTCCACGCCGGCAACTATCATCCTGTCGAGTCCACCGGGAACCCAAAAAGTCACAAATATCAAGGCGAACCCCCAGGTTGCGGTGCTGATCCACGACTGGACCAGCGGTAAGGTGGGCTTGGCCTCCGGCGGAATGAGCAATCTGAGCCAGTACCTCGAAAAGCTCAACCACTCCCAGCTTGGCCAAACTTCCGTGACATTGTACGGCCAGGCTCGCATTCCGGCGGGCGAAGAGGCGGAGTACTACCGAGCAAAGCACCTGGAGGCCAACCCGGACGCTGCGTGCTTCATTAAAAACGCTGATATTGTGCTTGTGGTGCCGCACAGTGCGAAGGTCGCCGATTCGCAGAACCACGTCGAGAGTTACGACATCAAATAGCCATATTTACACTTCTTCGATGACAATTTATGTATGTTGCTAGACAGGCGGACAGAATCGGCCTAGTGATTGAAGAGCTGGCGTATAGAGTATCGGCCGTTGGTGGTAGTGATTATGCGTAGTAGAGCCGCAGCATCAAGCAGCCGGCTCCTGCGTTGCCTCATGAATCTTATGCAAAGTGCGCATTGTCTGTCCTAATACCGGCTCGACCTCAGTGAGTTCCATAGCCCCCAATCCTGTCATCTGAAGATGCGATTCGTTAGCCAACAACACACCTGCGCGGATCTTAGTGAGACGAAGTTCACGCAGGTCTTGCAGCAGCTGCATGACGTCGTCGATCCGCCCCTCGAGGTCGTCGCCGGCCTCCTTTAATAGGATCTGACTGACCAGCTGCCAAAACCACGGCAGGTCCGAGAACGCGTTGGGGTTCTGTTTTTCGGTCTCCACATACTTCCGTAGATTCACTGGCTGTAGCCAGGCGGGCCATACGATGAGACAGCGGTCCTGGCGCTTGAGTAGTACGGCCAGCCACAGCGGGACCTCGCTACGCCGCAGCGCTCGCAGGGCGGGCGACTTCCAGCCAGCCAGCTCGATCGCTGGCAGGCCCTGCTTCGGAACGATTTGGATCGGCTCGTCTTCTGCCTGGAAAGCCAGTTCACGGCCAGAAAACGCCATTCGGACGCGTCTGCCCTCGCCCACCAATATACAATATAACCCAGTTAAGGAAGCGGCTTCAACCAAATAGATTTTGGAATAGTTCGCCTTAAGATAATTAAATGCGAATCCGAGAAAGTTTTGTTTGTTGACCGACTGGCGAGAATGTTGTGATGGGCGTTCTGGTGGTTCTCGAGGTTGTAAGCTGAACGTCACTACGTAACAACATGTGCTCTTGTAGCTCAGTTGGCAGAGCGAGAGTCTCATAATCTCTGTGTCGTGAGTTCGAGCCTCACCGAGAGCATTTCTTTTTGCTCTACACGGGTCTGGTCAAACTGAACGAACCGGTGAAACTTCCCCGCGGCCCCCTGCCCTGACTGATCCGCAAACCCCGGCCCTGGCAGGCGTGGGCGGCCCAGAACAAACCAGCGTGACCAACTTCATTTATCCCCAACAAACATACAATGTTGAAATTCACCACCAGATTGGCCCAGCCCCTGCGCTTTGCGCGCACATATGCTTTTGATGCCGCCAAGCAGCCGCGGATCCGGATCGGCTCGGAAGCCCCCAACTTCCAGGCCCTGACTACGAAGGGCAAGATCGATTTTCACGAGTTCCTGAGCAACGGCAAGTGGACGGTGCTGTTCAGCCACCCCGCCGACTTCACGCCCGTCTGCACGACCGAACTTGGTGCCTTTGCGAAGCTGGCGCCCAAGTTTGAGGCCGTGAACACGCAGCTGATCGGTCTGAGCGCCGACGAGATCAAGAACCACGAGCAGTGGGTCCAGGATATCGAGGAGCTGACGTCCGGCGGCTCCCGCGTCGACTACCCGATCATTGCCGACACTGACCGCCAGGTGGCGTACCTCTACGACATGGTCGATGAGGCCGGCTTCCAGGCGGGCCAGCAAGCCATGACTATCCGTAACGTGTTCGTGATCGACCCTGCCAAGAAGGTGCGTCTGTTTTTGGTGTACCCGGCCTCCACCGGCCGCAACGTGGGCGAGGTGCTGCGCGTGATCAAGGCGCTGCAGACCAGCGATGCCCGTGGCGTGGCCACCCCTGTGAACTGGATCGAGGGCGACGACGTGATTGTGCCGCCTTCGGTCTCGGACGAGGACGCCAAGGCCAAGTTCGGTGAGGTGCGCGAGCTCCGTCCTTACCTGCGCTACGTCAAATAAGCTGAGCGTAGCACAGCTGAGCGTAGCACAGACCTACAGCAAACATTTACACCAGTGACTTAGCTACAACAACATAGACAAAAACACTAGGTAAGATATGCCTGCATTCGTATAAGATTAATACAATTACTATACTTACAACTACTACAGGCGGTAGTGACACTCCGTCGTAGCTTCTATAGTACATAAATACAATGACGTCAGTCATGAAACACGGGCCCAGAGCGATGTTAAGCAGACGGCGCGTTACATTCGCTCGTCGTCGTACTCAGACACCAGCTCCTGCACGCCCCTGAACTCCGCGGCCGTGTTCAGAGCCAAGCGCAGGAGCGGCGTCCCGCCGAGCTCGCGGAACAGCTCGGCCAGCTTCAGGCGCTCGCCGCGCTCGGCCAGGCGCCGCACAAACTGCTGAACGAAGTGCGGCAGCTCCGGCGAGTGCAGCGCGCGCGCGGCGGCCACACGGTTGGCAAGATGCGCCAGCGAGACGCTCTGCTCGAAGCCTTGGAAGCCCGCCTGGACAGTGCGGTTCGCGGCCTGGCGCTGCAGCTGGCGGCCGCGGGCGCCGGCCTTGACGAGCGACTCCTCGTTCGTGAGCAGCTCGGCCGCGGCCACGGCACCCGTAGAGGGAGAGGCGGCGCCGAAGGCGCTGCCGAAGGCGTTTGAGCCGCCCGTCGAGGCGCCGTCGTCGCCGGCGCTGCCGGAACTGGCGCCCCAGAACTGCGACCCGTAGGCCCAGAAGCTTTCGCTCACGCGCGTCCACGCCTGCACGTCCTTGTCCCAGTGGCACACGGCGCCGCTGCTCAGCGCGACGAGCACCTCGCCTTCCTCGGTCGCCCACACCTGCGTGACCTGCGGGCCCTTCACCAGCCCGTTTTCCTGGAACCGCTGCCCGATGTCCAGGCACGGGCCGATGCTCACGGCCGGGAACAGCGCCTTGACGCCTCCGTCGCGCAGGTCCCACGCGTGCAGCATGCCGGTGGCCGTGAGCGCGACGAGATAGAACGCCGTGGTCTCCAGCATGGCCAGCGGCGCGCCCAGCACGATCGGTGCGCGCAGCCGCGTGCCCTGCGGCGTGTAGAGGTAGACGGCGCCGGTCTCGGCGCCGACGGCCCAGAACGTCGTGGCCGCGCCCGCCACGAGGCTGGCGTACTCCGGAATGAAGTCCGTCCACACGCTCTGGCCGCCGTCGACGAGCGTCACGCGCGTGGGCTCGCCGGCAACGCTGGCGTTGCGTGCCTCGAGCACGGCACTGCCGGCCACGTCGCTGCTGAGGTGTGACACGACGCGCGGCGTCGCCAGGCGCAGCGGGCTGACGGTCGTCGCCGGGTTGAGCGCGACGGGGCGCAGGTACGTCGTGTCCTCTTTGACGCGGCGCGGCGGGACGGGCTCGTCGTCGGCCTTGCGTTTGTTGCCGATCACGAGCGTCGCGATGCCGCCGGGAGGCAGCGCCGAGGACGGTCGGTCCCAGATGCCCGGCGCAGAGAGCGAAGAGAGCGCGGGCCGGCCCGCCATAGGAGCCCGCGGAGCCATGCTGGAGAGCGGCTGTGCCGTGTCCTGGCCCGTGAGCAGCATAGGAGTGACGCGTTTGCGGCCGTCGCGGGTGACGGACGTTTTCTGGCGCGTCGGCTGGACCTGCACAGGTTTGAGAACAGGCCGAGCCTGGAGCGTTTGAGCCGGCTGGAAAGTCGGAGTTGCTTTGGCAAGGGAAGCTGGAACGGCAGAGGGCGCAGCAGGCATCGCCTCGGCCTTAACCGCAGTGTTCGCCTCACCCAAGGCGCCTTGAGCTTCCGGTTTTGGATTTACATTGTTTTTCGCTGCTGCGCCGGAGCGGGCGGCACTAGCATTTGTTTTATTCGCTTTCCCGGCCTTGCTCGCGGCCTGCTCGACGCCAACCTGCTCTACGCTCTGCGGAATGTCCATCAGATCTGTCGCGTTGCCGAACTTCGCGAGCCGCTCCAGCGTCGCGTCCAGCGAGACGACCGCGCCGAGCCCGTCGTTCTGTGTGTCGCCCGGCGTCGTCCCGAACTCCAGCATGACGACGGTGCCGTCGAGGCTGGAGGCGAACAGCCGCGTGCCGCTGCGGCTCCACGCGAGGTCGGTGATGAGTTTGGACGCAACGTTCTCGACGATGACGAGCGGCCGCGGGTTCTCGGTGCTCCAGACAGCGATCTTGCCGTCCTCGCCACCGGTCGCGACTATACACGCCTCGCCGGAGCTGCCACCTTTGTTGGAGGCAGCCGAGTCGCTGGTCGAGCCACCTGCGGCCCCGGACCACGCGTACTGCCGCGGCGAGAACCGCGCGACCTCTGTCGGCCCCGCATGGCCCACCAAACTCACCTGCCGCTGTGCCTGCGTGGCCCACTGCCCGCGCTCGATCACGGCGACCGTGGGCACCGGCCCGTTCGTCGCGTTCGGACATACGATCGTTTCGCCGTCCGGCGACCACGAGCAGCGCCGGAAGTACGACGTCAGCGGGCTCTCGGCGAACGGCAGCGACACGACGGCCTCTACGCTGAAGCTCAGCTCTGTCGGGCTGGCACGCGAGTAGCGGATGATCCGCGCCGTGCGGTCGTCCGCGCACGTCACAAAAAACTTGTTGGCCGGGTCGAACGCCACACCCTTGACGTGCGACTGGTGCCAGTCGAGGCGCTTGATCTTCTCAAAAGTAGTGCCGGACCACACGATGATCGCCGAGTCCAGGCCCACGCTGACGAGCAGCTGTCCATCGGGCGACCACGCGAGGTCCTGCACGTCATTGTCGTGGCCGACCAGCCGCTTGCGCGGCGTCCACACCTCGACCTCCTCCAAATCGGGGCCCGTGCTGCCGAACTCGCGCTGGCGCGGCGGACGCGTCGGGTCTAGCTCGCTGACCAGAACGATGCGGTCGTCGCTGCCGCTGGCCACAAACCGGCCGTCGGGCGAGAACTTGACCGCCGTCACGGCGCCGGTATGCGCGGCAATGGTGGCGCGTAGCTTGGGACGCGTTTCGATGGCTTCCGGGTGCGCGACGCTGTCCGCGTCCCAGATCTTGACCTTCGAGTCGAGGCCGCCGGTAACGAGGCGGCGCCCGTCGTGGCTCACATCTAAGGAGTATACTTCGAACACGCGGTTCTCGTCCCGATGCTCGAGCCAGCTCGGCCGGACGAGACGCATGCCTAGCCCTAGGGCCACCGTGCGGTAAATATCAACGCGGTGATGGGTGGGATGCCATAAACGTAGATATGATAGGAAATAAATAAGTAAAAGCTGGGGAGCAGGTCACTGTGCAAGATTATTACCAGGCCTGCTATTTGCTCGATCTATAGTCTCTGCTGCTGTATTTCTGATCATGGAGTTTCAAGTCCTGCTGCTGAATGGGCTTACTCAACATGATACTGAACGTGATGCTGAGCGTGCCGCGCTTAGCACCACACTCAGGATCGCGTTTGTCATTAATTTGATGCAGTATTGGGGTGTGACATATCGGGACGGCGCTACTTTGACCAGGAAATTTTGGGCCGGGTGAGTTTCGGATCGGTACAGCTCTGCTATGGCACAGCTCGGGCTATAAACGCCAACGCCACAACTACCAGCGCCAGTGATATCGTGAAGCTCACACTGATCTCCAGCCGGCTCACGGGGAACCGTCCCGTCTGAAGTATGGATTGTACGTGGAAGTAGCGGAACAGGCCCAGCACAAGCGTCAAAATGCCGCCGGCCACAAAAAGCGCGCCGATGACCGGCGCTGCTGCGTGCAGAAAGCTGTCGCCGCCGGGGTGCAGGCGGAGCAGCTGCGTGAGCGCGACGCCGGCGCTGGCAAACGTCAGCGATGTGCGTAACCACGCGAGGTATGTGCGCTCGTTGGCCATGTGGTCGCGCGCCACACTCGCCGTGTTGTCCAGGTGGACGCTGAGGCGCTCCAGCATTGTCTGCTGGTCGTACTGACCTAGAGTCGAGGTAGTGAAGGTGGAGCTAGTGGAGTCGGATCAGGGCTGACCTCAGGTCACATGCGGTGGTATGATCCTGCATAACCCTGGAGCGATGTAGCAGGAAGCCGCCCGGAAGTGGTTAGCAGCCGGAATGAGTAGCGCCGCGGAGCAGCGTCGGGAAGTGAGACGACGCAAAATATAATAATATAGTACTGAGTGAAGCAAAAAAGGAGCTAGAGGTGGAAACCTACGTAGAATGTCGTACACTGGTTATTGCGCTTGGTAAAGGCAGAGCGTTCGCGTTGAGCGCTCAGAGCTAAGCATTGAGCGCCAGCCCGTCAGCGTTTGGCTTTGGATGAATCAGCTACGTATCAAACAGCCACTGTCTCAGCACGCCCTACCAGGCCCGCCTGCTTCTCTCCGCGATCGCTTAATACTTCCTTTAGACGCATGGTCCGATTGGGGCAAGGCGAGCCCTCGCCCCTGAAATTTCTCTCCGAACATGAGTGAGGACCTCAATCTGCTGTTCGAGGAGCCCGCGGACTTCGCTGGCGAGGACGCGACGCCGACCTTTATCAACTATGAACGCACAAACCCGCCCGCGGGCCAGCCACAGGAGCTCACGCTCCGCCTCGTGGCCAAGTCGCCACTGTGGGGACACCTCCTGTGGAACGCCGGCCGCGTTTCGGCAGACTGGATAGATGCGCATGCCGCAGAGCTCGCCGGCACCACTGTGCTGGAGCTGGGCGCCGCCGCCGCCGTGCCCGGTTTGCTGGCGGCGCTGGCCGCCGAGAACGTCGTGGTCACAGACTACCCGGACCCGAACCTCATCGAGAACATCAAGCACAACATGCAGCTTCTGCGCAACCAGATGCCGAATCGCGAGCTTAGCATGAGCGCCGAGGGCTATATCTGGGGCCAGGACCCGCAGCCCCTCTTCGATATGCCGGGCCAGAAGGGCCGCCGCTTTGACCTCGTGATCATGTCAGACCTCATTTTCAACCACAGTGAGCACGAGCGGTTGCTCAAAACGCTCGAGATGACATTGGCTCCGGCGGGACGCACGCTCGTGACGTTCTCACCGCACCGTCCGCGGCTCTACGCCAAGGATCTTGAGTTTTTCGAGCGCGCCACACAACACGGTTTCCACGTCGAGCAGATCATCGAGCGCCGCATGAGCCCGATGTTCGAGGAGGACCAGGATACGCGTGAGCTGCGCAGCATGGTGTTCGGCTACATTCTGACTTGGGCTCAAGCCACCTCGCATGCCAGTTAGTGATTTCGGCTTGATTTGGTTGGCTGGCCACATTGCTGGTGAAATTAGTGTTTTGCTAATATTATTGAGACGGCAAACTTGAAGAGACTGACTATGTTAATTTAATACCGAAAGTCAGCGCCTCGAATCGCATTTCACTTTGATTGCACTTTGGATGACGCTGTATAATTTGCCTGCCTTTCAGTGCCTTATTTCAGAGATTGACAGGACATAACTGCCTCAATCTGGCTTTCTGCTAGAGTGAAAACTTTTCGACTTCCTTGATCTTGATTTGAGACCGTAAACTGCTGGTAAGTGCTTTACCTCGAGGATCGCGCCGGTTTGAAGGTTAGGGCAACCCATATACAGTATATCAGGGTTATTGCTCCGTCATCTCACCTCTAGGAGCTGAGTTCGGTCTCTTTATTGCAATTTTCCCAATATTCGGCCTATTCAGCATTGTATGGCAGCCTTTTTAGACTTATGTGGCTCACACACGAATATCTTTGTCTAACGGGTATCGTTTATTAAGGCCCAGTGTCGTGCCCAGCTGCCGTATCCAGGCTAAAAGTGGTCAAGCACCGCAGTAAAAATAATGTAGAAGGCAATCTGGGGCTACATACACACCGTAGCGTATGCAAGCACCCACTACTTAAGTAATATATCCAAGTAAGTAAATTAATTCTCGAACTTAGTGTGAAGATTGTGAAGTAGCGGAAGTAAGCATCGAGTCAGCAGGCGGCCGCATGGTCATTATTATTAGTATTAAGGTAGATATTATTATTAAAGCAGAATAGAATACAAAACTGTATATTTTCAATTTACGCCAAGACAGTCTGAACCTTGCAGCAGTCGTACACCGTAGTGTAGCTGGTCTCCCACACGGTCTCGTATACGTAGACCCAGCCATTGCTGGTGACGGTGTCGAACGAGTCGGACACCGACAGCGTCGCCTTTGCCGGCTCGCTTGTGATTGTGGTGGTGCTCTGCACGGTGGAGTTCACGTAGCTCGTCACGGCGGGGACAGCTGGCGCAGACGCACCCTGAGCAGCAGCCGAGGCAGCAGCAGGCAAGGCAGCAGCGGTCTGTGCCACCTGGGCCGCAGCACCGTTAGTCGCCGGGGCACCACTGTTGGTCACAGCGGCAGCATCACCGTTGGTCACAGCCGCAGGCGCGCCAGTAGAGACAGCGGCACCGGCAGTGTTAGCAGCCTCCGTGGCAGGAGTCGACATAGGGGTGTCGCGGGTGATAGTGGTGAACTGTGTAATCCACGTCGTGCCGTCGATACCGACGGACGCCGAGGTGGCGACGGGGAGCACCGTGACGGACGTGTTGGCAGCCTGGATGGACTGCGTCGCAGCGTTGTTCACGTCACCCCACGAAGCACCGGTGCCCCAGGTGGGAACAGCGGTAGTTGCGGGCTCGTCGGCGCTAGCAGCCGAGGTGAGCGACACAATAATGGGACCGGCAGCGGCCGAGGTCGTCTGGGCAACCGCAGCAGCAGGGGTGGTTTCCACGGGAGCAGCAGCGGGAGCAGACGAAACAGCGACAACAGGAGCAGCCGACGAAACAGCGACAACAGGAGCAGCGGCAGCCGAGGTCGTATCAACGACAGGGGCAGCAGCCGACGAAGTCACAACGACAGCGGCAGGGACAGCAGCAGCCGAAGAAACAACAACGGGAGCAGCAGCAGGCGACGACGTGACAACGACGGGAGCAGCAGCAGCCGAAGTAGTAATCTCAACGGGGGCAGCAGCCGAAGTGGTGGTCTCAACCGGAACAGCAGCAGTGGTCACAGGGACAGCAGCAGTGGTGACAGGAGCCACAGTGGTGACAGGAGCAGAGCTCGTAGTGACAGGAGCAGCAGGGCTGGTAGGGACAGGCGCAGCAGCACTAGTGGTGGCAGCAGCAGTAGTCGACTCCGGGGCAGCACGGGCACCGAGGTTCGCGAGGCCCTGGGCAAACGACTCACCGTTGACGATGTTGCTGTTAGCCTGGGACGCATCCCAGACCATGAAGCCGCCGAAGTTCGCGTGGCTCGCAATCTCGGGGTACTTCGCAGCCACCTCGTCGATCGTGGCGTAGCCAGAGCCAGCAGCCGACGGAGAGCCGGGCAGACCAACGTACACCTTGATGTTCTTGTTCGGCGCAGACGAGCTGGCGAAGCTCTGCCACTGGTCCAGGTTGAAGTTGTTGCCGGTGAGGCTGCAGTAGTTGTTGTAGAACTGCACAAACAGGAAGTCCAGGTCGGCGTTGGCCACAGCCTGGCCGGTGGTCGCGTCAGGGAACGGGCACTGCGGCGCAGCGCTCACGTAGTACTGCTTGGAAGCATCGGTAGCGTAGAGCTCGCGCAGCTTGTTGACAAACGGCACGTAGTTCGCGGCGTCGATGTTGTTCTCGCCGTCGAGATCAAAACCGTCGATCTTCGCACTGCCGAACGGACGCTGAGCGCTCGAACCGCCGCCGAAGTAGTTCCAAAGCTCCTCAGCCACAGACTCAGCGTCCTGGGGACTGCTGAAGCCATACTGGCCAATGGCGCCGCCCATACTAAGCAGCACCTTCTTGCCGAGCGATTGGCACTGCTGGATCTGCTGGCCCAATTGGGGAGCGTTCAGCAGGCCGGTGCCGGGGAAGAAGTCATTGTAGCCAGCAATGTTCATCGTGAGAGGGTTACCACTACCGAACGAACTGAGGAAGCTGATCAGGTAGATGTCACCGGGAGAGTTGGCACAGTAGGTGCCGAGACTCTGCTGGGAGCCGGCCGAAGCCTGACCCCAGTAGAGCGCAAGGTCGGCTGCCAGGGCCGTTGAAGCAAGAGAAAGAGTGGAAAAAAGCATCACGAAATCGAATTCAAGTATCAAAAGAGTGTGGATAAGTGGTTTTTTTGAACGGCGTTCAAAAATTAGTCAAAAGAATGTAGACGGTGGGGGTGAAAGAAAGAATGAAATTAGTTGGGGGTATCAAAGGAACGAGCGAGGAACTGACCAAACTTATTTGAACGACTCCAGTGTGGTTTCCGAAAAGATCTCCTGTTTTACTGCTTCAATGGAATGCGGACCGAGTAATGCGGTGCCGGTGGATAATGTACAAGGGCGTGAGAACACGGTGTGAAAATCACAAAACTGCTTGTGGGGGTATCAAAGAGAAAGATTAATGGCAAATCTGAGAAATCACGATCAATTCAATTTCAAATATTATATACAGGCGACCGCCCTCGCAGACGATAGATTAGTCACGCATTGCAGCGCGCTCATGCACCCTTCGGGGTGGGGTGGCTGGCTCATGGTAACCCGGTCAGTCGCGGCAAGGGGTCGGCGGGCGCTCAGACTCGCGGCCTTGGCGTCCAATTATTGCGAAGATGCGCATTAATCGATTAGATGGAAGGTCATGTATGTTTCCAAAGTATATTCAAGATCTGCAGATAAACTAGAGCTGTTGCTCACGTCCTTCAAGCCTGCCTCATGTTTGGAGCGGACCGCGTCACCCTCCCCCCAGTGCGCGATACGCGTCTCCCTGAATACGCAACCACAGGGCACGGGCGCAGATTTAGCATGATGGATGGGTGCAAGGACTACTGAATGCGTGGAATGTATGAATGGGTGTATGTAAAAGGGTTTGGGTATTTTATATTAGATCTCCTTGGCCAGAGTGGACTTCCACGCGTGGGGGAGGTACCGGCGCGCTCTCCTCCAGAGGGGGTCAAGCAGTTGCTACCCACGCCAATACTCAGTTAAACGCTACGTATTTATTCATATTCATCTTCAGGGAAAAATTTTGACGAGTTCACTCGGTTTGACTCGACAGTGACATATTGTCTCAGCTGTAATAAACGGCCCTTAGTTGACAGTCCGTGTGGCTCTCTATGCCATATGCACTAGCACCTAGTTCAATCCAAATTAGGGTTAGGCCAGATGACTCGATGCAATCGTGTCTCACCGCCGGGTATCGATAGGTAATGTAATATTCTTAATTCAAATAATCACTGAAAAAACCAAGTTTTTTCAGTGAAGACAAAAAAGTAACGCTGTCTCGAGTCATAAAGATGAATACCGCGTGGGAACCGGTAATACGCCTTTCTTACGCGCGGCATTCAGGGCGCGCGAAAGTCAGGGCGAGGCGTACCTCGATCTAATATTCGACTGGAAGACCCTATAGAATCGCTTCGAGAGTCCCCCGTCTTTCCAAAACTGTTACACCGGAGCGAGCTCCGCGTATGAGGGGTTTGTGAAACCCCACCGCGGCTCTACGTCATGACTACCCTGCCGTTCATGTTTGCCTAGTGCCGAGAAAATCTGGATATATATTGCTATATTTAGCTACCCAATAGAATACATTCAGTGCAAGCCTGAAAGCCTTGACATCAGGGAAAAAGCAGCAGACTGCGATTAATAGGTACATATAGCAGCGCCCAACGTATCATAAGTCAGTGTAGTAGCTAGTCATGAAATATGTTATATTTCCTCGATAAAAGAGCCTCAGAAAGTATTTCTCGCATCATCTTTCGACGTTGCTTAGCTCCGGAAATTATTATTTTGGGCGATATCGCCGTTGGGGACCTGCAGCTCGGTGCTTCGTGAGGTGCCATGCACTGTCGCCATTACCTGGGAAGGGGTACACTGCTCTTTGGGGCCTTGAAATTGCAGAATCGGGAAGGGTTTGTCAGCTCAGTGCCTGATTCAGTCATGCTAGGCCCTGCCACTTTTGGGCAAGGTGTGTGTGCGTCATCCGGTGGGTTTCTCCGTTTTCGAGAATGGGACAACTCCTGGTGTAAACGAACAATTATTTCAACTGCATAAGAGAATAATTACACAGGAATATAAAGCAAACAATGCCAGACTCATCGATAGTATATCGAAAGTTCACTGCTCAAGCGTCATATCCGTTTTCGTGTATAGGCCACCAGCCATCTCCCCTAGCCCCTAAGCACGTCCATGCTTTCGCCAACGGCAGTGCATTCGGATCTGGAGACTTGCGCAGGTACCAGCCTCTAACCGAAAAAAGATGAGCAATGTTTTACCAGTACGTACATGTCTGAAAAGAGATACTGGTGCACGTCCCATAGATTGGGGCGGTATCCCGGAAAGGTCACTGAGTAGATTGGGACTACCGATCATTGACACCAGAAGTGCGAAGTATGTGAGTTATTTGCGTTATATTTGCGATCAATTGTGATGTGGGTGCCATGGCGAGTAACCTGTACGGTGGACTCAGGACAGTGGGCCATACAGAGTCCGATGACTTGTGAATAAAAATATCCGCTTATTGCTGGTGTTCCAATTAAACATTCATGCTTGGACTGCTAATTCATTAATCCGACCAATTTCCGCCAGAACCGGCGAAGCCTGCTTTTTTTCAGATCTCTCTGCTATTCTTCTCCCAACGGTGAACCCTGGCGCACACCAATACGAGGTTGGTGAAATTGCCTTACTCTCTCATGCTGGCCGGGCTGCCCAAAAATGTGGTCCAACGGTATTTCTTCCAATTCCGCGTCCCCCTGCGATACAAGGATATCGAACGGCTGCTCTCGTTGCTGAGCCGGCCCGACTACGATGTGGCATCGTTTCCCAAACGGTACTCGGCCACCACGCTGCTACAGATCAAGCGGGCACTCGAGGATTGCCGCCGCAACGAAGGGCTACTGACTCGGGCTGGTGCCGAGGCCGAGGCGAACTTAGTGGAGGCCGCTGCCGATATGGGTGACCCGAAGGCTATTGCGTTGCTGTGTGGCGCCCGGATGCGGCAGGCGGATGCGACCCCCGAAGACATGGAGAGTGGCAGCGATCTGCTGCGGCAGCTGATGGACGCGCAGCTGCCCCTGGCGTTCAAGGTCAGCGGTGATCTGGCATACTCGATGGGCCGGCCCCGCGAGGCAGAGCAGTTCTACCGCAAGGCGCTGGCGCTGGATCTGGACGACGCGCGGCTCGAGGTCGAGTGCTGGCGCAACCTCGGGCACCTTTGTTTCAAGGCGGCAGACCTCCGATCTGCGCGAACTGCCTTTGACCGGGCCTGTCAGCTGGCTGACGACCCCAAACAGGTGCTGGACTGCCACTTCCTGCTGGCCCAGCTGCGTGAGCCCGACCGGCAAGCCGCGCGGCAACATCTAGAGGCGGCGGCTGCGTTCGGGTTCCAGGACGCATTTCTGCCGCTCGGCGCGCTGCTGCTCAACTGGTTTGGCGAGGCGGTGGCGGCCCGCGAGTGGTTCCGCCTAGCCAGCACGACAGATCAAACGGGCGCCGCGCTGGTCGGGCTGCTCGACACCGCTGTGCGGCTGGAGGACTGGACGTTCGCCGAGGCGACGATTGCGCGGATCGGTGCCTTGCCGAAGGGCGACGAGCTGCTCGCGACGCGACAGCACGCCATTGAGCAGGTGAAGCAACGGGCGCAACGGGGGACGACAGTAGACGCGATTGTGCGGGAAACCGCACCGGAGCGCTCGGGGAGATTCGATTTGTGATACCACACGACTTCCTATGTACATTTTCTAGTTATTTAAAATTTTCATCTTATGCTATACGAAGTTTCATCTGATGCGATACGACGTTTCATCATGGACACCCCGGCTTGGTATGCTGGCCATTGGGCTGGGCTGAGTTTCTTAATTAAGGGTTCTAGCTACTGGGCACGCGGCATCTGTCCAGCCTGAGCGAGGATCACACTAGGCCACCAATTTTTGGGTGAAAAGTCTATAATCTATATCTATAGCGGGATGGAAATACTTATTCTGTTTGCAAGGAGCGCCAGACAGATTTACTCGTGGAAGTCGCGAACAAAGCGCTCGCCAATCTGCTTGACCAGGTGCACAACCTGGTTGCCAGAAGGCTCGGCGAGCATCTTCTGAACACCCTTGGTGTACTTGGCAGTAGCATGGGCAACAGCCTTCTTGTAGTTGACAGGCGTGGGCTGGGCCTCCAGCAGCTTGCGCTGCTTGGCGTAGGCAGGGTTCGTGTGCAGAGCCTTGACACCCTGGTCGGCACGGCTCAGGAACTGCACGGCGTTGGTTGCGTGGATGAAGCCGTGGTCCGCGATCTCAGCGAACACGTCCGAGAACAGCGCAGTCATCTCCCGCGGGGCAATCAGCGCCTCGGCAAGGGCGTGCGCGAACTCCTCGAGACGTTCGATCTCGCCGGTGAGGCCACTGGCGGGGGCGGTGGTCGGGGCGGTGGTCGTGGCCGGCGTATACGGCGCAAGCGTCATGTCGGTGGCAGTGGAATCAGCAGAGTCGGTGACAGAGTCGGTGGAAGAATCAGTGGGGTCGCTGGAGTCCGTGGCGCTAGGCACAGAGTCGGTGGCAGCAGAGTCGGAGTCCGAGGGGACGGGGAAGGTACCGTTGTAGAAGCCAGTGGGGGCGCTGTCGTCAACCACCACAGAGGTGTAGGTCGCGGCGTCAAGCGTCGACACAACCTGTGCCGAGTCCGTGCCGTAGATCGTGATAACCTGGCCAGGGATGGTGGTGTAGAGCGTCGTGGCCGACGACTCCAGGTACGTTTCAGTGGCGTACTCGGAGATCGAGACCGCGGTGGCGGGGGCCATCGTTTTGGCGCCGCCTATCGTGGTGTAGCCACCACCCATGCCGCCCATCAGGCCGCCGAAGAAGCACATCTCGACGATGCCCTGCGACGCAACCTTGACGTACCAGGGGTGCGCGGAGGTGGCGGCCACATTGGCCTCTTCAGAGTGGTGCTTCTTAGCGGAGACACTGGCGGTCAGAACAGCAAACGCGAGGGCAGAGATCATATGTGAAGGAGTGACTGAGGCGGTTGGATGGAGATGGAGGAGGCAGGAGGAGGCACTTATATATGCCCGTTTCGGGCGGTGTAATTTCAGGAAATGAGATTGGAAATAAGCGAACGCAATTAAGGTTCAGTCTGGGCCATGACGTCACCTGAAATTTCACTGAAACCCCGACCCCCACCGTGGAGAGTTTGTAGGCCCAGAACATCGGCATTTTTGATTATGCGCGCTCGTTCCAATCGGATTAAGCCCCAGCTCAAATTTCGGAAGCAATCGGCGTTCCCCGGAGCTATGAGATTGGGTTGCCCTCGCGATCGGTGACCCGAAGGAAATACTCCGGCCCAATCACGCCGTCCACTCCCGGGCTCAGCACTGCCCCGTTGGTAGCCAGCAGCAGCGGAACGCCGTTCGCCAGCAGCTTGGAACCGTCGAGATATATGCGCACTTTCGCCGAGCCGCGCATGCCACTGATCACGCCGTCACTGCCCGGCAGACCCTGTGCCAGGTGGATGTGCATGCGCTTCATGCGCTTGAGGCCCTCGACACGAATGGCCGGCCACGCCGTCTCGCTGGTGCCGTGCACGAGCACGGGCGGCAGGTTCGCAGCCGACACCGGCGTCATCTCGACGTCGACATTTACGGTGTGTCCCTGCACGGCGCGTATTCGCTCTCCATCTTCACTGAACTCGTAGCGCCCCTTCCGATCGGCGGCCACTACGGCGGCAATTTGCTCGCGCGTGGTGGTTGTGTACGGTGCCTTGCTGAGCAGATCGTCAAGGCGGCACCAGCCGTTGGCGTCCTGGGGGATGCCCTGCTGCACGGCGACATGGCGCAGCGTGCGCGAAAGGCTGCGACTCAGCGCCTCTTCAGGCGATTGGGGACGGCGTGGCATCCTCAATTATACTTCCACAATTACAATTCCCGAGGGACAAATGCCCTGAATGCAGTTCGTGTTTTGGTTCCGTTTAGGCCTGTCGTATGCCCGTGTTTGCGGTTGTGTGGTTTTTCCATGTGGTTTGTGTGGTTTGGGCGCATTGGGAGTTGGTTATTGATCACCGCCTTTACTGCCCACACATTGGGTGGATTGGGAGTTTAGGGGGGTGATCCGGCGATCAGAGGTTTGGGTGCTTCTGGTGTCTGACTTCTCACGCGATGAACGACGTAGTGACGCGCATCGACCCCCCGAAGTCGCGGGAGCAGCTCGCGCTGCTCCTGATCCGGTGGAACGCGCTGAAAAAACTCGGCATCGATCCCGCCGAACACACCGAGATGGCGCATCTGACCTCGATGCTGCACAACATTGCCCGTCAGCAGTCCGCGTTCGAAAAGCGTCGCGGAGAGCTCGAGCAGCTGCACCGCCGCAATGAGGGCCGTCTGCAGTCGCAGCTGGCCGCATTCAAGCTGCTCAGCCGCGGCATGGACTTGCCTGGTTACATACACGAGCAGCTGGCAGAGGCCACCCAGAACTCGCCGTATGCCCGCCCTTCCGCGGCCAGAACGATCACGCCCTCGCCTGAACCGTTCCCAGTTCGTTCGCAGGAGGAACAGGAGCGCGCCGAGAAGGTGCTGCGCCACCGGCTGTACCACCGCGTAGTCGAGCTCGAGCGGCTAAGCAGCAACCTCGGGACGGTGCACGCGGACCGCGCGGACCTCAGCGCCCCCGACGAGCTTCTCAACGAGTTTGACGACCTCAAGCTCGCGGCAGTCGTCGAGCTCAAGAGCCTGCGACTGCTGACGAAGCAGAAGAGTATGCGTCAGCACCTGCTGTACAACCAGGCGGCCACGGCCGAGGAATCGAAGCTGGGGCAGTCGCAGCTGTTGCGCAGCATGAACTGGCGAATTAGTGCACCGGTTATCGAGGAGCTGGCGCTCACGGAGGAGCTTGTGGCGACACAGTTCAACGAGCGCGAGCAGCAGGCGCGGCACACGCAGATCGAGCTCACGAAGGCGGCGCTGGCGCGCGCGGCCGAGTTCAGCCAGCACGAAGAGCGCCGCCGCGCACGCCGCGCGCAGGTGGTCAAGCAGTCCGCGCAGTTCCACGCCCAGATTGAGCGCGAGGAGTCGCGCCGTGCCGAGCGCACGGCCAAGCAGCGTCTCCAGGCGCTGCGCTCGAACGACGAGGAAGCATACATCAAGCTGCTCGACCAGACCAAAGACACGCGTATCACGCACCTGCTCAAGCAGACGAACCAGTTCCTCGCGAGCCTGTCCGAGGCCGTGCGCGTGCAGCAGTCCGACTCCGGCAACGCTCCGCCGCCGCCGACCGAGGCCGAGCTCGAGAACATCGACTACTACGAGGTTGCGCACCGCATCAAGCAGCCTGTCACCGAGCAGGCGTCGATTCTGGTGGGCGGCAAGCTCAAGGAGTACCAGATCAAGGGCCTGGAGTGGATGATCTCGCTGGTGAATAATAACCTGAACGGCATTCTTGCCGACGAAATGGGACTGGGTAAGACCATCCAGTCAATCTCGCTGATCACGTACCTCATCGACAAGATGCGCTGGCCCGGGCCGTTCCTCGTCATTGTGCCGCTCAGCACGATCCCGAACTGGTCGGCCGAGTTCGAGAAGTGGGCGCCGAGCGTCAAGACGGTGGTGTACAAAGGCCCGCCGAACGCACGTAAGGCGCAGCAGGGCATCATCCGCTCGGGAGACTTCCAGGTGCTGCTCACGACTTACGAGTACGTGATCAAGGACCGCAGCCTGCTCTCGCGGATCCGCTGGCAGCACATGATCATCGATGAGGGTCACCGTATGAAGAACACGCAGTCCAAGCTGAGCAACACGCTCGTCAACCACTACTACTCGCGGCATCGCCTCATTCTGACGGGTACTCCTTTGCAAAACAACCTGCCCGAGCTGTGGGCACTGCTGAACTTCGTGCTGCCCAAGATCTTCAACTCGCAGAAAACGTTCGACGAGTGGTTCAACACGCCGTTTGCGAACACCGGCGGTCAGGACAAGATGGAGCTCAACGAAGAAGAGCTGCTGCTGATCATCCGTCGTCTGCACAAGGTGCTGCGCCCGTTCCTGCTGCGCCGTTTGAAGAAGGATGTGGAGAAGGATCTGCCCGACAAGACGGAGAAGGTGATCAAGTGTAAGATGAGCGCGCTGCAGATGGCGCTGTACCAGCAAATGCTGAAGTACAACGTCATCTATACGGGCACATCGGAGAACGAAGACGGCAAGCAGCGGCCCTCGTCGGGACTGCGCAGTCTGAATAACAAGATCATGCAGCTGCGGAAGATCTGTAACCATCCGTTCGTGTTCCCCGAGGTGGAACAGCTCGTGGACCCGACCTCGCTGCGCTACGACCTGCTGTGGCGCACCGCCGGCAAGTTCGAGCTGCTCGACCGGATCTTCCCCAAATACATGCGCACGGGCCACCGTATCCTCATGTTCTTCCAGATGACGCAGATCATGGACATCATGGAAGACTACCTGCGCTCCAAGGGCATCCAGTACATGCGTCTGGACGGTAGCACCAAGGCCGAGGAGCGCTCCGAGAAGCTCAAGGTGTTCAACGCACCGGACTCGCCGTACTCGTGTTTCCTGCTCAGTACGCGTGCCGGTGGCCTGGGTCTGAACCTGCAGACGGCCGACACCGTCATCATCTACGACACCGACTGGAACCCGTTCCAGGATCTGCAGGCGCAGGACCGTGCACACCGTATTGGCCAGACCAAGGAGGTGCGCATTCTGCGTCTGATCACCGAGCACAGTGTGGAGGAAGCGATTCTGGACCGCGCCGTCTCGAAGCTGGAGATCGACGGCAAAGTCATCCAGGCCGGTAAGTTCGACAACAAGAGTACGAACGAGGAGCAGGAGGCGTTCCTGCGCAACCTGATCGAGGCCGAGGAGACGCGCCGCAACGCGGACCAAGAGGAGGAGGAGATGGACGACGACGAGGTGAACCGGATCCTGGCGCGCAGCGAAGAGGAGCTCGAGCTGTTCCGGGAGATGGACCGCGAGCGTGAGGAGCAGTTCAAGAAGAACGGCACGCGTGGTCTGTTCACCGAGGAAGAGCTGCCGGCCGTGTACAAGGAGGACCTCAGCAAGGTTCTGGCTGGCCCCGCGCCCGCCGAGCTCGGCAGCCGCCGCGAGCGGCGGCGCGCCGTCGTGTTTGACGACGGGCTGACGGAGGACGAGTGGCTGAAGCAGCAGGAGGTCGGCAGCGACAACGACGGCAGCGGCCGCGCCGGGCTGGCCGAGCTGGCCGATGACGACGGCGACGACTACTCGGAGCCCGATATGGAGCCCGAAGATGCGCCCAGAAAGCGCGGGCGCCCGCGGAAAGTGAAGCCCGTGGAGCCGAAGGTCGAGGTGAAGGAGGGGACGCCGGACGCGCCGAAGAAACGCGGTCGTGGGCGGCCCCGCAAGGAGCCTGAGGCGAAGCGCGTCAAGATTGAGTACCCGCCGGATCCCGAGCTGGAGCGGCAGGCGGCTGCGCTGCTGGCCACGTTCGAGTCGCAGACGGCCGACGAGCCGCCGCGCTCGCGGTCGGCGGTGTTCGCGGAGCTGCCGTCCAAACGCGCGTACCCGGACTACTACCGTCTGATCAAGACGCCCGTGTCGCTCACCGAGATCCGCGCGCGGCTGGAGTCAAGGCAGTACCCGTCGCTTGAGGCCGTGCGCGAGGACTTCCGCCAGATGCTGCGCAACGCGATGACATACAACGTGAAGGGCTCCGTGATCTACGAGGACGCGGAGTTCCTAATGGGAGTGGTGGACGCGGAGTATTGAGCATAGACTGTTTGGTTTGTATTATATTTGTAGACAATTTTTCGAAATAGGAAGAATAATGGTTTTGGAAATTATAATGGTTTGGAAAAAATGGCAGTGGTTATATCTATATATGCAATATTTGTAGATTGGGGTTCACAACTAGGATACAATGGTTAGCATAGCTTTTATAATACAATGTTACGCGCCGGCGTAGGCGTCGTCGGCGTCACGGCTGTTGGTGCCGGGGTCGCTGACGCGGCGGCCACGCGCTCTTCCTCGCGGCGCCGCTCCTTGGCCTCCCAGTCGTGCCACTCGCCGTCGTTGCCCAGGATGAGGCGTTTCGCTACGGGCTCCTCGCGGAAGTACATGTGCTCCAGCGCCTGCGCCGCGGTGATGCGTTTGGCCGGGTTCATCCGCAGCAGCTGGCACACCAGGTCGTAGCAGGCGGCCGTCACGCCGTCGCCCCGAAACACGCGGTCCAGCCGGTATTTCGACGCATGGGGCAGCACCGACTTTATCAGCGCGTACCACGGCAGCTCCAGGTGCTCCGGCCAGTCCTCGGGGGTGGGCTGGCCCATGATGGTGTAGATGGCCTGGATCTGCGCGACCTCGTCCTTGGCCCAGAACAGCGGCGTGCGCAGAAACATCTCGACGAGCAGGCAGCCTGCGCCCCACACGTCGACCTCGCAGCCGTAGTGCTCCGCGCCCAGCAGCAGTTCCGGTGGCCGGTACCACAGCGAGATCACACGGTTAGTGTAGCGCACCGGCGGCACGCTGTGGTTCAGCATGCGCGCCAGGCCGAAGTCCGCCAGCTTCACGAGCCCATCGCTGCCCACGAGGATGTTCGAGCCCTTGATGTCGCGGTGCAGCACGCCTCGCTCGTGCAGGAACTCAAGCGCCTGCAAAGTCTGCTGCATGATCGACTTCCGGTGCGCCGGCAGCAGCGCCAACGCCTTGTTCATCAGCAGGCCGCTCAAGTCATGGGGGACGTACTGCAGCGCGATGTACACGTCGTCGCGGCTCACGACGATCTCCTGCAGTCGCACGATGTTCGCGTGCCGCATCTGCTGCAGCAGCCGGATCTCGCGCGCCGCCGTCAGCGGGAAGCCCTCCTGCGTGGCCTCGAGGCGCAGCCGCTTCATCGCCAGCACGCACCGCGTGCGCCGATCCACGGCCTTGAACACCTTGCCGTACGTGCCCTGGCCAACCTGCGCCACAAAGTCGAACGGCGGCTCTGCGGAGTAGGTCACCTCGCCGGGTGTTACGTCGGGCAGACCTTCGCTCTCCATGCTGCTCTTGTGATTGTTGTGACGCTCCAGCTTGGCTTCGTGCGACGTGGACTCAGTATTTTCATCACTTTTGTGTTCACCCTTGTCGCCAGACTTGTCGCCAGACCTATGGCCGGAGTTGTTGCCGGATTGCTCCACATGCGCTTTCTTGTTTTGATGCCCAGGGGGCTCAGATTTGCGCTTGCGGCCACTCGCCTCCTCTTCCGCCCGGGCCCTCTTCTTTCGCCGCGACTTGCTGTGTTTCTTATCATTCCGTTTTCTCAGGTCCCGGCGGCGGCCTTTCACCCTCGCTTGAGAGTCGTCCATGCCGCACCTACTGCCTGCCCGTGTCGAATTTATAACCCTATTCTGGACATGTCGATAGTAGCCATGCAGAACAACCCCACATGGATCGGTCATTTAGCCTGTCTAGCTACATTTTAATTCTGTTTATCTCATTATCTAAACGAATTCACATATCAATATCTCTACGGATAGCTATTATAAGCCCTTTGATCCGCTATGCAGTCAAGTCTCCATGGGGTCTTCACCTTCAATGCTTCACTACTAGACTATACTAGATCTACTATTACTAATTTCAAGACGTGAATTTGCGAACTCTAATACGGCCATGATCGATATCTCACTGCTGTCCTGTCGCTTGGCTACTCTGGGTACATCAGTTTCCTACACACATGGCCCTCTGATCCAAACCTCTCCAGCTACACCTTGCACAATATACAACTTACTATTTATTACTTATTGCTTCGAGCCTTAAAGCTTACTAGCTTACCTTTGACTTCTCATATCTCGATAAGTTGCTAATACTGGATCGCTAACACTGGGTGACTCACTTTAGTGTCGTCGAGGGCGCACTGCAGCGGTTCGTCGTATGCTGCATGTGAGTCCTCGGCGCAGTACACATCACAGACACTCCCCACCTTTGCTCTGTTTTCCTCACAGATCCCAGTGACCGGACTGCGGCTCATTAGCCGCCAAGATAGCATCAAAATACCGCAACACGGTGCCGGTCGACCTGGGTCCCGATTAGAACATTTCTGCTCTAATAATTAATGCAGCCCCATCAAACCAGCCGTCACAGGTAGGGGTACTTCGTTGGGGTAGCTGCATTACGGGAGTCGCGAGATTTTTTCACACGACCTCCTTTCCACACTCACGGGTCTGCTCACGCCTGAAAAAAAGGTCGGTCCCTTAATTTGTGTATCTGGAAAATAAATGTCATATTAAATGAGGATAAATCCCCACTTGATCGAGAACAGAGCCAGCGAAGGCCGCTGGTGGGTCGGATGGAGATCAGAAGATCAGATAGATCTACATGCATTATGCGAGTCACCCTTACATCTAGCGCTTATGATTGTATTGATACAAAAAAAACTGGTGGGTTATGCAATGCACGCAAGCACTTAGATCATGCATATCGAAGAAATTAATTAATGACGAGGGCTGGCGCTAGTTCTAGGCCACAAAAGTATATAAAGCCCCCGGTCCCGACCATATTTCTATCCATCAACTTACATGGCCACTGAAAAGCCTTCTTCTCACCAGCTATCCAGTGATGAGCACTCCGAAGTGAGTCACATCCCCGAGAAAGCGGTGGTAGTGACCAACTTCGGCGAGCTCAGCCCGCCCGATGACGGGGCTAATCAACACGATGGGCTGCTGGATCTGCGCAAGATTACTATTCGCAGAGCCGAGCTCATGGCCGTCGTATACCAGCCCTGGTACTGGCGGGCACTGCTCATTTTCTGCGCCTTCATCATCGGCTACGGCTACGGTCTCAACACGCAGTTGTTCTACTCCTACACGCCGTACGCTTTGGCCGGCCTCAAGTCGGCGCAGCTCACATCCACCATGTCCGTAGTGAACTCAGTCATCGGTGCTGCTACGCAGCTCAACTACTCCCGCCTTTCCGATATGGTGGGACGATTCTACGTTTTGGTTGCGGCCGTCATTTTTTACGTCATTGGTCTCATCGTTATGTCGCAGGCCACGGACGTGGCCAAGTATGCTGTGGGCTCGGTTTTCTACACCCTTGGCTACGACGGTGTGATTTTGCTGGTGGTGCTGATCATGAGCGATGCCTCGAGTCTGAAATGGCGTCTCGTATTCATTGCAGCTGCCACGTGGCCGTACATCATCAACACATGGATCGCGCAGCCGATCGTGAATCTCGCGAAGCCGTTTGTAGGCACAAACTGGAAGTGGGACATCGCGATGTGGGCGTTTATCCTGCCGCTGACTGCGTTGCCCTTCGCAGGCTGTGTTTTGCACCAGTGGTGGATGGCGTCGCGCTTGCCTGAATGGGCCGAGCTCAACGAAAAGGAGCGTGCGTTCCGCAAAACACTGAGCTTCCGGAAAGTGATGTCCCTCATCTTCTGGGAGTTTGATCTGCTCGGCTCTCTGCTTGTGGCTGTGGTTCTGGGCTGCATTCTAGTTCCAATTACTTTGGCGAATGGCATCCAGTCCAAATGGGAGAACTCTCATATCTTGGCTCCGTTTGTGCTGGGCTTTGTGCTGCTGCCGATCCTGCTGTTCTGGGAGGGCAAGTACGCTCGGTTCCCTCTTGTGCCCTGAAGAATGGTGCGCGACCGTGGCCCGTGGGCGGCCATGGCGTGCTCGTTCTTTGTGACAGTGTGCTCATACATCCTCACGAACTACCTGTACGAGGTCCTCATTGTGAACCTCGACCAGGGACCGGGAGAAGCCGATACCATTAGCGGACTGAGTACTTTCACCTCCACTGCCTTCAGTCCTATTTTCTTCGTGCTGCTCACCGTGGTCACCCGCCTGAAGCCCACCATCTTGTTCGGCATTGGACTCTGGTTCGTGCAGACGGGTATGATGTACCACTACCGGGCAGGAATGAGTGCCCGGGGCGGACTGATCGCCGCTCAGGTCATTGGTGGTCTTGGCACGACCATGATCACCGATCCCATCAACGTCTCAGCGATGGCTGCTGTTTCTCACGAACAAATGGCCACATCCACTGCACTGTGTTACACCACCTTCCGTATTGGTTCGGCCGTGGGCTCAGCGATTGGCGGCGCCATCGTTACGCAGAACCTCTACAAAAAGCTGCTGAAATACGGCTTGTCGACAGCCACGGCAACGCTTGTGTACACGGAGTCTACCACCTTAATTTCGCGAGGCCAGTTTCCCTGGGGGTCATCTGAGCGTAATGCCATTGTGCATGCCTTAAACGACGTCCAGTGGATTTTGTGTCTTGTTTCGCTGGTGCTGCTGGTGCCGATGCTGCTGTTCGCGCTGTGCTTGCGAGACCCAAGACTGACCCATGACCAGTCCAAACAGCTCGGCCAGGGTGAAATCGTCGATCGCGACGATAGCGACCCCATCTTCGACTTCATCATGTATCCTTTCCGCAAGATGATGAAGAAAGGGAAGACGAGCCACGACGAGCCCCAGTATGCCGAATCAACCGAATCTAAGGGCGAGCTTGTGGTCTGAACTCCCAACTACTCTTAATGACTTATTCTCTGTAACGACTTTATGACTTTTCAAATCGATCGAACTTGTACGATACTTCTTTCTAGACGAGACTTTCTATGATTCCTTGAACGTCATACTTGATAAATAAAATAATAAACCTATAAATAAACTAACATCCTCCTACCTTTTCGCCGTCTCCTTGGAAACGCATGCAAATGTCAAAAGTGGCACGATATGCCACCAATATGTAAAAGTGATCGATTGATAAACGTTTTCCCGATCTGTTTACACCATGTCGGCTTTCTCCAGCAAAGACTCGCGGTCCTCTGGGTAAGCCATGTCAGCCATAGTTGAGGTCTGGGCGAACTGCTTGTAGGCGCTGCGGCTGAGCGCCATGCCGAATTCAACCAGCTTGAGCTCGATCCAGAAGGCTGTGCCCAAAAGAACGAAGAACAAGAGCACGTAGAACACAAGGAAAGCGACCCAGTGATGCAGCATGAACATGATCGACGAAGCGTCGTCCTGGTGCCACGAGGAGCCCTGCACAGTGAAGAAGAAATCCTTCACCGACACAGCACCGGCGCTCCTAGCGGCTTCGGGCATAAGAATGCGCACAAAGTCCAAGTCGTTACCGCTGCCGCTGTGATGGCGAAGATAGCGACGGAAGATCTTGGACACGAACAGGGGGCCGGTGGAGAACATGACGGTGATGTACGGCACGAAGAAGTTGCGGTTCGATGCCTTCAGGGATTCAATGAGCTGGGCATACAGCGGGTGGTGAGGTGCACTACCCATGATGTCGTTGGAGACTCCGGTGGGGTGCGTCTTGCGCACGAAAGTCGAAAACTTCAGCAGAGGATTCAGTGGCTGATTGGTTCCGTTGTCGAGGTCGATGTAAATACCACCATAGTGGAATAGCACGAAGTACCGAATGGCGTCAGCCCGCATGATCGGGTGCTTGTACGCGTCGAATGTCGGCAGGAACCATGAATAATGGCTGGCAATGAAGTCACGCGCCATCTCATCGGTCCACATGATATACTCGTAGTCGGGGTGCTGATCCTTGATGCTCTGCTGAGCCTCCTTCCATAACTCCGGAATATCGTCAGTCTTGTAAGTTTGGTGAATGATGCGCGGGATAAGTTCGGGCGAACCATCCTCCTTGTATTCAGTGAAGTGACCGGGAGACATTAGGGGGTCTTTAAGTAGGAGCTCTTTTTGAGAGATGGCACCATTTGTCATCGGCTTGTCGTACAGAAGCGCGATGAGATCGCTGCTCTGGTACACCAGGAAGATAAAAATGGCCAGGTTGAGCCAGCAGAATACTTTGAGTTCTTGTTTCATGATTGAAGAATGAAGATTGTTTATTGGATGCGCGTTTGCCGTGACTAGAAATCAGACGACTTATCCTTTTAGTGTTTTAGTATTTTATGGACTTCCCAGTGTCCTGATTCCTAAAGCAACGTCGATTTTCCTGAAGCAAAGCACAATCAATGGACTTGATGAGAATGTTCTCCAATGCTTAGTGCCCAGTAGGAGATATACGCTTTCAATTAAAGCGGATCTCCGAAATTTATCTTAGTACACGAGCAAAGTTCAATGCGGAAAATGGCCACCTATTTGAATAATTTCCATATGGGCTAGAACGCGTCTGATGATAAATGTGGGGGCCTCGCACGATCACACATAAGCATGCCTCTACTCCTCACGACCCGCTATCGGGCTGGTGACGTACATACCTGCAAGCACTCAATGAGCCTCAAGGCTGGTGCTGGGCTAAGGGGAACGGGGCTGAGTGCAGATATCCCTAATCTCCTGCAAAATCGCAGGCAAGGTGCGGTGCTACTCTGTACCTCTCGGCTGTATTCACACTCATTTCGGCACTTATTTAAGTGAGTGTCCATCTAGAAGTTGCAGATTTGTTGGATTTGCATGTCTACAGAATCATGAACTGTCAACGCTGCAGTATGATTTGTCACAAAGATGCAGTGCTGGGCTTATGGGCTTAGTATGATAATATCTGGAGAGATAAGGCAGACCCATGGGCCTAACTATTTTTACTGACCCTATCCTCTATCTCATCCCCTCTCGCGTCACATTCCTAGGGACATTTGCAGACCCTCATCACGCTGAAACAGAACACCCATACATGTAGCTTATAAATCCACAGTACTTTTGCGCTCACATTCCAGGGTTGAGCTGTGTGAACTACGTAGTTCCTGCGTCATGCAGGTGCAGGCTAATAGTGCCGAGGCCGTGAACTAATATTGTATCTTCTAAATGTGGGGGTGCTCAATGTTCTGAAAGGCGTCTACTAATTTAAGAGTTCGTCTCAAAATATAGCGGGAAGTTAACATTTGTGCTTGATATAAATTTGATTTGCATAGGCTTGGTGCTAAAATACTAACGTCACCAACCTGCCTGTGCATAGAAGAAATGATAGTGTTCTCTCATGACGATCTTACTGAGCAAGTTAGTACTAGGACATTGCTCTAACCCTGATGTCACATACCAGCGAACACGTTCTTTCACCAGCCGTATGAAAAAACGGTCATACATCCAATAAATTGTAGATCAGACTATATATTAAGTAGATTCTAGTGTGAAATTAGAGCCCATCGATATTTCTCAAGTCATTGATAGGGATGTCTGAGCTTTTATTGCTTTAGAGAGAGGCACTACCCGGTGGCTTGTTAATTTCAGGGTTTGGTGACTTTTAGTGCACACAGTGTTCATTTTGAAAACAAAACATCTACAGTAGAGAATAGAGAAAGAAGTAACACAAAACTACACGTTAAAACTATTGAAGTTTGTAGAGGACATAAAAATTAGTTGAATTCTACTGCTATAGTGCTTGACCAGCCTTTTGAAAAATTTAATGAGTCGTGACCGACCCCAACCCCACATGCGGCGGAGAAAAGATCTAAGGCATCGTGCCATACAGGCGTCAAACTTATGGAAATATCCGAACTAGCCTCTCACAATTGCACCTTCGTCTCGAAAACTATGATTGTTTATGCCTTTATCGAAATACTCAGTTTTTACATGCGACACATCCATGCCTCTTCGTATTAGCCCAAGATCAGGAGACACATGCGGCATTCGTTCCGCATCGTAGAAACGCAGACTCGTACATAATTGGGCTAGGTGAGTCTTTGCTCGTGCAGCCGCACCTTACTGTGCTGCACCACCACCCTACTTTTACTAATGAATCACGTGCGCATGCGGCCCCACCCACCGCGGCATAGAGGCTGGGTGTGATAATTTTAGGACATTTGCTATTGTTCTGCTCCACCAAAAGACAGGTGGGCGGGGTGCAAAAGAACCGCATATAGTGACAGTTGTGTATTTACGAGCTAAAGAGGCTGGGTTTCACCATCGCTGTGCTGGAGTCATTCTGATGTGCCGAGGTATCTATTGTTAGACACATAAGCTTTGTTTGTATACATAGCCGGAAGAGCCGCACATTACGCAGGAACTTGCGGCTTCACTGCGGCTTCCCCAGATGTGTAGGGCAATGTACAATCCGTAATACTAACGAAACGAGTACGCGCCAGAGGTTAGGGTGATCACACTGTTAAGGCGCACAGGGCATTTCGCGTCTAAACGGTTATGGCCGAGCCATTAATAAACTGAGTCACCAAAAGTAAATGCCGAAAATTGAACCGAGCACATCCGTGGTTTGTAATCTGATGATGTGATGGTAATGACGATGATGTTACGAAGGAGCAAGCCCATCGAGTAATGCCGCATATTTGGATTCCATTGGGGTATTCATGTACACGAGCAGCTTAAATAGTGTGCATTGAGTGCAGTAATTCGTGATGCGGCGATGCAGTTTACTTAGGTCCCTTGAGTGCAGATTTGTAGGTGCAGTATACGAGGCGTAATTGATTAAGCAACTGGGCTCATTTAAGTAGATAATCCAATTAGACTAAACAAACAACTAAAACAGATCTAGTCCCGGCCTCGTCCTCTTCGCCCTCTAGTCGCTTTGGCCCGACCACCGCCTCTGCGGGGTGGCGGTTTCCTGGGAGGCGGCTTGTGTGGCATGTTCCCGATAGCTGGGGCCGCCGGCAAGGATTTCTTGCGTCCTCGGCGAGTGGGTGCCAGCCCACCGATAGGTTCGTCAGGGGTAGCACCGACGGCCTGTCGAGAGCGGGCAGTACGAGCCCGGCGTTTGGGCGCGGGCAGGCCGTCAGTCTCCGAGTCAGAGATCTCGCCCTTCGGAGACTCGGCGGTTCGCGCCCGTTTATTAGTGGCCTTCGTAGTGCCAGCGGGCGATGCACTCTCGCCTTTGTTACGAGGCGTACGCCGCTGTCGGTTGGGAGTTAGCACACTACGCGTCATGGCCGGACGGGCGGCGCGCGACTTCCGGCGTGTCCGGCTCGTTTCGTAATCGCTGGGCTCGTCCTCGTCCCCATCATCGTCGGTTTCATCGTCTTCTCTGCCATACGCAGTCTCGTATTCCGAGCCTTCTCCCGGTGTAGCCGGTGTCATTTCCGTGTCGTCCAGATATTCTCCTGCAGACGCGTAAGCGCTTTCATCAGCGTGTTCAGCGTCGGTAGGCTCATCCACATGGCTGTACTCTTCGAAATGGTCTGCGTGCGCTTCAGCTCCGTGGTCACCATGATTTTCAGCTTCAGCTCTCTGCCCCGTCTCATCCGTCACCTCATTATCATTGTCATTGATGTTTTCTCCCTTATTGTCGTCATTGTACATTTCCTCCATCTCTGCGAATTCCCTCGCCTTCAGTTCGGCTCTTCTTCGTCCCACTCGGGGCCGCCTTATATACTCCTCCTCCATGTCGTCGTCGTCAGATGGATCAATGACGCTGCGCCGGCGCCCTTTTCGCGGTTTAGGCTTCTCCACGTTGTCAGCATTCGCGTCTCGGCGTGGCCGGCCTACCGGCTTGTGCTCTGCTTTGGGCTCTAATTTCGTTTCTTGCTTAGGATCTTGCTTCCGACGTCGGCCGCGCCGTGGCTTCTCCACCGGGCCGGCATCCTCACCCTGAGCATAAGCATCCACCTCGGGCATGTTTTCTAGCTCGGCTTCAAATTTGACCCCGACTGCGGGCTCTGCCTCATCTTTAGCCGGTGTCTCAGCCTCAGTGCTGGCGTCTGCCTTTGTCCTGGGATCCGTCGCGTCATTCCAACCTTCCTCTTCTGCACCAACCGGATAACCTTCTTCCGCACCAGTGTCATAACCTTCAGCGTAGTTTTCGGCGGCGGAAGCTGGCAGATTGCTGAAATCGTAGAACGGCCGCAGGGCGGCATAGACGTCGTCTGTTGTGAACTTCTTCTGGAACCGCTTAAGCGGCGCGTTGAGCAGCAACCGGAGATGCTCGATGTTATCGCCGAGCGTTTCCGGGCCCCACACGCGCTGCGTGATTCCGCGGAACAGCTCCTCGCGCTGAGCTTCCGTCAGGCTCATGGCAGCTACCCTAGAAGACTGCACTGGAACTAGGCTAGTAGTAACGAGGCGAGTGGACAAGCACTAAGTGCAGATGAAGAAAACGAGGAATAGGAAATACCAGCATGAGAAAGAGTTTGATAATGAGAATAATAATAAATTTACTGCTCTGTACCCGCTAATATCACAATGAGTATAGTTGTAAGCTAAGCAATGCTGCTTTACACACTCAATTCATATATCATAACCATGGCTGGCGCTGCTAGACAAGTATTAATGCATTTACTGGCTCCTTACCAGAGTCTCAGGAGCTCTTCTCCCAAGTCGGAGCGGTGTAACGTGCTTTCCCAGATGTTCGCCTTTAGGGTGGTCAAGCTAATGTGGTTTTCTAGGGCGCTCCTAAGGGTGGGCCCCAGGTGGTTTCGAAGCGTTAAATTCGGAGCCCAAGCCCTACTGAAATATCATGTCGTACTACACGCAGATCCGGCAGGCCGTGCCGTCGGTGGACGACGTCGTCACGCGGTACGCTGTTGGGTATGTTCAGAACCTGGAGTCCAATGTGTCACAGCCCGAGAGTGCGCAGCAGACTGACCTGGACGGCGACCTTGATTTCGTCTCTGAACTGCTGCGCAGTGCGGGCGGCGATGGACCGGCTGTTGGCACGCTGAGAGCCGAGCTGCGCCGCAGTTTGGGCGAGATCTTCGACAAGAATGTTAACCGAACGTTCGCAAATGCCGCCCAGCGCAAGCTAGATGCTGACGTGCTGCTGAGCGCGCAGCGCAGCAATGCTGCGAAGTTCGACATGGGAGACCGTGAAAAGATGGATCTGGATCTTCTGAGCGGCAACCGTGGCCGCATGGAGACACGTGTTGACCGCAAGAAGCTGGCGAAGCAGGAGAAGAAGATTGCGGCGAAACTGGCGAAGCGCGAGAACGCCGGGTTCATGAAGGAGCTGAAGTACGAGCAGTCGAAGCTGCTGAACGAGGACGACGGCCAGGACTACGACGACTTCTTCTTGGCCGTCAACCCGCTGGAAATGGGCCCCTCCGAGGGTAAGACCAAAGACATCAAGATCGATCAGGTGGATCTGTATGTGGGCGAAGGCACGCGTATTCTGAGCGACACGTCGCTCACGCTGAGCTACGGCCGCCGCTACGGTCTGGTGGGTGCCAACGGTATTGGTAAGTCCACGCTGCTCAAGGCGCTGAGTCGCCGTGAGCTGCCGGTGCCCAAGCACATCTCGATCCTGTACGTCGAGCAGGAAGTGCGCGGAGACGAGACGTCGGTGCTCAAGACGGTGCTGGACGCTGACGTGTGGCGTAAGCTGCTACTTTCCGACCAGCAGCGCATCTCGCAGCGCATGGCTGTGATCAGCGAGGAGCATCCTGATGCCGACGAGGCCACGCAGAAGCTGCTCGATCAGGAGGCTGACGACCTGAACACGCAGCTCAACAACGTGTTCGAGAAGCTGAGCGAAATGGAGAGTGACAAGGCCGAGCCGCGCGCGGCTGCTATTCTCTCGGGTCTCGGCTTCTCGCCGGCCTCCCAACAGCTCGCCACGAACACTTTCAGTGGTGGTTGGCGTATGCGTATCTCGCTGGCGCGTGCGCTGTTCTGCCGTCCTGACCTGCTGATGCTTGATGAGCCCTCGAATATGTTGGATCTGCCGTCGATCACGTTCTTGTCGAACTACCTGCTAACATACCCCTCGACGGTCCTGATTGTGTCGCACGACCGTGCGTTCCTGAACGAGGTCGCTACCGACATCATTCACCAGCACAGCGAGCGTCTCGACTACTACCGTGGCGCGAACTTCGACGAGTTCTACAACACGAAGGAGGAGCGTGTCAAGCAGGCGCGGCGGGAGTACGAGAACCAGCAGGCGTACCGCAAGCACATGCAGCAGTTCATCGACAAGTTCCGGTACAACGCAGCGAAGTCGCAGGAGGCGCAGTCGCGTATCAAGAAGCTCGAGAAGCTGCCCGTGCTCGAGGAGCCGACCGAGGAGGCCGGCTTCAGCTTCAGCTTCCCCGAGCCCGAGCGCTTGTCTCCGCCGATCCTGCAGATTTCCGGGGCGTCGTTCTCGTACCTAGACAAGGACGGCAACCCGACGCGCCAGATTCTGTACGACGTGGACATCAGCGTCGACATGGACTCGCGCATTGCGCTGGTGGGTGGCAACGGGTCCGGAAAGACCACGCTGCTCAAACTGCTGCTCGGCACTAACACGCCGCAGGCCGGCCACGTGTCGCGCCACCCGCGGTTGCGTATCGGCTACTTTGCGCAGCACCACGTCGACGCCATGGATCTCACCCTTAACGCTGTCGAGTGGCTGGCCACCGTCAAGCCGGGCAAGTCCGAGGAGGAGTACCGCCGGCACCTCGGTGCGTTCGGCATCACCGGCACGCTGGGCCTGCGCAAGCTCGGCGTGCTGTCCGGAGGTCAGAAGTCGCGCGTGGCGTTTGCGGCGCTGGGTCTGAGCGAGCCGCACATCCTTGTGCTCGATGAGCCGTCGAACCATCTCGATATCGCGGCGCTCGACGCGCTGGCCGACGCGCTGCAGCGCTTCAAGGGCGGCATTCTCATGGTCTCGCACGACGTCACCACCATCAACCGCGTGTGCCGCGATATCATGGTCGTGGAGGAGGGTCGCGTCTACAAGTCGATGGGAACCATCGAGGACTACAAGAAGCATATTCTGGAGGCAGCCAACACCGCGGGTGTTGTGGCGAAACATTGAACCAGTCTATAATTATTTAATCGTTACTCTTTCAATAGTGAGCCTGTCAATACACCAAATCAAACATCTACCAATAAATAATTATACAATTAGCGTAGTTATATACAATGTCAAGCGACCCGGCCGCCGTCCATTACTCTGCCAACGTCATGCGCACGAACCGCTTGCCCGTGCTCTCGTTTTTCACGCTCTCCACCTTCACGCGCACCTTGTTGAACACCGACAAGCTACGTTCCGTGCCGTCGGCCAGCCGCACGTGTAACGTATAATTTTCCTCGTCCAACCTAGCATCCTCCTCGGAGCAGATATCCTCCAGGCGCACCACGCTCTCGAGGCCGTACTTCGGCACCAGGATACCGACGCCGTTCGAAAAAGCCTTCACGATGTAGCCCTCGAGCACCTCCTCGGTCTCGCGGCGCTTGAGCATCTGCCCCACGAAATACTCGACGGAGGCGCGGCCCGCGAACTGCGCGTTGCGGTGGCGCACGTTGATGTTGTCCACGATGTTCGTGAGGTTGTCCTTGCGGAAGTGGCTCGGCGGCAGCGCCTCGTACTCGATGGCCGCCGCGAGCTGGCGGTGCACGACGACGTCCGCGTAGCGCCGGATCGGCGACGTGAAGTGCGTGTAGATCGGCGAGGCCAGGCCGTAGTGCCGGAACTCCGGGTACGCGAAGTCGCCCGCGGGGAAGTACTCCGCGGCCATCATGCTGCGCGTCGCCATGATGCGCACGAGCGTGTTGAAGAACGGGTCCTCCGGATCGACGATCTTGTCGAGGCTGTCGGCGACACTGCGCGAGGAGTCGAGCGCGATCTGCGGGAACCCGCGCAGCCGCAGCTGGTCGTTGAGCACGTCGAAGTTCGTGGCGGGCGGCGCGCCGTGGCGGCGCAGCAGCGCGGTCTGCGGCGCAAACTCGTGGATGCGGTGCGCGACGCTGATGTTCGCGAGCAACATGAACTCCTCGACGAGCGAGTTCGTGGCCACGGGCTTCTTGATCTCGACGCTCGTCGGGTCGTTCAGCTCGTCGCCCGTGACGACCTTGACCTCGGGCGACGCGAGGTTCAGTGCGCCGGCGTCCAGGCGCTTCTGGCGCAGCAGCTGCGACAGCCGCAGCAGAATGCGCATGCTCTCGGTGATCTCGTCGCACTGCGAGGGGTCGTCGATCTGCGCCTGCGCCTCGGTGTACTCGAACGCGCGGCGCGAGCGGATCAGCGACTTCGTGAACTCGGTGTTGACGATCTCGCCCTGCGGCGTCATCTCCCACAGCACGCTGAACGCGTAGCGCTCGACGTCCGAGCGCAGCGAGCACAGGTTCGTGCCGAGCAGCGACGGCAGCATGTCAATACGCCGGTCGACGAGGTACGTCGACGTCGCGCGCACGGCACCCTCGCGATCGAGCGGCGTGTCCGGCTTCACGAAGTGCGTCACGTCCGCGATGTGCACGCCAACGCTGAAGTTGCCGTTCGGCAGCGCGTACGCGTGCAGCGCGTCGTCGATGTCTTGACAATTCGGGGGGTCGATCGAGCAGATGTTGAGGTGGCGCAGGTCGCGGCGGCCCTGCGCGTCGGGCTCAGGCAGCCACGTGTCGCCGGCCGGCGGCAGGCACGCCATCGCCGCCGCGGGGAACGGCCGGAACTCGATGTCGTGCTCCAGCAGAATACTCTGCGTCTCGGCGCCGTGCTCCTCGATGGCGCCCAGCACGCGCACAAGGTGGCCCTCGGGCTGCCGCGACCACACGGGCCAGTCGTCGACGGCCACGACCAGGCGCTGCCCGGCGAGCTCGGCGGCGCGGCGCGTCCGCAGGCGGATGCGCGGCACGCGGCGGTCCATCGGCTTGAACAGCACGCTGCACACGCCGCCGGTGCGGCCCTTCGTGTTCTTTGCGCCGTCCGCGCCATCGGAGCCGTCGATGTTGCCGACGTAGAAGCGCCAGTTGCGCTTGAGGATCGCGACGACGCGCGCGGTGGGCTGGGCGCCGTCGGGCGAGGCGCGCGCCGCGTCGGCGGCCAGGATGCGGCGCTCGCGCTCGCTCGTGATCGCCTCAGCAGCCTCATCGTCCGCCGCGTCACCGGTGCCGCCAGTCTCCTCGGCCATCTCCGCGAGCGGGTGGCGCCACGAGGACTTCGGGAGCAGCTCGATCACGACCTTGTCGCCGTCGAACGCGCGGTTCATCGCGTCGCGGCCCACGACCAGCACGGGGCGCTCGAAGCCGGACACGCCGACGCTCGCCTCGAGGTAGTTATAGCGCGAGATCGACAGCTTGCCTTGGTGCAGCATGCCGCTCTGCAGGCCGCCAAGCACTCGCGAGGTCGGCAGGTGAGCGGGGTAGACGTTGGACGTGGCGTTCGTGGCAACGGCCGCCTCGGCGGGCACCAAATCGAGCAGCTCGGGCTGGTTGCCTACATAGTCGCGCAGGCTCGCCACCGGTACGCCGGCCTGGCGCGCGGCCTCGCGGTTGAGGCGGTCGTCCGTCACGAGCACGGTGCGCACGCCAACACTGGCGAGATGCTCGTTATAGAATTCAGCAACGCGGCGGATCGCGCGGTCGTTGTAGTCATTCACGGACTCCTCGCGCTTGCGCGCAACGTACGTCTCGTTGCTGAACTCGTTGTGATACACATAGAATCGCTTAGTGCTGGTTGCGCTCGACGCAGACGTCAGCGCGCGCAGCCGCGTGAAAATGGGGATGCTGCGGTTGCGCACTTCCTCTAGCACGATGTGCGGCACAATGACGTCAGTGAATGTGTCGGGGTGCTCGAGCAGATCGATGGCTCGCAGACACACGTTCGTGTCCACAACGACATACGTCTGGTCGACGGGATCTTTGCTGAGCACGGGCTGTACCACTTCGCCGCTGAAGTCGGGCACGGCTTTGGCGGCGCACTGCGTGCACAGCTGCGAGCCACAGGGGATGTCGTCGCGCAGGTACTGCTCACGGAACACCTTGATGGCGCCGCCTGACCGTGTGGAGCGCACAAACACCTTCTGCGCCACGCTTTCGCCGGCAGTGCGTTTTACAATCATAATTGAGGGGATTGCTCAACACTGAGTCGGGTGGTGCGTTCGGTGTGGTGTTTCGCAGATGTGGTTTCCACGGAGGCGGATCTAGGGCACTGGGCGAAACTTTTCGTAGGGTACCGGCCCCGGATTATGGAAACACCATGGAACAAGTCGAACCAGTGTGGAAGATCACCTGTGAATCTAGTGTAAAATTGATTTGTCCGAATCCTCAAAATTAGGGACTGGGCAGTTTTTTTAAGAATTAGTTTATTATAATATATCGTATCGGAAAACATGATTGGGTGGTGGGGGTACGCTCTAAGTTAGCAGTGCGCACTCATTTCTTTTCTACACTCTGCGTTTTTCGCCAGTTCAAATAGTCTTGGCGCTTGCTCACCAGGTCCTGGAAGTTCGGCCGCGTCTCCAAATACGCATATGGCTCCTCGGCCTTAAGTGTGTGCTGGATATTGATGTTCGACATTTTCAGCGGCGACATCTGGCTCACGGTGTTCGAAAGCGTGCTCATAACTAATAGAGTCAGCCCGATGATCAGCTGGGCGACAACATCCTTGGGAAGCTGGCCACTCGAGCCCCCGGCCAGCCGGGACGTGCTCACGAACTCATACGACGAGTAGATGCCGTGCAGAATCACGGTAGTGCCAATGATGACTCCCGCAGGCGGCATGTCAGATATTCAGTGTGGCCTCCTTAAGCTGCTAGTGGGTAATCTTGTTCCGATCCACACACGCCTATGAAAGCGTCGAAGAGGTGATGATGATCCTATCACGGGCAGGGCAGGGGCGCGACCGATGCAGGCTCGCGTTATCCTGTATGTCATAGATAAGCCTCCCAACTTCAGGTCAATAATTTACTACCTATATAACCTTTTAGAGGCAGAGCAAATGGTTAGCTCATAAGTTGAATCGAAATATGCTGGGATAATTTACTACTTTTAGGGCTATGCCCACGGATAGGCATACTTTGAATCTACCTACAGGCGATCCACGCGCTAAACAAGAAATGTCATTGGTTGTCCTAATCTCGTCAAAGTTAACATATTTGCTATTTAATAGTTCCTTCTCTCTAAACATCATTCTTCTGGCTCTAAAATAAGCCCAAATTTGTAGGTGAGCATGCCTGTCCACCTGAAATCAAGTGGGGACCGCAACTACTTCTGGGAGTTTGGGTGATTCATTCGGCAACAGCGATTCACATATACATCCTTGCCCTTTAAATGTAGGGCAGAGATTCCGGAGGAAACCCTGGAGAGAACGGCGGTGGTTGGATTGGTCGGCACCCTCACCTCTTGGAGCTATAGCGGCCGAAATGACAAAATCTCGGACCACTCGTTCTTTCAATGCTAAAATCGGGTATAATTGGGGTACAGATCGCAATACGCATATTCAGCTGAGTGCGTTCAATCGCTCATGACACCCCCCGTCACCGCCCCTAATGCCACCTGTGTATATTGCAACGGAAGTAGGGCACGGGTGACCGCGGCTCCACCCATCGCAGGCACCAAAACCACACAGGCTAAGAATTTCTCGACACAATGCGCAACGAAACTATATATACCCAGTGTATAATAACGAAGCCCAACTAAAATTTCAAAGTTAATCACACAGTTTAATCATATTTCACTGATATTGTAATTGGTTAGAGGCATTTCTCCGTGATATACCACCCGCTGTGTGTCTATGAATAACGATTTCTTAACAGTTTCCTAAATATTTTCATGCTAACGTTTGCGCTCGGAAATATCCGAAAATATAATGAATTTTGTCAATTTCCAATTTTTTTTCTGAGAAACTTCTTTCCTGGGGCAATGTTTTTTTCCTCCCATTTCGCGTGCGTTTAGGTGCGAATCGAGAAAGGGTTGAGGAGAGGCACCCCGATCAGCAGCAGCCTGATCAGGAAGCTGATGGCTCGCGGCGATCAGCGCCATGCTACACAATTCGTGCTAGTGTGCATTTGGCGCATATTTTACTGAATTGAAACGTTTTAGGTAATTTCCGGCGCCAAATTAGATCTGATTCACGGAAGCGATGCGGACCCCACCCCAGGAGGACCCGCATTCTGGTCCGCCGCGCCGCGAGTGCAGCGCCTAACATGTAGGGTAGTTCGTTCATAAAAAGTGCCACCCAGATCCTTCTGTAAGGGCACGGGGATGGAATAGGGCTGATGCACTTCACATTACAGAGACGCTTTCTGGCGTCCTGGAGCCCTAGCAGGGTCCTCCCACTTGCGCCAACACTCCGACTTCACAACACACACAAACACAGTTATTGCTAACTTCGATCCTGGTGGTACATTTAGACGCACAACAAGTTTGAACCGGTTTAGAATCGGTTTAAGAAACATACCTAGCTAAGTTCCCCAGGAAAACTAAAAGACCAGATCAGGGAAGGAATTATCGGCTCCCCATCCACACACACTTCACAGTCACCTAAACGCCGTTCCAAGCAACCCGCGGATGGCCCGCGCGACCAAAAGTGTGATGAGCTCGCGTGCGGAACGCTCGGCCCGTCGACGCAGCCGTCATGAGGATGCGTCCGAGTCCGAGGAAGAATCGCCTCGAGCGGCCCGTCGCGCACGTCGCCACCGCGAAGAGCCGAAAGAAGAGGAAGAATCGAGTGACGAGGAAGATAACCGTGCTGACGAGCGCCGCAACCGCTCGCGGCGTTCTCGATCCGAGTCCCGATCCGAGTCCCGATCCGAAGCGCGCCAGCCTCGCTCAGCCCGTTCAGCCCGCGAAGAGCGCGCTGAAAGGAACGCAAAAGCACGTGCGGCACGCCAAAGTGAACCGAGTAGCGAACGAAGCAGCGAACGAAGCAGCCGGAGTGAGCGTAGCAGTCGCAGTGAGCGAAGAAGCGGACGTAGTAGCGATCGCGATCGCAGTGAACGGAGCGAGCGCAGTGACCGTAGCGAGCGCAGCGGGCGGAGTCGTAGCGATCGCAGCAGAAGTGATCGCAGCAGCAGAAGTGACCGCAGCAGCAGAAGCGATCGAACCTCCAGAAGTGACCGGAGCTCCAGAAACGAACGCAGCAGCAGAAGCGAACGCAGCAGCAGCCGAAGCGATAGAAGTGAAAGAAGCAGCCGCAGAAGCGAGCGCAGCCGCAGAAGCTCCAGTAGGTCCGACAGCAGCCGAAGCAGAAGTGAGCGCCGAAGCGAGCGTCGCTCCCGCAAACAAGAAACTAGCGAGAGTGAGGACGACTATGACGCGGCTGTGAACGGTCCCGATGAAGAAGAGGAAGTCGAAGAGGTGGAAGACGACGACGAAGAGGAAGAAGACGAGGAAGAAGACGATGAAGAGGAAGAAGAAGAGGGAGCTGAAATCGAGGACGAAGAGGATGAGGACGAAGATGCTGAGGAGGAGGAGGAAGAGATGGAAGTGGAAGAAGAAGAGGAGGACGAAGAGGAAGAGGAAGAGGAAGAGGGCGAAGGAGAGGAGGAAGAGGAAGAAGAAGAAGATGCCGAAGAGGACAACCGCAAAAGCTACTACTTCCTCAAAGACCTCGACATCGAGTCGATTCGTGTTCCCGAAATGATGAAGCGTTTCCGCTACCTCCTCGGTCTTGGTGAGGTGTTCCGCAAGTTTGTGGACCACCGCGCGCAGCAGGACCCCGAATTCAAATCTCTGCTCGATAAGGCAACCCGTCTCAACCGCCAGGCCGGCCGTATTTCTTCGGGTCGATCTAGCCGATCCAGCAAGAGCAGCCGCTCGCGAACGCGCTCCAGCAAAGACACCGACATTGCTGAAGTCGACGGCATGCTTGGTGGAGACGACAAAGTCACCGTATTCACCGAGAGCCCCGGCTTCGTCACCGGCAAGCTCCGGCCGTACCAGATCGACGGCCTGAACTGGCTCATTTCGCTGCACCTCAATGAGATCAACGGCATTCTGGCCGACGAAATGGGTCTCGGTAAAACATTCCAAACCGTCAGTTTCCTCGGGTACTTGCGTGCTGTCCAGAATATCCGCGGTCCGCACCTCGTGATCGCGCCGAAATCGACGATCCAGAACTGGGCCCGTGAGTTCGCCACGTGGACGCCGGACGTGGACGTGTTGGTAGTCACCGGTGATAAGGACGAGCGTGCGTCGCTGCTGCGCTCGCGGCTACTGACGGCGCAGTTCGACGTGTGCATCGTCTCGTACGAGCTGCTGATCCGCGAGAAAAACTCGCTCAAGCGGATCGCGTGGCAGTATATCATCGTTGACGAGGCGCACCGTCTTAAAAACGAGGAGTCGCTGCTGGCTAAACTCATGCGCGTGCTTTACTCACGACACCGTTTGCTGATCACCGGCACGCCACTTCAAAACAACCTACACGAGCTGTGGGCGCTGCTGAATTTCCTGCTGCCGGACGTGTTTGCCGACGCGAACGTGTTCGATGAATGGTTCAGCGAAGGGAAGAGCGACGACGAAAACAACGACGAGGAGGACAGCGACAGCCAAGCGCTCACCAAAAAAGACGAGGAGAAAGGCGGTGTGGTCGACCAACTCCGGATGCTGCTCAGCCCGTTTCTGCTGCGCCGCGTCAAACGCGATGTGGAGCACTCGCTGCTTCCTAAAAAAGAGATCAACCTCTACGTGGGCATGAGCGATATGCAGATCCAGTGGTACCAGCGCCTGTTGGAGAAGGACCTGGACGCCGTGAACACGCCGAATACAGGCGGGGCTCACGACAAACGCATGCGGCTGCTGAACGTCGTGATGCAGCTGCGCAAATGCTGCAACCACCCTTACCTGTTTGATGGTGCCGAGCCCGGACCGCCGTTCACGACGGACGAGCATTTGGTCCAGAACAGCGGCAAAATGGTGCTTCTCGACAAGCTGCTTACCAAGCTGAAGGCGCAAGGCTCGCGTGTCCTGATTTTCTCGCAAATGAGCCGCATGCTCGACATTCTCGAGGACTTCTGCCAGCTGCGCGAGTACGAGTATTCGCGCGTCGACGGTTCGACGGCCCACGAAGACCGTATTGCCCAGATCGACGAGTTCAACAAGCCCGGCAGCGAGCGCTTCATCTTCTTGCTGACCACGCGCGCCGGCGGTCTGGGTATCAACCTGACCACGGCCGACCAGGTGGTGATCTACGACTCCGACTGGAACCCGCAGGCCGATCTGCAGGCAATGGACCGTGCCCACCGTATCGGCCAAACGAAGCAGGTTTACGTGTACCGCATGATCACCGAGCACGCGATCGAAGAGAAGGTGCTCGAGCGCGCGGCCCACAAACTGCGGCTCGACCAGCTGGTTATCCAGCAAGGGAGCGGCCGCAACAGTGCCCAGGAACGCGCTAAGGCGGCTGCGAGCAAGGAGGAGCTCGCGGATATGATCCGACACGGTGCGCAGGAAGTGTTCGACAACCAGGGCAGCCGTCTCAGCGAGCTGTCGATTGAGGACGCGATCTCGGCCGGTGAACAGCGGACGCAGGAGCTCAACGAAAAGTACTACAAGCTGGGACTTGACGAGCTGATCAAGCTGACGTTCGACAAGCCGCCGAGTAACGCGGCGCCGATTGTGGCGAAGAACAAGGCCGGCGGCGAGGACGACTTCCGCTACCACCACCGCCGCGCGCGCAACCAGCTGTTCTCGAGCGACGAGTTCGCCACGAGTGAGCACGAGCGGTCCAAATACGGCAGCGCCTTGCGCCCGCCGAAACAGATCATGCTGCACGACTTCCACTTCTACCCGCGCGAGCTCGCCGAGCTGCAGCAGCGCGAGCTGGCGTACTACCGCAAGGAGGCGGGCATCCGGCTGGGCCCCGAGGACTACAGCGAGGACGAGGACGACGACAGCGAGCAGCAGAACCAGGATATCGAGAACGCCGAGCCGCTGAGTGCCGAGGACGTGAAGCGGAAGGAGGAGCTGGCGAAGGAGGGTTTCCCCAACTTCTCGCGACGCGACCTCGCGCATGTGATGCATCTTGTGGTGGATGCTGGCGGCCACGAGGCCGTGCTGGCTGCTGCTGCCGAGGCCGAGGCTGAGGCCAAGGACGAGGAGAGGGACGAGGAGAAGGACGAGAGCGAGGACGTGAACGAGGATGCTGACGATGAATCAAGGGCCGATACTATTGAACCCAGTGAAGCCGGCGACGTTAGTGAAGCCGGCGACGCTAGTGAGGCCGGCGATGCTAGCGAAGCAGACGAGTCTAGCGGCGATATCATTGGCCAGTCCAACGGCAAACAGAACGGCAAACAGAACGGCCACGCCGAAAGCTCTCCCCGGCCAGGCAACGCGCTCGACATGATTGTGGCGCGCTGGCCCGAGCGCGACCCCGACGAGCTGCGGCGGTACGTGGTGGCGTTTGCGCAGCGCTTCACCGAGCTGTCGGACCACGAGCGGTACGAGAAACTGCTGGAGGAAGGCGAGAGCAAGACGCGTAAGGCGGCGGAACGCAGCGCCGTGCTGAAGGCGAAGGTGGAGTCGTCGCCGACGCCGCTGCGGTCGATGCAGGTGACGCAGCCGACGGGCGGCTCGGCGAGCCGGCTGCGTTTCTCGGAGGCGAACGACCGGTTCCTGATTGTGGCGATGAACAGCGTGGGCATCGAGAACCCGAAGCTCGCGGACCGCGTGTTCGAGCAGGTGCGCTCGTGCGGAATGTTCGACTTCGACTGGTACTTCATGTCGCGCACGCCGGTGGAGATCGGCCGCCGCTGCACGTCGCTGCTCAACGTGATCATCAAGGAGAGCCGCGGCGGCGGCCCGCGCGGAACGAAGCGCAAGGGCCGGCCCCCTGGACGGCAGTCGAAGCGCCAGGCCAGCGCGTCCGTCGAAGCTGAGGCTTAACACCAAGACATTGAAGGCATGGCATAGCATGTGAGGCATGGCATGTGAGGTATGACATGTGAGGCATGAGCGTGGTGCCACCGGCGTATATGTAAAACTGTATTTATTTACCATTATTCATTAGTGTTTTCGAACAGCGTGGGAATCATCGAGTTCACGCTCTGGAACGTCTGCAGACTCAGACTGGCTGCGGCCATGGCGCGCTCGACCTTCTCACGCTTGAGCGGCCCGTCGTCACGCAGCCACGTGCGATCCACGGCCAGCTGCGCAACCAGCGCGCCACAGAACGAGTCCCCTGCGCCGTTCACGCTCGTGGCCGCCTGCGGCTCCGCGGGGAAATGCTGGATGAGCACGCCGAACGGCTTGGTGCGCGACACCGCGTACACCGCGCTGGCGCCGCCCTTCACGCCGCCCGTGCGGTCGCGCAGGTTCTCGACGAGCTGGAACGACAGCACGCCGTGCGGACCCAGCGTCACAAACAGGTTCGGGATGTACGGCAGCAGCTGCAGCGCCGCCTGCACGACGCCGCTCGGCACGGCGTCGGCCAGGCTGGGGTGCGAGCGCTGAAAGATGTCGAGCTTCATGCGCGTCGCCGCATCGCCCAGCGGCAGCGCGTCGATCACGGGGAACCACCGCGCGAGGTCGAACCGCTCCTTGAACGAGAACTCCTCGTACATCGCCATGAGCTCGAGCCGGTTCGGCGTCGCCACGTCGATCGACGCGTGCGGGAACACGCCGAGCTCGAGGTCCGCGAGCCGCGCGGCTTTGGGCACGCTCGTGGGCTCGAACACCACGAGCGGCGCGTCGCCGCCAGCCGCCGCCGCGCGCGCGTCCTTCGTGGCCAGCACGGCCTCCATCTGCGGCCGCCCGAGGTTGCCGTCGAACACGGTTACGCGCGACGGCGCGCGCAGCTGGGCGGCCAGGAACGTGCG
>JAKUAQ010000028.1:0-103927 GCA_030562965.1 Starmerella ratchasimensis
CTCGGCATGTTCTCATAACGCCTGGTCCCCGGGGACCGGTGCAACGGCGCTTCTTCGGTATGGAGCTGGTAAGAAAGAGTCTATATGAGTGGCCGGCCCATCTCGTCATTCTACTCTCGTCGATACACCAAAAGCATTGCCGTGTTTGTTTCCGCCCAGTTGATGGCTGAGGTAGAAGTCCCGTACGTTTGTGGGGGATCACTTCTACCGAAAGAAACAAGTAAGAAAGAAAGTCCAATGTGGACCAGAACTGCTCTTTTATAGTGCTCCGAGCGGGGGTGGGCTCGTGCTCTGGTGGGGGTGGGCTGGGGCAATGTCCGGCTACCTTAAATATTCCCTGCCCCATTCCTGGACCAACGTGACAGGTGGGGATCGTCCGAGTTCACGATATAGCACGCAAAATTCGACATTTAAAGTGAGGTGTACTCGTGTTTGAAAAATTTTAATTACTTCTAACCGATTGGGTGAAGTAGGACCGATTCTTATCGTGATAATGGAGATCCATGGCAGATTAGCCCTACAAGCCATTAGCATGCAAGCCATCAGCCTAACAAGCCATTAGCATGCAAGCCATTATAGAGGATCAACCCCGGTTTGGATCATCGCGGCGCTCGCCTCAGCTACCAGATTGACGCCGTACTTTTGGGATATGCGTGAATTGCTAAGCGATCGGGCATTCCTTTCACGATGTGCGTGTGAAGCAGCAGCAACCGAAATTACACAAACAGAGGGCGATGCAGATCGAAACCGAGCTACAAACGGGCCATTCTGCGTTATTCAGCTTGGAAAGTTCCCATAAAAAACATGTCGTTCAAACAAGATCAAATTGTGAGCCTTGGATTGTCGTAAATTTGGAGTAGCAGCCGAGACGAGGGACCACCAGCCATTGGGAACATCAGTCATAGTCATTCTAGGTTAAGGAACCTTGGCGAAAGCATTACTTTCCACAAGAAACCTCGGCCATAATTATCCTAGGTTAAGGAATCTTGGCCAAAGCATTACTTTCCACAAGAAACCTCAGCCATAATTATCCTAGGTTAAGGAATCTTGGCCAAAGCATTACTTTCCACAAGAAACCTCGGCCGTAATTATCCCAGGTTAAGGAATTCTGGCGAAAGCATTGCTTTCAGCAAGAACCCTCAGCCATTAACACAGTCCGACCATAAACACAGTCCAGCCATAAACACAGTCCAGCCATTAGCACAGCCCAGCCATTAGCTCCTTCCAGTCAAAGGAGTTTTATTGTCCCGAAATTGAAACAAAACCAAAGGGTAAGCCTTGGACCTTCTTAAGAATGGAGTAGCAGCCGAGCCGAGGGACCACCAGCCATTGGGAACATCAGCCATAGTCATTCTAGGTTAAGGAACCTTGGCGAAAGCATTACTTTCCACAAGAAACCTCGGCCGTAATTATCCCAGGTTAAGGAATCTTGGCCAAAGCATTACTTTCCACAAGAAACCTCGGCCGTAATCATCACAGGTTAAGGAATCTTGGCCAAAGCATTACTTTCCACAAGAAATCTCGGCCATAATTATCCCAGGTTAAGGAATCTTGGCCAAAGCATTACTTTCCACAAGAAACCTCGGCCGTAATTATCCCAGGTTAAGGAATCTTGGCCAAAGCATTACTTTCCACAAGAAACCTCGGCCATAATTATCCCAGGTTAAGGAATCTTGGCCAAAGCATTACTTTCCACAAGAACCCTCGGCCATAATTATCCCAGGTTAAGGAATCTTGGCCAAAGCATTACTTTCCACAAGAAACCTCGGCCATAATTATCCCATGTTAAGGAATTCTGGCGAAAGCATTGCTTTCAGCAAGTATCCTCAGCCATTAACACAGTCCGACCATAAACACAGTCCAGCCATAAACACAGTCCAGCCATTAGCACAGCCCAGCCATTAGCTCCTCCCAGTCAAAGGAGTTTTATTGTCCCGAAATTGAAACAAAACCAAAGGGTAAGCCTTGGACCTTCTTAAGAATGGAGTAGCAGCCGAGCCGAGGGACCACCAGCCATTGGGAACATCAGCCATAGTCATTCTAGGTTAAGGAACCTTGGCGAAAGCATTACTTTCCACAAGAAACCTCGGCCATAATTATCCCAGGTTAAGGAATCTTGGCCAAAGCATTGCTTTCCACAAGAAACCTCGGCCGTAATTATCCCAGGTTAAGGAATTCTGGCGAAAGCATTGCTTTCAGCAAGTATCCTCAGCCATTAACACAGTCCGACCATAGACACAGTCCAGCCATTAACACAGCCCAGCCACTCGCACACACCATGGTGAATTTCGAGGTATGAAAGACATCAAAAGTCGCGGCGGTCGCCTCAGCTACCAGATTGACGTCGTACCTTTGGGTTATGCGTGAATTGTTAAGCGATCGGGCATTCCTTTCACGGAGTTCGTGTGAAGTTGCAGCAACCGAAATTACGCAATCAAAGGGCGATGCAGATCCATAATGCGCTACAAACGGGCAATTCTGTGTGTTTCAGTTTGCGAAGTTCCCATAAAACACATCGTTCGTTACCTATCGTGTTTGGGTTGTCATTTCACCAAGTTGACCTATTTTTCTACGATGCGCGTTGAGGAGCAGACTAAGGGGTCAACCCTAGCCTCTGTGCCTTATGGCTGCAAAACAAGTTGCACATACCATGGTATTTTTCAGCTGTATGAAACCAAGGCTTACCCCTTTGATTTTTTGAACTATTTCGATAGTTATTTGATCCTAATGGCTTAGAGCGTTAATGGCTGGGCTGTGTCGGCTGTGTCGGCTGTGTGCTGTGTGCTGTGTGCTGTGTTAGTTGTAATGGCTTAGAGGGTAATGGCGGGTGATGCCAATGGCGGGTGGCCAAGTTGGCTGAGAGCGAGCTGGAATGCTGTAACTCCTGACAATGAGAAATAGTTCTTTCCGTGATGCTGCATAATGCAAATACCAATTAACCTGAATAACTGACTTACTTCACTAAATATTGTTGGACAGACGCCGTGCACATATCACCACATCTGTATTCTGGGACCTTACCTTGTTCCACACTAGGGTTGCATGTCGGACCGGCTGAGCCAGTTGCAGACCAGCCTGGACCAGCTGGTCACGCAGTTTTTCTCGAGCCTGAACTATATAAACACGCACCATGACATGGTAGTGCCAGAGTCGTCGCCCGGCTACGTCACAAAAGCCGAGGACCCGTCGTTGGTCCCGACGCCTCCTGAGCAGTTCCAGGCGGCGCTCAAGGAGCTCAGCAGCGACATCATCACGAAAAGCAAGCAGATCGAGATGCTTATCGACAGTCTTCCGGCGTTGGACACGAGCGACGACCTGGAAAGCCTTGAGAAGCAGCTCGAGGCGGCACGAGAAGATGAGAAGGCGGCCGCGGCCGAAAAAGACGAGCTGATGGACCGCTGCGACCGCATGATCTTGCGGCTGACTAACTACAAGATGGAGCTCGACCGGCGCTGAGCTAGGCCGGCGCTGAGTGATGCTGGCGCTGAGCTGCTCAGGCGGCGCTAGCCGGCCGGGTTGGGACTTCGGCCTCGGCTGCCCGCAGCTCGGCCTGGAGGGCGGCCAGGAACAGCTGGCGCGCCTGGCGGACGCTGGACGGCGGCCACGCGCCGAAACTCGGCGGAGGAGCGCTCGCAGCAGTGAGCACGAGCCCCTCCACACGGGTGGACGCCGGCTCGGCCGGATCGTGCTGCTGGGTGTGCAATTCCGCCTCGAGGCGCGCACGGCTGAGACCCAGAAACGCGGCGCGCCATTTCTGCGCGGCGTCGAGCTTCGCGGTCTCGTACGAGCTCATCGCGTCGAGAAACGACACGACCTCCTCGTCGGTCATGGTGGGATAGGGCTTAGAACGGCCAACGGCATTAAACACGAACCACAGCGATGCAAATCGATGTATTTCGAAGTAATGAGTTATTGCAATGAAGATTTTAGATTAAAAAATAAATGAATATTAATAGCTACTGATGCTACCAAATAGCTGATACTTAGCTACTGATACTGTAGTAGGCTATATAGTACAGCTACAATACAGCTACAGTGCTACTGCTACAGTGCTACTGCTACAGTGCTACCGTTACTGTACTAGTAAAACGAAGCATGATAGCTACCACCAGTCTACTGATGATGATGATGATAATGATAAGGATACTAATGATTTTGTATAGTTTTATACTAACTGATACAGGCTACTGTCTACGCCATCACAGCCGGTCAGTGTCTAAGGGTATTCGAGCTTCTCGATGGCGAGGCGGAAATCGGCCTCGAGGCGTTCGCGGCGGGCGCGGCGCGTCGAGCGCTCGGCCTTGACCTCGGCGATGTATTCTGCGACGCGGCGCGACGGCTCCTTGAGGCGCGTCTGGGCGTCGCGGCGCGCCTTCTCGACGCTTTTCGCGAGCTTGGCGCAGCGGTGCTCGCGCCGCGCGATCTCGGCGGCCTGCGCCTGCAGCTGGGCCTGGCAGTCGCGCATGCGCGTGCGGTGGCCGCGCTCGGTGGCCTTGAGGTCGCGCTCAATGCTCTCGGCCTGCACGACGAGCTCGGACGCCGCGCGCTGGCTGCTGCGCAGCTCGAGCTCCTCGAGGCGCGCGAGCTCGGCCCGGTGCTGCGCCACGCGCTCCTTCAGCGCCTGGATGCGCTTGCGCGTGCGCTCGTCGCCGCGCCGCTTCGAGCCGACCTTCGTGTTCGTCGACTCGATCTCGCTGCGCAACGCCGCCAGCTTCTTCGCGCTGTCCTTGCGGAACTTGCGCACCTGCCCCTTCTCGAAGTCCAGGATGTTTTTGGCCGAGAGCAGGCTTTCTTCGAAGACGTCGAAGCGTTTGCGGGGGTTCGGGATGTAGTCCTCGTCGAGGGTGACGTGGGCCGCGTGCGGGGCGGCCGCTGAGACGGGCGCGATGTCGAGCACGCTAAGTTCGGTGCTGGCGGCGCTGGCAGTGCTGGAGGCGCTGCCTATGCTGCCTGTGTGGCCATTAGCTGTGTTGGCAGCACTGGCAGCACTGGCAGCATTAGCAGCAGAGCTGGACGTGGCCGAGCCTGCTGACGTGGCAGCCGACGTAGCAGCCGACGCGGCCGACGCAGACGTGGCCGATGCAGACGTGGCCGACATGGCCTCGCCGGCCGCACTAGGCGCACTGGCCGACACACGCCGCGTGCCCTCGTCGCGCCCTTTGTCGTCGCGCCGCGTGGCCTCGTCGAGATGCGAGACGAGGCTCGCCGAGCGCGAGCGCGGCGCGGCGCCGCCCGCGTCCACGTCGTCGTCGCCACGCGCGAGCAGCGGGTCCGGCCCGGCCGCGAGCGACGTGCACACCGTGAACTCGTGCACCTTCTCGGAGCCCTCCTCGACGGCGTGGATGCGGTAGAGCGAGTTCTCCGCGAGCGAGTAGAACACGGCGAGGCGGCGCTCGTCGAACGCGGCGAGCTGCGTCCACAGCAGGCCGTTGACGAAGAAGCGGTACGTCGACGGCTGGGCGAGCGAGATGCCGACGACGCGCGCGCCGACGTAGCGCACCTGCGGGGCGCTGGCCCGCATGCGGGCGTTGTTGACGTGCGAGCGGCCGGCGGCCGCGGAGCCGCGCACGGCGAGGTACGCGCGGATGAGCCACGACCAGGCGGGCGGCAGGGATTTCGGCCGGGCGGGGCGCCGCGCCGACTTGCCGTCGCCGCCGCCGGGCCGCGCGCCGAACCAATTGAAGCCCACCACCAGCACCAGCGCGGCTGCCGCCCAGCCGACGCGGCCGGCGCTGTGCGGAGCAACGAGCGGCACGAGGTGGCGCAGGACGGGCAGCAGCAGCAGCAGCAGGCCGAGCGAGTCCAGCAGGGGGTGCGCGGTGACCACGCGCTTGTCGTTCATCGAAGAGGAGGGTCCGCTAGGCCGCAGGCTCCGGCTCGATCGGCAAGGTCCTGTTTTGGTGTGGTGCGCTGAACGGTGTGGTTTTACGCTTGGGCGGTGATGTTTTATGGTGGGCGAGGGGGCGGGGCGAGGGCCCGCAGGAACATTAAGGGGTTCTAGTTCGCTGGTTGGGTTATTTAGGGAGTGGGATCTCGCGCAATCAATGTGATTCGCGGTAGAATGGAAAAAGTAGGGTCCGAGTAGGTTTTGAAGAAAAATGGAAGGCATGGACGCGTCGCAACTCCAATTCGCACTGTCTCTCACCTATTTTTCACCCATCCGCTCGACCTAACCCGCATCACCATATGCGGTCTGGGACGTCGCCTCAACACCGCTTCACCCACCCTGCTTCACACCTGCTTCTTCACCTCCGCTTCTTATATTCCACCAACTTCATCCATGCCGTCCATTGTGAACCGCTCCAAGCCGCAGCCGCAGAAACAGGGGAAACAGGGGAAACGCACCAAGGACCTCGAGACGGTTGAGAAGCAGACTGTGGAGGTCGTAGAGGTACTGATTGCGGCCGACGCGCCGGTCCGCAGGATCACCAAGGAGCAATTTCACGCGTTCCACCGGCGCCTCGAGAGCGAGACGGCTCAGAGCGGTTAGCATTAGTTGGCCGCTCTAGCGTAATCGAGTGGTTTATGACCCTTGCCCGCGTAGTAGCACCTAAGCTACATATAGCTTGTATATAGCTACACCAAGCGAAATAACTGAACTGATATCATAAATGTAGTCTATTATTATTATACGAATAGTTACGTATGATTCATATAACTGTGATAGCTATACTACTACTGCTACACGTATATAGCTACTTGGCTACACATAGCATAGTTACCCGTAGCACAGCTACCCTTAGCAGCCCAATAGTCACACTACCATCGTTAGTTCGCACTAGATGAAGTGATAAGAACTCATCTGGATCATCCAATCCCGATAAGTCAAACTTCCTCGCAATGCAGCCCTTTATTTCATGAGCCTCCGTGACAGGCCAGTAATCATATCATCCACATATACGCAAATGAGTGCAGGGATAGGCTTTCTCCTGAAAAATAGCCCTCTTGTTCCAGGAACGCCTTCAAGGTCAAACCAGCACCGAGGTGCTTGCTTTAAACCATACAATGCCTTCGTCAGTCGACATACCTTCCCAGGATGCTTGTCCGACTTGCAGCCCTCAGGCTGTGACATGTATATCACCGCATCCATGTCTGAGTACTTATTTCACCACTTCGCCCTCGTGGTTTGTCATCACGGTAAACACCCACCGGTCAGGTAAAATGGGGACCCCAGAAGGCCGATCCACCAGTTCCCAGACATCTCTGCTCTCCAGAGTACGGAGTTCCACCGACATGGCTTCAATCCATTGATCTGCTTCTGGTGTATTCACTGCCTGCCTGTAAGTCTTTGGTAATACCACCGGCTTGGATAAGTCCAAGGTTTCCCGTAACGACGGTTGGGTAACGTTCTCTTCTGAAGTTGGTTCTACTTTCACTGCATTTACCGAGTTTGGAGATTCAACAGGTTGACGTCCCCCTCTTGCAACCAGACAACTCTGGGACGAGTCGTCTGATGCACCCAACACAACGTTTAACTCGCGAACTCGATGTTCAGTCCGTTCAGGAGTTAACTCATCCGATAATGCATGTGTCGAGGCATCTTGGTCGCGCGAGATCTCAGGATCAGTAGTACTGATCTCGGTATCAACTATTGTTGAAGCAATGCCGGCCGTTTTGGCCACAGAATATGCCTCAAATACCTGGCTAAAGAGGCCAGATATCACTGCGCGCAACATGCCAGTAGAGTAGAAAGATCACTGGCACGCGACAGCATAGAGGAATAAGAGAAAGAGTCACGGATAGGGTAAAGTCCCGATAGTGTGCAGTCGTCCACTTGCCATCCATTAGCAGGTACACTGTGTACTTCGTGAACGTATCATCCGCTTAACCCAGGCGTGGTGACGCCAAGCGGTTCTGGCCTATACCAGTGCCCGGCGACTTCACCATCCCAGATCTCCCGAATACGTGCATGCATGTGCTTCTGAACCTTGTTCAGTTGACCATGCACCATCTCAGGAGGGTATTTGAGACTGTAGAGCTCAACATACGGAGTTCTGCTACGATCAAAGTGTGATTTGTGAGGTAAGCAGTTGTGAATCAACACGGCTTGTTCGAAAGTCCTAGGAAGCTAAGTGGTAAGTTGCTCGCTTTGAGCATCACCATATCAGTCTCTTTCACGGTCCGAATAGCACGCTCGATAACTCCATCCATGTCGTGTCGGTGGGGAGCCGACGTATCCCATACAATCCCTAGATCAGAGCCCGTATCTCATCAGTTACGAACTCTGATCCATTGTTACTGTACACCCGAAGTGTCATAATCAGCTGACGAAGTCGTCCTGCCGCCTCATTCTTACGAGCGAGGCGAAGATACCAGAGGTACTTGGACCAGTCATCGGCGACTAGCAGAAAGTATTTGGCATCAGGAAACAACTTGACATAGCCGACATGCGCGAGTGTAGTGTAGGCGTGGTAGCCCGATGTTGTTGACCAAGAAGGTCTTGCGCAGCAAGAAGGGTTTGTGAGTGATTCGATTCACCTCCCAAATGCTTGCTTGGTTGCACAGATGGCTTTCCCACCAGTAGTGTTGAAGGCAGCGTCATTTGGCTTCAAGTTAGATACCGGGGGCTTGAGACCTGCCGCATCATTGGTCATAGAGCTAGTAGAACCAGTATCCACAATCCAGAAACGCGCAGAATCTCTTGGACGCAGCGAAGGGACTGAGGGTGCGGTCAGCAGCAGAGCCTGGTCATACAGTCAGGGCTTATCTGCCTTGGCAGCCTCTTCCTTCAACTGACGCCGCAGTCCTTTCTTCGTTTTAGTCAAGTGCGCATTAGAAGTACCGTGGTCCTTCTGCACTTCACCCTTTACTAATTCTCATTTCCAAGCCAGGTAAATGCCGCTGCAGTGGACGCAGGGTTACCCACCCCATCGTCCAAGACGCGCAGTCCAGACATTCCTGGTCTCGAATGAGCACACAGAACCAGTAACTGGTTAACCTGTGTAGACTACGATGCAAATCTCCTGAGTCTGAGATGCATGTAGCAAGAGTTAGGTACACTACATGGACTGAACATTGTAGCCATGTACCTCGGGTTGTGCCCACTTTTCCGGTCGGGAAATTTTTCAATCGTGCATATCTTGGTAGGGTTTCATCCCGGGTTTGGTCATCATATGCACAAAGGATGGGCACTTCCCAATTTAACATCTGCATATGCAGGTGTTGAGAAAATTTTCTGACGCAAAGAGCGCAGACGCGTTCCGCCTGACCAGGGCGTTCAGCGTGCTAGACACGCCAGAGGTGTGTGTTTGTTTCTTGTGTTCATTCATGTTTGCTAAGACAGGTCTCGTATTTTTCAGTATGCGCGTGCACTCGCAACTGCCAAACAATTCAGCAACACTTGAGATCAGGTTCTTGCAATCTATTCTGTGGAACCAAGTGACAGTTATCAATTCTCCGGCTGCCCTTCGTGACAAGGCGCAGTGGAGGAGACCTAGAAAGTCGTCAATAGATCGCGGTTAGGTATATTTCAGCTGACTGTACGGAATCAAGCCGAATCTCAGAGAGACACATCATCACGAGTTTGGGGGTGTTTTGCCACTATAACACTAGTGGCCCCCCGTTGGGCTCCATGTCGGACTTAACGTATTACCCGGGCAAAGGGCTTAGTGAGCACGTCCCAGGTGCTCACCTAGTTACGTCCGACTAACCAATAGCATAATACACCTTAGGATACTATTGGGAGTACTAGTTACCTACAAGCAGGGTACATAAACAGTTGAGGACACGTCCTCAACCAGTTACTCTCATAACTTTGTAGTATAAGTCGTCTAAGTCTATATTCTCTAGGAATTCTGTATTTATAGTGTCTGTGTTAGTCATCCTAATGGGCTAGGGTTACTACCTGTCCCATCGTACTAGGGCTTCTGTCCAACACTTAGCACCTAAAATAACTACACTTAACATATCACGCTAGCTTCACTTAATGTATATACATAACATAGCTACACTGCATAGACACTTAACTTATTTACGCATGCTACGCTTCAGCTACACTGATACACCACACATTATTACATAGCTTCGCTACGCTAGCTACGCTGCTTCGTCACCCACGCTGCTTACTGAACTAATAGAATGATATATATGCTGATTACTTGGCCTCCGGCGTGGGCACGTCCTGCGTCTCCTCGAACTTCGGCGGCTCCACAAGCGTCTCCGCGGTCTCGTCCGTGAGCACGCCGTCCGCCGGGCGCACGGTGTCCTCGGGCGTGGCGTTCGCCTGCTCCTGCGGCTGCTCGAACTGCACGATCGGCTCCGGCTGGCGCACGGGCTCTTCGGCCACGAACACGGTCTCCACGGCCTGCACGGGCTCGTCCTCGGCCTGCGGCGTGTGCACCGCGGCCTCGCGCTGCTCGAGGTCGGCCTCGATCTGGGCAGCTGCGTCCAATGCGTCCACAGCCTCGGCCTGCTCGGCCTGCTGGCCTTGCTGGCCTTGCTGGCCTGCCTCGCCTTGCTGGCCTGCCTCAGCCGATTCCGTCGAGGTGGGCGCAATCAGGCCGTGCCACGCAGAGTACATCGAGTCCTTCAACTCGACCTTCTGCGCGGCGTACGCGCTGCGGTCCTCGAGGAAGATGTTGCAGTCGAAGTCCATGTCCCAGAACTTGCTGCGCTCACACAGGCTGCGCGTCCACGGCGTGCCGTAGATCAGCGGGCTGTACCACACGTACCACGCCACGGCCGCAGCCAGAATGGTCGCAATGGTGAGCTTGGCCACGCGGTGCGGGCGCGCGACGCTCAGCAGCAGCTCGAACGACTGCCCAATCATCAGCACGCCGAAGTACAGCGACGCGAGGTAGTGGTGCAGGAACAGCTGGCGCACCATGAGGAACGAGGGGAACAGGTGCACCCACCAGCCGAGCGCGTAGCTGCCGAACTGGCGGTCGAACAGTGCCCACGGCGAGCCGGGAGCAGCAAAGAAGCTGAACCGGTTGCCCTGGTACTGCCACACGAGCAGCCGCACGGCCTTGTAGCCAAGGTAGCCGGCCAGCGTCGCCAGAATCAGGTAGTACACGGGCAGGTTGCCCACGAGGTACACCTGGCGGTTGTTCTCGCCCCACATGTTGATACCGCGCTTCAGCAGAATCCAGGAGAGCGGCCGCGACTCCCAGTAGTGCGAGTCGGTGAGGCCCTTGTTGACGCTCCACATGACCTCGTTGAGCGCCTTGAAGCGCTGCCAGAAGCTCGGCTGCTCGTAGTTGAACAGCTCCGTGTCGTCGGGCAGCTCCGGGTTGATGTTCGACTCCACAAACCACACCGTGTTGTGCAGCTTGCCGCCGCGGATACACGACACTTCCTGCTGCTCGAAGCCCCACTCGGGCAGCTTGACGTCCTTCGAGTAGAGCAGGCAGCCGAGCAAGGTGTGCTCGAGCTGGAAGTACGTGCGCAAGGCCTGGACGTGGTCTTTGGCCGCGTCGCTGGTCGTGCGGCTCTCGACGATCTTGACGCGCCAGTTGTCGTTCGCGTCGCCGTCAAAGCCCTCGAAGCCGTAGCCGCTCACCTCGTAGATGTAGTCCTGCATCGACACGGGCGCGCGGTGGTCGTGCGAGTGGATGCGGCGCTCCGACGCCACGTGGTTGAGGCGGATGATGTCGCCGTCGCGCAGGAACACGGGGCCCGTGTGGTTCTCGGGGCGCCACGTGTCGGTGCCGTTCTCGATGAGGAACAGGTTGTTGTCGTCGATGTGCGAGTACAGGGTCACCTGCTGCTGCTGCGAGCCGGCCGGGTACGTCTGGGGGTGCGAGTGCAGCCAGCCGCCGTGCGTGTCGACGTGGCGCAGACTGACGATCGAGCCGAACGCCACGTCGGCAGGCACGTTCACGGGCAGCTTGTTGTGCTTGAGCGACGCCTGGAACCAGCGCGGCAGCAGATCCGCGCCGTCGCCGATGTTGTCGACGCAGAACAGGTGCAGCGCAAACATCGCGACGTAGAACGCGGCCGGAACGCCGAGCAAGAACGCGAGACGCACGCCGAACTGCTTGACAAAGCGCGGCACGGGGACGTTCAGGTCGCCCCACACGAACCACAGCTCCCAGGCCGTGAGCAAGCCGACCCACGCGACGGTGAACAGACCAACCCACTTTGAAGAGACCGTGGCGCCCAGCGCAAGGCCCGTGAGCAGCAGGTAGCGGAAGTAGGTGCGCGAGAACGGGCGCGTGTTCTCGAAGCGCTTGAGGCCGTAGACGGACAGCGCCACAAAACACACGAGCGGCGAGTCCAGCAGGATGTAGCGCGACTCCGTGGCAAACGTGTTCTCAAACGTGAGCAGCAGCGCCGCCGCGGCCGCCGCAGCGGTGCGAGCGCCGGACGCACGCAGCGTCGCGAAGCACAGCGCGATCGTGGCCAGGCCGCTCAGCGCCGGCAGCATGCGCATCGTGATGTACGGCACGTGCGGGCCGATGTAGTCCTCGCCGATCGGCGTGAAGTTGAAGTCGCTGTCGCCGTCGAAGCCGCCGATGAACGCAAACACCGCGAAAAGCATCTTGGCAAGGGGCGGGTGCACGTCGAAGAAGAAACGGCCAATCACGTACTTCTTCGCAAAGCCGCCGAAATGCACCTCGTCAAAAACCACAGAGGCCGGCCAGTTCAGGCCCCACACACGCACAAGGCTCGCGAGCGCCATGATCGCGCCCAGAACCTTCCAGTCGCGCTTGGTGAGCGTGCGCGACTTCTCGAGCGCCGCGTCGGGCGTCGTGGAGTGGAAACCACGCTTAGCTTTGGGGCCAGCACTATGGCCAGCAGCATCACGGGTGTCACGAGCGCCGGCCACCGCTGGAGGCACGACGGTAGTGGATTTTAGCGACTCGGAAGCCGCAAGCGGCTCGTATTGCGATTTCGCCACTCTCGACATGCCGTGGTCCAAGAAACACGGGTCGGTCCGGTGACAGGTGTGGTCGAAAGGGGAAATACGTGGTTCAAAAGCCACTTTGGCGTCTCAGGGCACGGGACCGAGCTACGCGTTCCCACCTAAGCACCCAAGCGCTAAGCTAATTACCGCTAACACTTACCGCTACCACTAATTACCTACCCACACCACTAATTTCTACCCCGGTAATTACCCACGCACGCACCACGCACGCACCACGCACGCACTAGGCCCTATGCATGTTTAACGCACAAGCGGACGGGACGGGTGGTGGTAAGTAAATACGCGGTGTGGGGATACTCGAGGAAATAACAGCCGAGCTAGTGAAATATTGGGATTTTACGTGTCTGTTCCCGAATTTACAGCGTCTAGGTCGGGGTATTCGCTATAGCGGCGGCTTATTCGGCTGCATATATTATTCACGAGCCTACGAAATTACAACCTAGATAGGCTCCACCTTAAGCCGCTATACTTTTCGCCCGTACCTCGTCGAGTCTTGTGACCACGACAAGTCCCAGCATGACAAGTCCCAGCCAGTCACACGCCATAACCCCCGCCATAACCCAGCCATGAGCCATTCACCAGCCAGTGGCCATTGGCCAGCCATTGGCCAGCCATACCCCCCCCCCTCCAGCCATGAGCCCTACGGCCATACACTACCCCGTGATCACCAGATCGACAGATGTCGCTTTCCGCACTGACGAAAGCGCTCATCGCGGACCCCGCCGCGTTCACGCCGGAGCAGACGAGTGCGGCGCTCGACCTCATTCTCGGCAGCGATGTCCACGAGCTGCAGGTCGCCGCATTCCTCGTGGCTGCGCGGGCCACCCAGCGCGACCACACACCCGCGTTCATCGCCGCGACCGTCGCCAACCTGCGCCAGCACGCCAAGAAAGTCACTCCCGTGCCGGGCAGTGAAGGCCAGAGCACGACATACGCAGATATCGTGGGCACGGGCGGCGATGGCCAGAACACGTTCAACGTCTCGACCACGGCGGCAATTGTAGCGGCCGGCACGAACCAGCTGCGTGTGGCGAAGCACGGCGGCCCCGCGTCGACGTCTGCCTCGGGCGCGTCCGATCTGCTGGCGAATCTGGACGTGGACCTCACCAAAGTGAACGACGTCTCGGTGCCGCGCCTGCTCGCCGACAACTCGTTTGTGTACATGAGCGGGCCCGTGTTTCACCCGATTCTGGCCAAGGTGAAGCCGGTGCGCCGCAACCTCGGCCTGCCGACGGTATTCAACCTGGTTGGCCCGCTGCTCAACCCGGCGCCCATTAGTGCGCGTGTGTTGGGAGTTTACACGCCCAGCCTGGGCCGCGTGTACGCGGAGGCGACCGCAAAGCTGTTCCCGGGCGTTCCGGCACTCGTCGTGTGTGGATACGAGGGCCTGGATGAGATCTCGATTGCAGGCAAGACGCACGTGTGGGAGCTCAAGGCTGACGGCAGCATCAAGGAATACAGCGTGAGCCCGGCCGATTTCGGCGTGGCCAGCCACCCGCTGACGGAGGTGGCGAGCGGCACGCCGGCCGAGAACGCAGCGCTCGTCCGCCGCCTCGTGGCCAACGAGCTGCCACAGGGCCACGCCGTGCGGGACTATGTGCTCGTGAACACGGCGGCTTTGCTGTACATTGGCGGCGCGGCCTCGAATTTTAAGGACGGCGTGCGGCTCGCCGAGGAAAGCATTGCGTCTGGCGGCGCGAAGCAGGCCCTGGCGAAGTTTGTGGCCAGTGTGGAGGCCCTCTAGGATGAGTTTAGGAGAAAAAACTAGAACAGGTAATATAGACAGGAGAAACACTTATAGCCAAATGTATAAACACGATTAGCTGAGCTTACGGAGAGAGTTTACGGACACGAGGGCTCCCCTGCTTATCATTAGATTGGCACATATTCGTAGTGATCACCCCAAACGGGTTCGCAGCTAGGCGGAACCGGATTGGAGTTAGTTTTAAGGCTTACTGATGGCTCAAAGGTGATTTTGTCTAGTCTCTGGTCATGATCGTACATACCATGGTCAAGGTGCCTACTTCATTCGCGTATAGGATCACTCGTTTTACAATCGATCTTGGCGACATATATTGCGTTAAAAAGCACTATCGAGAGGGGCCCAAGATAAAAACGTATATCCTTTAAGTGAATGTTTAAAGTAGACTTTGGCCTTTGTCACTATCGCGTTCACTTTTTCATCGTACGCTCATTTCCCGTTACGCATTGGCTGCTCCAGCCGACATTCAGACACTAGGGCTGGACTGAATCTTTGAAAAAGCTCGCGCTACCCTCGGTGAAGGTTGTCGCAGCCTTATGTTGTTTGCATTACCACATACAAGACTTGGGTCTTGGTCACAAAGTAGCATTCATTCCACTTTAATTAACTGAGCCTTAGGAAATTTCAGTTGCCTTTACTGAGGTAAGTAGCATCGGAGGTTCATCGAGATCAGGGATCCTTCGTATCACGGAGAGAACGGCGAAGCATAAACGTGGTGATGCTTTTATGCTAGAACGACTTTGCCGTTCATTAATAGCGTTTCTCTTTATTTATTATTATCATTGTTAGCGGCTAAATTTATGTTATCTAATAGCGGTTTTTTTTTCTAGCTGCCGTTAGCCACCAGCCATTAGCTACCAGCCATTGACCCACTTTTACCCACCTGGCCATTGGCCCACCTGCCATTAGCCCACCTGCCATTAACATTAACCCACCTGCTATTATTAACCACCTGCCATTAACCCACCCGCCATTATAATTATCCCTCAGAGAAATCCCACACCCACAATCATTAACCACCTGCTATTAACCACCTGCTATTAGAGATCTTCTAGAGAGCTCCTATCTGCAGAGGCACCGTTCTTTATTACCACTTTCTTATCACCACTTTCTTATTATTTATTTATCACCACTTTCTTATAAAGAACGCTTTCTTATAAAGAACGCTTTCTTATGAAGAACGGCTTTCTTATAAAGAACGGCTTTCTTATAAAGAACGGCTCTCTTATAAAGAACGGCTCTCTTATAAAGAACGGCTCTCTTATAACGGCTCTCTTATAAAAAGCGGTATCACCAATTTTAGGAGAATGTCGAAAGCGGCTCTTTTATAAAAAGCGGTATCACCAATTTTAGAAGAATGTCGAAAGCGGCTCTTATATATCATTATTTCTCTCCGTGATCAGCCATTAAAACCACAAGCCATTCTACCTGCCATTATCTACCTGCCAATTACACCTGCCATTACACCTGCCATTACACCTGCCATTACACCTGCCATTACACCTGCTATTACCACCTGCTATTACCACCTGCTATGCTATTAGAGATCTTCTAGAAAGCTCCTCCCGGCAGAGGCGATGCCTCTGCAGATAGGAACTCCCCAAAAGAGCCCCCGTTCCCCCTATTTTCGGGCGAACGGAAAAATGAGTATATTATATATGTAAGCTATCTAAGCTGGTCGCGCCCCAGCAGAGGAAACTTGAGCTCGCCCGTGCTCTGGATCCTAAGCCATTTAACAAAGCTTTGACGATGGATGTTTGGCCCGCCGTGCCAGCATTCCAGATTTGCTGAAATTTGTGGTGCAAATTTCTTTCCTTGGTACCAAGGTGGCGGTTTGAGGAGTCTTTAGTGAGTTTTAAACTCAGCGCGTCCTCAACTCGCTAGTCCCGGGACTTCATCGGCAACACTGCAAGATGGAACTGGAAGAAAGAATGATGGTTGATCAGGCCACCACTACAATCCCCACTCTAATTCACCAAACTTGGAATGCTGCCGGCATATTTTCTTAAGAATAGAAAACGTTAAGAAGAAGAGTTTGGACGGGGGGAATGCCGTTTTTATAGTTCTTCCAGGGGTGGGCAGTGGTGAGGAAGCTGGGCATATACTTGGGCAAAAACCCGGACGGTTTAAAGCTAATTTCTCAACGGTCCGGCTTTTGTATGCAAGGCGATTGTCTCGCCATTGCGGAGTTGGCAGTACAAATTAAATGTTCAAAATTCCTTTTATTTCGTTTCACCCCATATTGCTAAGATATTAGTGCGATTCTGGTAGATCTCGTCGAGATATGCACAGTGCATAATCTTGGCCCTTGCCCCGCCCACCTGCGGGGAGATTACGCATACCGATCGATAAGATTTATTTGGATCGTCGAAACCGATTAAGTTGAAATAAATTCTTTTAGGAGATCTACGGCGGTAATTGACCGACGCAGTGAAATTTCCGCGCGTTTGGTGCGGAACTCAAGTTTTCCCGATACCTCGTTTAGCAGCTGCCATTCACAGATCAATGCTGCCAAGCTGGAGTGCCCAAATAATTTTAAAATGGTTTATAGAGGTGTATTGAGTGATTTTGATCAGCTATATAATGAGCGATAACTACTTTATTAACCGATTTTGCGGTATTTGTCCGTAATGGCTGGTGATTCCTGGAAGTGCAGAGCGGGGAAATGCCCTAGCCCATATAGCCCTAGCCCAATTTACACTCAGAGAAGGAGACTGGATGTAAAAATTGGTTTTATTGACGAATTCCAGATTCACAGAATCGGTTATTGACCATATGATGGTGTTGAACGGTTACTAGTTCCAATGGAATTCTTATTTAAGCTGGGTTTGGCGCTAGAGCTGCTAGATGGCGTTATTGAATTTAAGGGGCTGAGGCACATTCAAAACAACATTAAGAGCTTCCTGATTGTCTGTAATATTGTCTGACGATTGCAGTTTGTTGATATTCCTACTGGGTGAGGTTCTGTGGTCTCCCCTCTCCTGTGAGAGGTTTTAGCGGAAGGTGTGTCTGAGGTGGCTGACAATGCCTGGGTTTCCTGACGACGTCACTGGCTGCTAACGACTTCACTCGCTGCTGATAACGTAACTGGCTATTTCATTAGCTGCTAAACGCTCACAATGACTACCATATGACTCTACTAAATGCTGACGGGCCTCACTAGCTGGTAACAACGAATGGCTACTAAACGGCTATTTGATTATCTTTGCTTCGATAACAAACGCTATTCATTACAGCCATTACACACACCCTTGGGATCTAGGGGTCATATATATACATATCCTCACGGGTCATATCCTTGCGGGTCACACATATCCCAGCCATTATCCCCACCACTCCCCCAAATAAGTACACCTTCCAGCCTCGAATTGAACCACAATCCACCGATGGCGAGTACAAAATGATAATATGAGATAGTTTATATGCGGATTCATAGCGCTGCGGCCTCGGCGCGCTTAACCCGGCCGATATGGTTGATGGCCGAGCCAGCCACAAAGAAGTCGACCTGGTCCTTGCTCATCGTATGCTTGGCCATAATTTCGTGCACTGAACCGTTTGGTTTAATGATTTCCAGAGCTAAAGTGCCGCCGTTGTCGCCGCCTTTAGCCACCAGATCCGGCAAACCCTTGGTTCGAATAAGATCGCGGCTATCTATCAAATCGTAATCGGCCACGTTCTCAAACCACAGCGGCAGCAGACCCTGTTTTTTGAGGTTGGTTTCGTGAATACGCGCAAAAGACTTCACCAGAACCAGCCGGCCGCCCAAAAAGCGCGGCGATAAAGCGGCATGTTCACGGGCCGAACCCTCGCCGTAGTTATCTTCAGCCACTACACCCCACGGAATATCCTGCGCCTTCCAGCGCTTCATGAGGTCCGGAATCGTGTGCTTCGAATCGTCGAAGTCCTGTACACGATTAGTCTCGCCGGTCTCGGCGTTTATCGCGCCAATCAGCGTGTTTTCGCTGATATTCTCGAGGTGGCCCTTATACTTCAGCCAGGGACCCGCCGCACTAATATGGTCCGTCGTGCATTTTCCACGCACTTTAACGGCCACCCTGACCTCGAGTTCCTCACCGTTCCACTCACCAAATGGCTCCAGAATCTGTAAACGGTCACTAGAAGGTGAAACGGCGACCTCAATGGCGGGGTTGGGCTGCGGATTCGGGTCAGGATAGAACTCGGAGCGCTCGCCCTGGGTGAACTCGTTGGGAGGAAGCTCCAAACCTTCGCCTGGTGGTTGGAACCGGAAGTCCGTTCCGGGCACCGTGTCCTTCGTGGGGTCGAAAAGCGTGGATCCACTGTACGCCATCGCCGTAACAATTTCCGGAGAGGTCAAGAAATTGAGTGTTTCCGGGTTGCCGTCGTTCCGCGAGCGGAAATTGCGGTTGAACGACGTGAAAATCGCGTTCTTGCCGAGCTTGTCAGACTCACCGGCTTTAACCTCGTTCGAACGATCCCACTGGCCAATGCACGGGCCACAGGCGTTGGCCAGCACTACGGCGCCATTACGCTCGAACAAATCGATAAGACCATCGCGTTGAAGCGTCGCACGGATTTGTTCGCTTCCGGGAGTCACCAAAAACGGCGTGCGCGGTTTAAGGCCGGCCGATTCGGCCTGGCGGACCAATGAAGCCACACGCGTCATATCCTGGTACGACGAGTTCGTGCACGAACCGATAAGGCCGGCACTCACCTTTTCAGGAACCTCAGTGTCTTTAGAGAACTGGGCGAAGTGGCTGATCGGGGTGCTCAGATCCGGCGTGAACGGGCCGTTAACGCTCGGTTCCAGACTAGACAAATCAATTTCCACGATCTTGTCGTACTCCGAACCCTCGTCCGCCTGCAACAACCCTGATTGGGAGTTCACCTGAGCGGCGAGCTCCGCGATCGGCTGCCGGCCGGTAGCGGCCAGATAGCGCTCCATGCCGGCCGTCAGCGGGAATTGAGAGGTCGTGGCGCCTACTTCGGCACCCATATTGCAAATAGTGGCCATTCCAGTGGCCGAGAGCGATTTAAGGCCCGGACCGAAGTACTCAATGATGTAGCCCGTGCCGCCTTTAACCGTAAGCTCACCAGCCAGTCGTGTGATCACGTCTTTAGGCGCAGACCAGCCACTCAGCTCTCCAACCAGTTTGACGCCCATGATTTTCGGTGCCTTCAACTCCCACGGCGTGCCGGTAAGCGCGTCCACAGCATCAGCTCCGCCTACACCAATCGCCACTGCACCCAGACCGCCAGCGTTGGGAGTATGCGAGTCAGTACCCAGCATCAGCAGGCCCGGCGCACTAAAGTTCTCGAGCACAATTTGGTGGATAATTCCCGAACCTGGGTTCCAGAACTGAATCCCGTAACGCGCCGCACACGACTGCAGGAAGTCGAAGACCTCGTGGTTGCGCTTAACAGCCTCCTCTAAGTCAGGACCCGCACCATCTTTGCCGACGATCAGGTGATCGCAGTGAATTGAGGCCGGGACGGCAGTATTGTTCATGCCTGTGGTCATGAACTGCAGCAACGCCGTTTGAGCACTAGCGTCCTGCATTGCGACCCGATCAGGTGCTAATTTGAGGTAAGCCGAGCCTCTAATATCGGCCGTAGAGCTGACGTTGGCCAGCGTGGCCTCAACATCGGTGAGATGCGAGTAAACGGTTTTTTCCGCCAGGGTCAGACGCGCGTTGGGAAGCATGCGGCGTACCTGGGCGAGATTAGCCGCCAGTTTTTCATATGGCGGCGTTCGCGATGTCAGAGCCGCGGGGATTTTGGCTCGTGCGCTGAACATTTCTCGTGTTTAAGCCGTCACCCGCGAATTTTTCAGAAAGCGAGATCTGGGTAAGGCCGAAATGACTGATTATTGGGAGCGCCGTTATTGGCCTCTCCACCCTACCACTAGCACTTAATATGTCCCAAAAAAAAAGGAGGACGTAGAGAAGTATAGTTAGAATTGCTGGGATATGGGAAGTGCTGAGATACCTCAATGTCTGCTCCAATGTCTGCTCCAATGTGTGCCTCGATGGTGCTGATGTGCTTACCGTCCCATTCCATTATACTGCTCAAGCCGCATCTCCGGAAGTAAGCAAAATAGCCTCCGAAGTGGCCTTTGGAAGTCTGCCCGGGCTAGTCCAATTTCAGTATCTTAGTGTTTAGTGTCTTAGTTTAATGTCTTAGTTTAGTGTCTTAGTATGTAGTATTACTTAGAATCACTTAGCCTACCTCATTCACTTAGCCTACCTCGTTCACTTAATCTACATCGTTCACTTAGTCTCTGCCGCCTCACTCACCTCGCTTCACCTTCATTCAGCATTTCTCAAGACTGGACGGTTAGCTCAGGCCTTCCCAATCAGGTAAGATGTCAGACCCTGCCCCACACCCCAGAGGAAGACACATACCGCTGTAGATCTTGGTTTCCAAATGTGATCAAATAAAAACTATGCGACTATGTCGAGCTTATCGAGGTAGGCTTTAACTGTATTGGCTACCATAACTTACTTCAGCCTGTTGATGTATATAAATCCTGAATCCGCGCATTACTTCACGACAATGATCCAGGAAATCGACAAGATGTCCATTGAGGACGGCAGCTACTATGAATCCACCAAGAGCCTCCCTTCATACCAAGGCGAAGGCTCCAGTGCTGGCACCTCGAGCCAAGCCACAAACGAAGCCACCAACGAGGTCACTGCAGACGATGGCAGCACAGAAACGTCGAATCCATCGCAACCGCGGATCAGATGCATCATCGTTAAAGTCTTACTTGTGGTTGTTGTCGCCGCCATTGTCACCGTGTTGTGCTTTCTCAACCCTTTGTTCTTTCTTCTGTGGATCTCAGTTGGCGGTCTCGTTCTCCTTCTATACATTGGCACTGACGTCAAGGCACACAAAGTTCTGTTCGTTATCGGCCTCTGCCTTCTGCTGGGAGGCATCGGTACGTTCCTTGGACTCTTCGTGAAGGCTAATATGAACTATACCGATCCCCGGTGGTATAGGTACGCCTTGGTGCGTTCCGGCTGGTGGAATAAAGATTAAGCAACCATCTGCTGCCTTTAGCCAAGGTATTCTTTGTCACTCTTTGCACATTGAATTATCGTCAGGCTCTTAAGCATAACGATCAGCAGAGGTCGCGCCAAACATCGAGGCAGCAAGCCAAAGCACAAACCCAAACACTACCACCTGCTACCTCTAAACGTCTACACCCTGCTAACTGCTACCGGCTATTAAATCTTTCCTAATTATTTCTATCCGTAATTCCTACGAATTCCTTCGAAGCCGCATCTCCCAACTCCCATCAGTTGATGCCATCAGTTGATGCCATTAGGGGCTTCGACGGGCAGTCAGGTGGTCTGGGGCTAGGTCAATACTCCCAACGTGTGTGGCTGGTGACTTTGAGTACCGCGAATTCAGATACGTAATGCCAAACAGACCCCACCCACGCGCGACATATTAAGGGGAATACCGCTTGTCGCACCACACACCAACAGCACACACACTTACACACCCGCCAACTTCCTGACGTCGCCTACTTCCTCTGACGTCGTAGGTCTTTTCAATCCCCACTGAAAAGGATACGTGTAAAAAAGGATACGTGTGGATCAGCAAGTCAACTAATATTATCGGCGTAACCTGCAAGCGGCTAAGAAACCACACGGTGACCCAACTCACCGAAAGTTCATTGAAACGACGCCACGTCACTAAAACGTCGCCAACGTCCACTAATACGTTGCCCACTAGTACGCCACTTTAAAAAAATCCCCACCACTAAAACTAAAAACGATGGCGTCAGATTCCGAAGACTCGCTCAATGATCCACGCCGCGACAGGCGCGCCTCCTCGTCCCAATCCTCGCGATCCGGCTCCAGCTCGCGTCTGTCCCAATCCGGCAGCAACACGAATCAGAGCCCGCTGAGCCAGTCGACGTCCCAAACATCCATGCACCGTGCGCCCCGTCACCGATTCGCCACCTTCACGGATCTGCGTGACGAGGAGGAGTTGCGGAACCAGCGCGGCCCCTCGTCGAGTAACTTCCAGGATTTGTTCGCGGGAGGCGAGAAATCCGGTTTGGCCGTGACTCCGCAGGGCAGCGACGATCTGGTCAACAACCTCATTCGCCGGGCCCAGGAACAGGGCATGCATCGGCAGGCGTATCCCGACGACGACGACGAAGACGACGACTTCGGACAATCACGCAGCCGCGAGCCTTCGTTCCAGGGCAACGGCTTCCGTTTGGGAAGCAGCACGTCGCCCACGTCAAAACCCTCGTCTAGCGCCACTCCCGGCGCGAGCTCTAGCGCCACTCCTGGGCCCTCTGCCTCTGCTTCCTCTCGGGCTATGGGCGTTCCACCGACCTCTCCGCCTGCCCCCGCTGGCTCTCGTTTGATGACCCTCAACCAGATCCTCGCGAACTTCCAGGAGGAACTCGGCGAAAGCGCGAACGAGTTCGACGACGAGCTCCTACCTCCGGCCGATTCCGAGAACGTCGTGGTAAGAACGTTGAACCTGTGGGATGAAGGCTACAGCATCAGCGACGGGCCGTTGATGCGTTTCAGCGATCCGGAAAACGTGGCCAACCTGCGCGCTATCAGCATGGGCCGGGCTCCGCTGCATCTGCTGAACGTCCGGCCCGGCCAGGTTGTGGACGTCACGTTGGTGCGCCACAACGCGCCGTTCCGCGCAGCTCCGGCCTCGCTCAACAACTCGGGGCCTGGCCAACGTCTTGGGTCGCCCAGTGTGCCCGAAACTACTCATGCCACCCCAGGAACTCCAGCTGCTTCCCAGTCCCCAGCCACTCAGTCCCAAGCCACTGAGTCCCAAGCCACTCCAGCTGCTTCGTCCCAACTGGGTAACGAAGGGGATGCCCTCGTCCAGGTGCGTCTGGCCAATGGAACCTCCGTGCGCGCGCGTTTTTCGCGTGACGGGCCGGTTCAGCAGTTGTATGACTTTGTGGACGAAAGGACCGACGTTGGTCGCCGCTTCGTGCTGCTTTTAATGCCTGCGCAGAAATTGGAGGACAGACAACAGTCGCTGCACAGTGCAGGCGCTGTAGGCGCGGTTGTTGTCCAGAGGTTTATTTGATTATGTATGCAATGTAGAGCGATGCAAATTGTTGGAAGTATTTATGCTAGGACTTATGATTCGCTGGCTATTTAATGAAATTTATGCTATATCTTACCTTGTTTAGTCGAATTCTCTCCGTGATGCGGCTACTGCTGTCATAACGCAGCCATAACGCGGCCGTAACGCAGCCATAACGCCGTAACGCGTGTAGTCTGCAGAGATTAACGGTGCATTATAACGGTGCGGTCACGTGCTGCGTCGACGCCCCTCCCATTAAGACCCAATTCGTATTTGAAAATTGGTGAGCAGATATTTCGACTACACTTCATACATAAGTTGTGCATTTTGAAGTACTTCTGATCATTTTAAAATGAGTTGGTGTATCCCCGAAAACTTTTTACTTACGGAAAGTGGAATTTTCACATGTCAACCCTTCCCCAGTAAGAACTTTCCACGCCTATGCAGTGTGCATGATGCACCCCACTATTTCTGCAAGGCCCAACGGCAACTATATAAAGCGGATTACCTGGTGAAGATCTCAGATCATCAAACAAATAAACAAACAAACAAACGACATTACATTTTACCATTTTACCTATGGCCAACGCTACTATTCGTGCTCCCCTCGCTCCTCAGCCTTCTGCTTCCCTTCGCCCGGTGGTAACTGGTGCTAGCATGGACGAGAGCAAGGTGAAGAAGACCCGCGGTGTCAAGAACCTTTCCAAGATCTTCTACACTTGGAACTTCATGAGCAAATAAGTTCATCTTTTATGCTACATCGGGTCAGTCCCTTTCTCCCACGAGATTTACCCATAACACCTCTTTGCGACCAAGGTTCTAATTTTATTTATTCTTATTTATTTATTATAACTCAATTCATCTATACGAATTTAATTTAGAGTGTACAACTCTGATATGACTCTTGTTTAGCAACCGTAGGATTCCCTGTTCTACTCGGAACAATATTCCAAGTGGTCAATATGGAAGCAACTGCATATTCGATTTCGCCGCGATCGGTATATCCGAGAACCATCTAGGGGCATAATGAAGACACATACCATATATATACACGCATACATGCATACAGACATACATACCCATGTGACTATACATGGTCATACAAATATTCCAGCAATGAACGCACAATAACTAACAAGTGTATACATAAACGCACACATCTATAAATCACACACACACACACACACACAAATGTATATATATATAGATATAGATGTATACAATTTCACGTACCTGGTTGCGCTGTTTCGGGAGGCCCGGAGGCCAAGGGGTAAGGTCAGCATATCGACACATCGTGATGTGGTCTGACCGCGGGACTTTCAACCCTGCATCTCTGCGGCACAAAAAACATAACGCGGATGCATAGAACCCACGTGCCCCGAGATGGGGACGGCCTTAATAAATAACGAGCCAACTCACTAAGTGCTAGCGAACACCATAGAAACTCCACCATAGAAGGTAGGACCGTGAACTAGCATCCAAAAGAACTTTGCAATTACCACCTGATCACCCACTGGATCTCCACTTGATCACCCACTGGATCCCCACCTAAAACACAACATGTCCGTTGACGCCCGCTTCCAAGGCGAGCAGGTTACTCCCGAAATCGTCGGCCACCGCGGCTTCCGCGGCAGTTTCCCCGAAAACACACTTTTGGCTATGCGAAAAGGCGCCGAGGCCGGCTCTGTGTGCATTGAAACCGACGTCCAGCTGGCCAAAGACGGCGTGATGGTCATGTGCCACGATGTGGACACCGGCCGGTGTTTTAACAAAAAGTTGGTGGTGGAAGACACGCCGTATCACGGCGTTTTGGACCAGCTCGTAACAAAGGGCGAGTTCAAAGAACGCATGCCGACTTTAGTGGAAACGCTCGAGATGTTCATGAAGGACGCAAGTATGCAGAATGTCAGGCTGATGCTCGACATTAAGCGCAGCAACCGACCGCACGTCATTCCTTACGTCAAAGATGCCCTGCAATCAGTGGCTCCGCTGACCACATGGGCCGATGGCCGTTTAACCCTGGGCGTGTGGCAGGCTGACGTCATGGAGGCGATCAGCAAGCATCTACCGATGCTGCCGGCGACGTTCATTGGGATTGAGCACCGCACTGCGCGCCACTTCATGCACACGTGGCCCAACCAGGTCAAAGCGATCTCCATGGCGTACTTCTCACTGGCCTGTGGTGGTGGCCACGAACTCATGGTTGAAGCCACCCAGCGCAACGTAGACGTTTACTCCTGGACGGTAAACGAGCCGGACGCGATGAAATGGGCCGTGGCTGCGCGCGTTAAAGGCTTGATCACGGACTACCCCGATGTAATGCGGGTGTTCTTCAAGAGCATCACCGACAAAGACATGATGTCCCAATACTTCCAATCCGAGCCGCGCGTGTTCTATTCGACATTGGCGTCGCTCCGAATGTGGTGCATGTACATTATGGCCACGTGCTACCTGGCAATGGCCGACTCGATGCCGTGGCTGTTCGGGCGATGGTAAATTAAATTAGTATTGAATAAATTAACTAAGCTTGAGCCGGGCTCGCATTGCAACAACGTGTGCAGCGTTTTTAGTCACTAGGTGACAAATTAATGTTGACAAAATAACAAACAAATGAATGACAAAATATCACAAAATGGCGCACTGGATAACGCACTGGTAATGGCTGGTGGGTGCAATGGCTGGTGGGTGCAATAGCTGGGGCAATAGCTCAGTGCAATGGCTGGGTGCATTCTGCTTTTCTCTTTTCAAAAATAAAAACTGTTCGTGGTGGAGTCCTCCAAATAAATCAGTTTCCAGGGATAGTGGATCCCCTTGAATATGTTACACCCGTCCTGGGCCATCCGATGGCTACGATGCATGTACCATTCGCGATCATACACGTCTTTAGCGTGCACGGCGCTCTCCAGTTCAGCGAACTCGATCACAAACGCCACATGCAGCTGTAAAAACATCGGCCGGACCTGGACCACGGTCCCAAAACGGCTGAACACCGACATCAAATACTGCGGGCTGAGTTCGATTTGTTGGTAGGCGCTGTGGGGTTCTACCTGGCGGAACACCTGGAGAACGCGTCTAAATTGGGAAATGCTGCGGCCACTGCGGGGGATACTCGCCTGGGTTGGCGGGTCACATACGTTCACCGGTCTTTCCTGAAGCACTTCAGTGTGGACACCACCACCCGTGGTCAAATATAAAGGCAGGCCAGTGGCCACATCCCGTGGTGAGCTAAACAAGGCCACGCCACCTGCCACGCACTTGCGGTTCTTCACATGACTCGCGAACGTTTTGGCGTGGGCCTCGTGCATAAACTCGACATGTACAACGGGATACGGCTGCTGCTGCACCAGCTCCACTTTTCGAAGAGGCCCGCCACCTACTTGGGACAGAATGGCTGACATGGGGAGGTGGGCTTTAGCGCCAACGTACAGATCCTTAACGGGATCGGGTCTACTGCTGCTAATGTTCTCAGTGACGTCTTTAGTAGCAGCAATAGCAGTAGTAGTAGCACTAGCAGTATTTTCCATAAGCACTGGTGGCTGGTGGCGTTTGCGCGAGCTGCGGTCGCCAGAAGTAAACACGCGGCCTAGTTTGGTGGTGGTGTGCCTTAGGCTGCTGGACCCTGAGCTGGGCACTCTATCGGGTTTGGCCAATTTGCTGGCACTATGGGGCCACCAGCTGCGGCTGCTGCTGTTCACCGAGGCGGTGTCTAGCAGCGGAATGTTGGGATCAGCCTCGGCCAAGACATTGCGGGAGCTGTATGCACTGAAGCTTCGGTTCAATCTCATCACGTCGATGCTTTGCAATAATTTGATAATACTTCCAGGATGGAAGGAGCAGTGTTACTATTCTGATACCACTGTGCTCTAGAAACGAGGAACTCTGGGCTCCTTATAAGAAATGATAGAGTTTCTACTGAGTTGGTGGTTTCGTGGTTAGTAATGTAATTTAGATCTGAATTACTCTTGGGTTTGATCTAAGGATCTTATAGCCTTCGAAGAGCTCAATAGCAAAGCGAAACCACATATGATCTCATCGTATTGAGTTCGCATCGGCCTATGTCATATTTAGCACAGCCCCAACCATTTCAGCCATATAGAGAGTGTGCCCAGCCATACGCATAGCCACACAGGAGAGCCATAGAGCCACCATAGAGCCATCAGATATGTCTATATAAAATAAATAAATGTTTATGTCTCTAAACTAACCAAAATATATCTCACCGTTCCGGCTAGTCTCCTTCTTCATCGCCTCTCTCAAAGCCATAGTAGCGTACTGAGACGTCGACAAACCCATTTTCACGACCACTGCCAGCTGTCCCTCACCTTCTGGCGCGAGTTTCTCGCCGTTATGTTCTAATCGTTCGCGATCCGTGTACAGAATCGTCGCCGTGTCCTCAGTGTACCACCTGGTCTCCCACTCCACAAACCGCGGCTTGGCCAGGACGTAGCGGTAACTCCCAAACACCGAGAACTCCTTGATTTTGTGGCGCATGGAGTGGCAGTCAATGCCGTCGTGGGCCATCAGCGCTTCGTAGAAACTCAGCATGTTGTCCGGGTACTTAATATCGTTACCGGGCATCGGCAGCACCACATCGAACATTGTATACTTGCTCGCCTCTTCTTCGGTCCCAATTTCGTGTGCCTCCTCGATGCCTCGTTCAGTGTATTCACCACGTAGCACTAAATCGCCCACCAGCACCCGCTGGCCACGACTTATGCGTTCGCTAGCCGCGCGGTTCCACACGTAGCTTTGGTAAGCGTGCACGTACATGGTTTTCAAGGCATGCGGGATCTGGAGGATCGCATTAATCGCGCTGGGGCTGTCTTTCAATGCTCCCAACAACGCGGTTTCGGCCACACACCGTCTGGGCATGAGTTCCAGCGCTTTGGCCGCATCCTTAGTTTGGTGCCACACCTCGCGGGCCTCCCTGCTGTCTTCAATGGTCACGTCCTGCGGGTTCAGCAAACCGTCAACAGCCGCGTCATAGTCGCCTTTCAAAATGCTTTTGCCGGTGGTGTGGGACGAGACCGAGAAAGTCCCAAACCTCTGCAAACCGAAATAGTTGATGAACCCGTTATCGCGTAAACTGCGGAGCGACTGCTCAACGGCCTCTGATTCGCCGGGTTGGCATTTCCTAATCACAATCCCGAACTGGTTTCCTGCCAAATCTCCCAAATGCAGAGGCTTGGCAAAGGGCGTGAAATCGCCCAGTCGAATATTGCCGCTCTTGAACGCACCATTAAGCCCAGCCAATCGCTGAGCCGAGCCTCGGCGCCAGCACACACGCTGGGTAGTGGCAGCTCGACGGTCTTTGGTGCCGGCAAAGGTGAAAAGTTTTGGGGGCACATGCAGGAACCGTGCAATGGTGGTTATGGCTTCCATCGTCTCCTTGTTTTCTTTGTACAGCGTGAAGTAAAGGTACTCCGCTTGCGGCGCACGCCCGCCTCGCGTGCTGCCATTACGTTCACGGCCGGTCTTGCGCGATTTCCGCGTCAGTTTCAGCACCACGATGCGGCTATCATCCGTACGCGACTCCAATTGGCCGCCAAAACCCTCTCTGATCAGAGTGTGAATTTCCGAACGTACGGCTTTGTCTGCTAAAGTAGGCGTGCGGGGTTTCGGAGCTTCGGAGTCGGCGAGAATCGCACGGCATTGGTCAACGAACTCGGGGCTCACAAGCTCAGCTAAACGCCGAGTTTGTGCCGTTTCTTGAGGTTCATCTTTTTCCCCACTTTCAGGTACCACCTCAGGCTCAGGCTTCGGTTCAGGCTCAGGCTCAGGCTCAGGAGCAAGCTCCACTTCTTTCAAATGGAGCACAGCACCGTCCAGCCCGATTTCGTTCACCTGGAAATCAGAGTACCGTTGCTTGATCAGGCCAGAAAAACCGGGGGAGGTGGCGTTCACGTAGTCCAGAATTCCCACATCCTTTTCTTCCACGCATTTAGCAACGACTTTCTCTTCGATCTTCCGTTTTTTGACTTCCATTTGGGTAGATCGTAGATTTTTCACTGACCCCAAATGCCCTGGCCAGATCTGGGTATCGCCAAATCTGGGTAGCCAAATCCGGGTATCGCCAAATTTGAGGTAGCGTCAAATTAATGCCAGATGGGTAGAGTAATGATTACGGTCATGAGTGATGTATATAGGTAGTTAGAGCTAGCTAGAGCTTTAGCTGGAGTAGATATATATAGATCTATAGGGAAGAAGATCTATAGGGAAGAAGTTACGTACGGTTAAACTACACTGTAGCAGCACCTGCCTTGGCGCGCCATAACGCGATCTAATTAAATGGTCTAATTGGAACTGAGTAAGCAGGGAGTCACTGAGGCGCGTCTGGAGGCAAGGGTTACGATAACGCTGTAACGCAATATCACCGAAACCACACACCACACACACCATACATACCTCACCTACCACACCAACACTCTATAGACGGTAAAAAGCTCCCTAGGCGATTCTCGATGGCTACAGAAACCGCCACGATCATCAATTTGGTGAATACCGTGCTGGGAGCGGGAATGCTGGCGCTGCCGTTCGCGTTCCGCGCCCAAGGCATCGTGCTCAGTCTGTTCAGCATTGTGTTTGGAGCCGTGATGACCGGCACGGGCCTGGCTCTGCTTGCTTACGCGAGCGGGTTCTTGCCACAAGGCACGGCGTCCTTTTTCCAGGTGGCCCGTATCACGTACCCCTCACTAGCCGTGGTTTTCGATATTGCCATTGGCCTTAAATGTTTTGGCGTGTGCGTGTCGTATCTCGTAATTGTGGGCGATTTGATGCCCAACGTCACGGCCTATTTCGGTTGGGACACAAGTCGCGGGTTGTGGCTGTTTGTGGCCATGCTTGTGGTGACGCCGTTCAGTTTCCAGCGCAGTTTAGAAAGCCTGAAAACAGTCAGCATTGTGGCGCTGAGCAGTGTCGTCTACCTCGTGATTATTGTGGTGGGCCATTACTTGGTGGGCGATACGCTTAGCCAGAAAGGCCCAGTGGCTGTGTTCAAACCCAAAGGCACCACGGATGTAATTTCCACAGTGCCCATCATTGTGTTTGCGTTCACGTGCGCCCAGAACATGTTTGCGGCCGTCAACGAGCTGACGATAGCCGCCAGCAAGGACCGGTTCCGCTCGCTTCTGGGCATTTCGGCCACCACTGTCCTCATTAGCGCGGTCATCTACATCACCGTTGGTCTGGCGGGCTACCTGTCGTTTGGCGATAACGTGGGCGATAACGTGATCAGCATGTACTCCCAATCGGTTTGGTCGACGTTGGGAAGATTCGCGATTGTGGTGTTGGTCGTGTTCTCGTATCCTTTGATGTGCCACCCATCGCGGGCCTCCATTATTAATGTGTGGGACGCGTACAAACACCGCCACGTCAGCAACCACAACGGCAACGGCGGCAGCAGCCACCACCTCAGCAATGAGACGGCAGCTGAAGCTGCAGCTGGCGTTTATACGCCTCTTCTCGCCGAAAATGGCGAAAGCGATGTCCTTCCCAGCCCCACGACAACACCATCAACAACAACAACAACGCCTCCAGTAGGTGCCCAAAACACGACCCACATTGTAGTGACCTCCACCATTCTAGTGCTGACGTATTTCTTGGCCAGCACGCTCAACTCGCTGGAACTTGTGCTGTCGTTTGTGGGTGCTACGGGAGCAACGGCCGTTTCGTTTATTCTGCCGGGCCTTTTCGGCTACTGCCTCGCATCGTCGAACCGCACAAACGCTTTGGTAGATCTGAGTGCGCGCCAAAAAACAACCGTTAAGGCCATTTCGCTGTTTTTGTTTGTGTACGGCACAGTAGTGGCGGTGCTCGCCATTGGCGTGAATGTTTATAGACTGACCAGCCAGTAGGCGACAAATTCAATACTGTACTATAATGATTAGAGAATATATGTACTATAAAATACACTGTACCTGCTAGCCTTGCATCATTACCAGTCTGGTAGTGTGCTGATAAAGTGCTAAATTGATGCTTATGGCTGAGAGTGTTAATGGCTGGGCTTTGCCGGCTGTGTTCGTGGTCCCAATGGCTGTTGGTCCCTCGGCTGTTTCGGCTGTTTCGGCCAAGCGCCTGGTTGTGGCTTATGGCTGGTAATGGTTCATGACTATTAATGGTACAGTAGTTGTACAGTACTGAGGCTCAGGATGACGGTGGGACAACTAAGTATATATTTAGCTATACGAGAGCTATGAAGCATAAATCCAGGCATACGGCTGTATAGCCAGGTATACACTCTAGTTCCTTCAAATGCTCTACGTTTCTACATTTCTACGCTACTATAGCTACTACTCCACGGTGGTGGTTTCCATCTAAGATTAGCCGCTAGGGCTAGTGTGTTTCACAATCTGATCCATGCTTCCATTACTGTCACCATCTTCCTCCCACTTTCTACTCTACTGCTCTTTTCTGAGTTCTTCGATATTCTATTCTATCACCAGTTATGCCAGGCGCTATTCCAGGCGCTATGCCAGCCGATATCTCACGACCATTCCGAAGGCCAAGCGCTATGCAACCCTAATTGAAGTTTTCAAACGCGTCAGGTTAAGTTGTTTTACCCTCACCCCGCCGAGCCCCTTAGATAGAGACCTTACCTGTGTCATTAACATCAGATCAAAGACGGACCGATCGAATAGACCACTCCAGGCGCACACGGAGAGAAAGCACGCAGAGAAAGCTGGGAATATCGCTTTTTTACTTGCCTAGAACCCATTTTTTTGGAGCCGATCCAGGCGACCTGCTGAGGACACACCCATATACCCCATCCATTACAGGACAGTACAGTTGAGCTCCTCATCTTATTCCGGCCACATACCCAACCAAGAGCATTCCACCACCCAGCCACGAGATAAGACACAATGAAGTACGCTCTCTCCAATGTTTTTGAAGACCCATTCTGGCTCACGACGATCCCAATGGCCCTGATCGGCTGGATCGTCGCATTAGTCGGCGCTATCCTAAACAACGCCCAGGACTCGTCCCAGTTCCCCGTGTTCAGCTGGTGGGGCGTGGCGTTCGAGATGGTGGCGATTTTTCTGACGGTGCATGCTGCATTGAGCAACGAGATTCGCATGTATCGCCTCGCGACATTATCGTGTCTCTGCATCGCCACGGTCTACACCACAAACAGCACGAACAATTTTGTGTGGCGCTCGAACTCCAGCAGCGGTGCCGCGGCCGCTGGCAATATCCTGTTATCCATCATCAACCTGGTGTGGGTTTTGTACTTTGGGACCACACAGGATGAGCCCGTGCATGTTTACATCGACAGTTTTGCCGGGTTCAAGAAAATGGGCGCGCCGTCCGAGTTCCAGCGCAGGCTGCGGGAAAAGCGAAGACGACGGACCACGCAGTCGACGCAAGCACCCACGACTCTGTCTAGACGTGGCACGGCGCGCCAGCCTTACCGCATGAGTGATATTGTGCAGAACATCAACATTGGTGGGCCCTCGAACTTCAACCGGCAAACAGACATGACTAATCCCTCGGGCGTGGTTCCTGACCTGGCACGATCACAGAGCCAGGCCGCGTCGAATCCACTGAGCTCGACGTACCTGTATTCGGTAGAACAACTGCATCGCCATGGCCTGGCCAGCCATGAGGTCGAGGACACTCCCAACGAGTGGAACACACAACACCAGCAAGTGACAGAACAACCAGCGCAAGTACCAGGACAACCAGCGCAAGTGCCAGGACAAGTGCACCCAAACCAGACAGAACAGGTAGGGCAGACAGGACACGAACTACATGAAGTGGAGCTCAGGGAAGACCCCGAAGACGACGAAATGTACGACCATGGCCAGCCCATTGCCCGAGCACGTGCGCGGTTCAGCTACAACGCGCGCACGAGTGAAGGCGAGATCCCATTTGTGGAGGGTGAGATTCTGGAGGTGTGCGATATGACGGGCAACTGGTGGTACTGTCGGAGAGAAACCGGTGACGAAGGGTTGTGTCCGCGCAACTATCTCGATCTTCTGGATGACCATGTGGTTTAGCCGCTGTAGTTTAGTACACGTGTAAATTAGTTCAGCATATCATAGTAATCGCATATCACACAGTAGTGGCATATCGCACAGTAGTGGCATATCGCACAGTAGTGGCATATCGCACAGTAGTGCATGTTGGGAGTTAGATGTTGGGTCTCAGTAAGTCTCACAGCTAGAAATTACATTGCGTATTATATTATAATATATATAGGTGTGGGCTTACGTCCGATGTGACTTGGTTGGGTGTGGGGGTGGTGGACTTAGTTGAGTGTTGATGACTTATTGACGGGTGACTTATGGATAAGTGACTTACTTAGTTGGTCACACCTCACCCACCTCCTCAATTCGTTCGGTGGGGAGGTGCTTAGTCCTCCGAATCACTTCGCGTATCAGCGGCCCCATCACCACGAATAATCCGCACCACAATCTTCAAAATCATCACCAGCCACATCACCACAATCACCTGCAGCGACATCGTCAATCCAAAGAACACGTTGTGCATGAACGGCGAGAAACACTGCACCGGCTCGAGTTTCCCCGGGAGGTAGGTGCACCGGCCATTGAGGTACGCCGGAGCCTTGAACGCGGCGTACAGCACTTCGTACAAATACAACACGTGGCGCAGCCCCACCCAACTAACGAGGAACACGAGAAACACCCCATCGGTGACCCATCCGGGGAAGCGCAGGTACTTCGTGCATTTAGCTAGTGACAAGAAAACATCCACGGTGTCCATCATGATCAGCACTAAATGGCCAATGCGCGTGTAGCTGTACGCCAGGCTGCCCCACACGAGGCAACACGTGACGATGTGGTGCGTGAACATCTGCCAGTGGTCTTTCCTCCTTTCTTCGAGATTAATGACCACTAATTGCGTCAGCCAGTACCCGAACAAAGTGAGGTAGTACCGCTTAACGCGGCTATCGATCAGGTAGTGCGGGAAGCCACGCCACAACGTCTCGGCATGCCAGCCGTACTCCTGGGACCGCAGCAGCACTAAACCCCACACACCGGCGCCAGTGTAATACAACAAACACCAAGCCTGCTCAGTGAATCTGATTTTCGCCTTCACCGTCAAATCCGTGCGGCTTAGCACTGAAACGTACGACACGAGCTGGATAAGCGCCCGGGCGGTTAAAACCCCGACAAAGGCCGTAAATAAATAGGCCGCGTCTTTCCAGCCGGAATGCGCCTGGCCACTAGTTGTTTCGTACTGCACGTCCACAAACAGACGTGCCGTGTGGTAGATTTTGTCGCCCCATTGGGCCGCGTGTGATTGGCCAGTAACCAAATGGCTGATCTGGTCGAGCCAACGAGTTTTCGTGGCGTGGGAGAGCACCGTGACAGACCCAACGCCCAGATCTTGGGGCCACGTTAGCGAAAATAGCAGGAGGAGGCCGAAACTCGCACCGAACGCGATCTGCTCGTAGGTCCGGCATAGAAACGTCTGCGCGGCTTTTTGATCGGTTTTCTGCTTTACTCTGGCGGCTATCGACGACTTGGCGGCTATTTCCGCCATAACTTCCGATTCCGTTTCCGCCTCCTTGTTGTTGTAGTTGTTGTTGTGCTGCGGAACCATGGGCGTTCCAGAACCACTCGATGTGGTTAGTCGCTGGCGAAGTTCAGCCATCTATAAATAATAAAATCCAAAGTATGTGACCGTCAAGGTGTGCAAATGAGGTCTTATGTCGTATGCCAGGTATCAGCGTGTTTGCGTGTTCTTCCGTTTAGCGAAATTTCTTCGCTAGACCTCTGTGGGTGGGTGGATCTGCCGCTATGTAGTGCGTAGCCGGATTTCTGCGCACCCTTGGGCTTTACGAATCGATTGCTTTCCTGCACTGACCAAACCAGTCAAGTGTCTGAACCAAATGCAGTTAGCGATGCCGATCGCGGTGGTTTGAAAGGTCGCCAAGAGCCGCGAACTCGTGTGGTACCTCGAGGGTTGGGATCGCGTGGGACGAAAAACTAGCACTACGCTGTACGTGGCCATGGAAGGGGTTACCTGGAGCAGGTTACCTGGGGCAGCTCTGGTAAGGGGTCCAGGCGGCATGCCACACGCACGCGCGTAATTAATTATATGGGCGTTAGGATGCGGCGTTGTCTAGATTTAGCTATATTTATATGATAAGTAGGCATTCTAACGTTCGATACATATATTCCATACACGTATGTATTGGTTTATACGGATCAAGAGGTAGAAAGATCGGCAAACACCTCACAAGGAGTGGTGACTCGGTCTCACTCATGATCCCAGTTGGGTTATATTAGTACCCTACAGGTGACACCAAGTGATAGGTGACACCAAGTGATACTTGACACTTGACAGTACAGTGACACACCGATTGACAGCGACAAAGCTAGCTAACTTCAAATCATTATTATATTATGTATCATCCATTCGTACTTCATCCACCGTGACGTCAGCTTCGTTCCACTGATCGCGCGGCATAAAGGCGTCCATCAGCCGTTCGGTTTCCTCAACGCTGCTGATATCGCGCAGAATATCTTGCGCCTGCGTGAGCACGTTGTGAGTATTACGGCCAGCGTATACAATTTGCGACAGGCACACGCAGAGTTCGTTGAGGTCCGAAACGGACATTGATGTGCGGAGGTCCGCGTTCTGGCGTGTCCAGAAGTAGGACACGGCTAGTGTCACAATAGAGCAGAGCTCCCCGCTGGGTTCACCACTAAGTTCACCACTAGGCTCGTCGTAGATGACGGCCCGTGACGAGTCCAAAGCATAGCTCAGCGACCGGAGCACACCACGATCCAAGCCAGTGCATTCCCCCAGTTTCGTGATATTCCCCGCTAACTGACCGATATTAGCCCCTGCAGCACGAATCCACGACATCTGGTTAGCTTCGACTAAACCAGCGGCCGTTATTTTGGCTTGTTCAATCAAAACGTCGAAACCGTCTGAAGAATTAGCGAGGCGAACGAAAGTCGCGTAAGGCGGGGCCCGGCGCGATAATTCCGCAAGGTTGACGAAACTCGGGTCGTCATAATCCATCAAACCGCCAAACAACAATTCCGTGGACTCCCAACATTCGCTCCGGTCGTTTGGAGGTTTGGTGCCCACTAATTGTATAGAAGGCTGGCAAACCAAACCGTCCGGGTCGCCCGCGAATTCCCGGTCGGCTTCCCGAATAATTTTCGGTGGGTGCTGACTGAGCAGCCGGCCGATTTCAGGATCCGGGTGGCGTTCGGCCAAATCTCCGATTCGCATCAAAATCGGCAGCTCGTCCGGGTCCCGCGATATGGCTAGACGTGCTAACGCCGGGGACAGCGTAAACGACCAGTCCATCATCAGCAGCGCGTCTAAAGCGTACAGAACCGTAACGAACCGGCGGGCATCGCTGGTGCGGACCATCCCTGCCTTCTGGACCTCGGCAAGTGGCTCGAGGCGCGGGAGGTGGCGCAGCCACTCAATAAGCACGCCCATCAGCATTTCCGGCGCGGTTTTCTGCGTTTCCAAACTGAATCCTTGGCCACTCGAACTACTCGAGCTACTCGAACTACCCAAACCGGAGCCACCCAAACCGGAGCCCACACAAAGCACATCATACAACAAAGAAAGGAGTAAAGGCAGATCATCCGACTCGAAATTTGTGGAATGCAGCTCGATTTGCGACAGCAGTTTTAACACGAGCTCATCACGTGTCTCACTAGCGGCGAAATCCCGGCCGATCGATAAACCTGGCACATGGGTCGGTTTTTTGTACAGGATTTCCAGCGTGTTCTGATCAAACCCAGGAGCACGATGTGACACGAGCAGAGGCAGCATGGCTTCCATTTGGTTGCGTTCATGGCGTTCTTTTTCTTTTTCTTTTTGGTGAGGTGGTATTTGGTGGGGCGTGCCATTATTCGCCCTGAAACTCGATTCTCGCGATGCTGGGCTCGTCAGTTTGGGAGTTTCTGAAGTGAAATGGCTGTTGCCTAAACGCGGGCGTTTAATAATAAAACCATCGCTCAGTTCGGAGGTTCTCGGTTGTCTTCGTTGCACTGCATTAGATGAGTTAGCTGAACTAGCTGAACTAACCGAGTTTGTTGATTTCGGAGTGGGGGTCGATCCGGAACTCATTCTAACTTCCTTCAACAGCAAATCATGCTGTACACGTTCCTTCTCGAGATTCTGACGTAACGTATCGGCCTCCTGCTTCTGGTCCAGCTTCACTTGGCTGTGATGCGAGATCAGATCGTTCAGCTTTTTTTGGTGGTCCTTCTCGATTGTTTCGAGGTGTTTGCGCAGAATTGAGTTCTCTCCCAGCAGTCGGTACAGTTCCTGCTGTACATCATTGGATGCTGCTGGTTGAGTGGTTTTAGTGGAGTTCGTGGTTGTGTTCGAGTTGGTATTGGTGTGAGTGGTGTTGGTGTTGGGGGCAGGCTGAGCCGGCCAAGAGTCTAAATGATTGGAAGTACGCTGAGCGGGAGGCGAGTCCTCCAGCGGAGGAATGTCGCTGTCGTCAGAGTCTGAGAACATCGCCCATTGTATGAAGTTGGGGGATTAGTTGGGTCTGCGCGATCAAACCCCAAATGTGGATCGACTTCGCTAACAATATCATGTGAATATCCCACCTCTTACTGTGTACCTGTCTGAACTTGGAACTATAATAATTAAATATTAAACGCTTTTAGCACTATTCAACTACATTCTGGACTATATACTCTAGTCTTCTACTGGGTTACTGGACTGAAATACGGCTCGGCTAATTTCCACACTGCTCTAGATCGCTGGCGGGGCTAGGTTGGCGGGTGGTTAGGTAGAGGTCGCTGGGACCTTCTCCCCTCCTCCCTCCTAAAACTGGTGATAATTTTCCAACCCATATACATAGAATAATATCGAGGCGCTCGAATTGAATAGAAAATAATTTCACTCGCACCAACTCATTGGATTTTCGCCGATCGGTCCAATTTAATACCTGGTAAAGCTCTGACCTATCTATTCGTCAAAATCACCTGAAATTGGCATTGGCTCGTCTACCTCACACCCCTAAAAACAACAAAGACAAAATGTCCCTCAAATCCGAAGAAGTGAACAACATTCCTAAAGTGCCACAGGCGCCTAAAGTGCTCACCTCTAAAGACAAAGAATCACAGCGCCTCATTGTGGTTTTGTCCCAAGCGTGTTTGGAAGCGCACAAGATCAAGTCCAATGGCGGCGATCGGTACGCTCTGCTGAACTGTGATGACCATCAAGGCCTGATCAAGCATATGAAACGCGACATTAGCGACGTCCGACCCGATATTACGCACCAGTGCCTGCTTACATTGCTAGACTCGCCCGTCAACAAAGCCGGCAAGCTCCAGGTTTATATTCATACGGCCAAAGGCGTGCTGATCGAGGTAAATCCATCGGTGCGCATCCCGCGTACTTTCAAGCGATTCAGCGGCCTGATGGTGCAGCTGCTCGACAAGCTGTCGATCCGATCCGTGAACAGTGAAGACAAACTGCTCAAAGTGATCAAGAACCCCATAACGGAGCATCTACCGCACGACTGTCGCAAGATCACGCTGAGTTCGGATGCCAAACCCGTGCTGGTCAAAGATTATATCGAGTCGTCTCTAGAACCGGGCCAGTCACTGTGTGTGTTCGTGGGCGCAATTGCGCGAGGTAAAGACGATTTCGCCGACGAGTTTGTGGACGAAAAGATCTCGGTATCGCAGTACTCTTTGTCGGCCTCGGTGGCCATTTCCAAGTTCTGTCACGGCTGTGAGGACGCGTGGGGGATTTTATAGAGTAGATTAGGGACATTACGTATGATATCTTAACGTGGACCGGAGAGACCCGAACTAATTAGGCAGGCCAAACTAACATGGAACGGAGAGAAAACTGGGACTAGTGATATGGATATTTTTATTACTATAATTATCACAGCACTCGGTAGCACTCAGTAGAGCACTCAGCAGACAGTAGAGTAGAGACATAGTAGAGCTATGTACAAACGTTCTTCCTAAGCACCTAATCTAATCTAAGCTGACCTGATCGCAGGACCAACGACTCTATTCATACCTCAATCATCGCCTCTTCAGCAGGAGGCGCCGATTCCGGCGCAGGGGCCAGCGGTTCCGGGTTAGACTCCTCCTTAGGCACCGGAGGAGGACCAGCACTCGTCGAATCGTCCATATACGCGTCCAGCTCCGCGTCCAAGTCGCTGGCGCTGCGCGGAGTCCGCGACGCTTTCTTTTGGCCCTCAGATTTGCGCCCGCTGCCGCGCTTACGTGAGGATTTGCTGCTGTTCCCGCCGATCCGCTCACCCAGCGAAACGGGGTTGGATTGGCCGACCCGCTGCACGCGGTGCACGTGGATCGTTTGGCCCGCGGCCTTGCGCGAGTTAAAACGCTCGGCCGCCACAATCGCGTCCTCCGAATAGTCGTAAACAACCCAGGCCACACCGGTTCGTTCTCCATTGCGTCCGCGCTGGATCTCGACGCGAACGACGGGCCCAACTTGGCGGAACAGGTCTCGCAAGTCGTCTTCGCTGATATTTTCGTGCAGGTTTGTGATCGCGACCGTTTTCATGGATACACCGTTGCCACGCTGCTGCTGCTTATTGTAGGGGCTGCCGGACGATCGGCCGCTTGAGCGCGCACCGCGGCGCCGGTTGCCGCGTTTCGAGACGCCGTCGGAACTGCTGGCACCGCCTTCCGGTTTGGCGGCTAGCACCGGCGGCTGCGAGCGAATGATCTCGTCCAACGACTTATCCATGGTTGATGGTTATGGCGAGGTTCGTGGGATCTGGGGCGAGGGATCACGTAATGCGTGTATGTGTGCTGGGAGTTTCTTGGCTCTATTACCAGGTACTGGGAGAAAAATTCTCGCGATGTTGGCAGGAATGAGGTGTGTAAATAGTGCTTGAGTGGCAGGTAGTTAGTGAAATCACGAATTTGGTGGGGTTAAATGGGGAGTGCTGCCGAGTTCTGTCTGTTTAGAGCCATTACCTAGGGTTGGTGGATCCGCTATAACGGCCACAACGGTGATCCAGCTATAGCGTGGTCGTATAGGCTGATCGTGATCCAAGCTATTATTATATCCAGGCTATTATTATAACGGAGAGAAAAAATAAATATAACGGCAGGCGACAATGGCGATCGTGTATAAGCCAAATACTACTATTAATTCTAATTCTGGTATCCTATATGCACCTGGTACCACCCACTGACCGCCTCATATCGCACCTCGTTACCACCTCGTTACCACTTCTTACCGCACACCTCGAATGCCGATCATGTATTAACTACCGATCATACCGGTTATAGACCATTGTGGCTTGAATAAGCACACCCAAAAGCCGACCCACCCCTAACGCGTTTATCGGGTGTAGCGGCTTGCCTCGGAAGTTCCCCGCACCCCTTACCCGTTAGCCCCACACTCCGCATCCAGTAGAGACATTTAAGTAAGTGTTTAACCTACCAAACACACTTCTTCGACTAGACTATTAGTTTTTGTTATTTTTTGATACGATGCCGAATACTCTTGGAGCCGAGTACTTGAAGACATGTGTCTATAAACCCTCACTTTTCGAAGGCAAAGTTGTTTTTGTTACCGGTGGTGCCGGCACGATCTGTCGCGTTCAAACCGAGGCGATGATTTTGCTCGGTGCGGATGCGTGTGTGATTGGCCGCAACGTGGCTAAAACCGAGTCGGCCGCTAAAGAAATGGCCACACTTCGAGACGGCGCTAAAGTGCTGGGAATTGGCAATGTGGACGTGTCGAAAATCGACTCGATCCGGTCGGCGGTGGATCGCACCGTCAAAGAGCTTGGACGTATCGATTACGTCATTGCCGGTGCGGCCGGTAACTTCTTGGCGCCGTTCGCTGATCTGAGCTCGCGGGCGTTCCAGCGCGTGATTGAAATCGACTTGATTGGCTCGTTCAACACCGCTAAAGCGTGTTTGGAGCAGCTGCGTGAACACCGGGGTCACTTGATTTTCGTGTCGGCCACTCTCCAGCTGAAAGGTATTCCGATGCAGTCGCATGCTTCAGCGGCGAAGGCCGGCATTGATTCGCTCGTGAAGACGCTGAGTTTGGAGCTGGGCCCGTTGGGTATCCAGGTGAATGCCATTGCTCCTGGCCCCATTGGTGGCACCGAGGGCATGGACCGTCTGATGCCCGCTGAGTTCAAGGGACGCAGTATCAAGCTCGTTCCGCTCCAGACTTACGGCTCGACGCAAGATATTGCCGACTCGACAGTGTACCTCTTCTCGCCTGCAGGCCGGTTCGTGAGTGGCCACGTGTTGGTTGTGGATGGTGCTGCGTGGTTCAATGGTGGACCGGAGCTTGAGTACTACCCGGATATTGTCTCGGCTTCTAACGCAACTAACAATAAGCTGTAAAAAGTCAGGCAGGTACTACTCAACTAAAGCGGGTATATATATGCAATGATTATAATTAGGAATATATAGAGAGATATGCATTATCACCATCAAACTTCAAAACAGAAACACTCAAAACGAAAATTAAAGGAGGTGTGGGGAGGAGTCATGAGCCCAACCACAGCCTCTAGGAAGCCTAACTGTGAGACATCACCAAACGGGCAAACGCATAGCCAAAATTAGTTCCTTCTTGAGGTAATTCATACGTTTGCAAGCCTTGGTCGGCCGCTTCCCGATTAATATTGGCCACACGCGTAATACACTGCCTCACTATTTCCTGGGAGAATTCAGGGTGGCCCTGAACACACAGCACACGGTTCCGCCAGCTGAACGACTGGATCGGACAGTCGGGCGTGGATGCGAGGAGTTCGCATCCCTCGGGCAGATCGAACACCTGATCCGCATGGCACTGCTGAAGACCGTCACCCGAGTCCAGTTCGCGGTAAACGGATTTACCTGCCTCAGTTAATTGCAACGGGGCCACTCCCAACTCCCACTTCGGGGCTCGGCCCACGGTGGATCCTAGGGCCCGGGCTATGATCTGATGGCCGTAGCATACGCCAATCAGCTTGACCGACTCGCAATCCAGCAACGCTTTGGTGAACTGGAGCAGATCAATGGTGAACTGGTCGTTCGCAGACGCGTTGAGACGCGATCCGCCCAGCAAAACAGTATCGCCTGCCTCAACGCTGGGGTATTCGTGTGAAGCCTGGGGTTCATAGTACTTCAGGGGACCGATGTACCCGCCATTACGCAGCAGGCGTGTATAAATAGCTTCGTAGTCTTCTCTAGACTCAGGCAGCAGCGTATCCAGTTTGACGACGTGAAGCATTTGAAATTGAGACCTCAATTCAGGCACGCCCCTGTACAGCCCTATTTATTTGGCGCCATATATTTAGCGCGCCATTTTATTTGGTGGTAAGGGATGATCAGTCATTTTTGGGCGCTTATACCTGCTGTTTCCATTGCCCCAATAAAAAGAGTGTGCATTTCGCCTGATTCATCATATGGGGGTGTATTGGAGACGTGCGCGTTAATCAAGGAACGCGTAAATCGAGGATCGTAGTCGCGATTCTATCGCATCGCTTAAGCATTGCGTAGTAGCGGCACCATGCACGCACACTTCTTATCTTGGTGATGTTTTGTCCGTTCGGTGGGCAGATCAAGGCGGCCTATTAACCTGTACCTGAATTTAAACGCCCAATAAGGTGTGGATGCCTGTATGTGTGGGCGAGTGTGTATCGCGGGTGGTGGGTGCTGCCAAGCATCTGCACCTGCGGGGTTTTGATTCCATGCAGTGTGTGTATTGTTTTATGGCGATGCAATCAGAGTGAAGCAGTGGCACGCCATGCACGTTGGTTGACGTTCGTGGATGTAGGGTAGCAAGGGTACCCGCCCATCCCTATCACCCACCGATGAGCCTCTTCCAGACAGACATTTAGCGAATTTTCTGCGAGATAAAAAGAAATAGAGCAGATCGCAGACCACTGGTGGATTTTCGAGGCGTTTAATATAATATACGACCGCGAGTTTCTTTAAAAGTGCAAGTTTCGGTGTATTACCCTGTCATTGCCGATAATATGCCGATCGTATTTAATGGGATACGGTCTGGCCCCCTTTCGGCCGTGATACGGATCTCGCTGCACTACCAACTAATCGAAAAAGGGTGGTTGACACCCCTAAGCCTCGCCTATTTCTATGCAAGTCACTTACACACACATACACCTGCACGGGTAAACCTGGGCCTGGTCAGTGAACTCCGAACCCTCGCGCCTGCAAGCTCGAATCAGATCAGGAGCGACGATTTTCGAAACCAGTAGAATATAAACCGTGCCGACACTGAAGTCACCTGCAGCCTAAACTTCGCTGATAAGCGCGGTATTAGTGAACGCTGTTAAGTTTTAAACGCTACTTTTGAGGCGGGCATCCTGGACCAACCAACCAATTCCTAACTGATCAAGTCGTAGATCGTAACAGATCCAAACACATCCAAATCCGATACAGTAAAATGATCGAAACCAACACCATCATCATATACCGCGTGGATAAAGCGCACATTGAGCAAACAGCCGCGTTACTGGACGCTGAGAAGCTGGTGGGAGCTACGCATTGGGTCCAGCTGCGCTTCATGCGCCGGATCCTGGCGGAGTTCGACACGAACGAGCACGCCCAGGCCGCGCTGGCTACTATCAAGCAGCGTCTTGCTTCGCTTCCGGGCTGCCGTGATGCCCAGGCCGGCCTGAGTTTGGGCTACAACCAGTCAATGGCCGAGCCCCACCTCCCACTGCCTGATAAAGGCACATTGCTGTTTGTTTCGCCTCCCCCGTCACCTCCCAACGAATGGGTGTCCTCGATTGAGGAAGAACCTAACCAGCGAACACATTACGAGGCAGAACTGAACGCACAGCTTGAACGTGCGCTTCGGGAGTTCAAGGCAGGCAAGACCCACCAGTCGGCAGGTAAGATCAATGAATCCCACGTGGAATCCAAGGGATTAACCAAATCGCTGGACTCTGCCTTTTCTCCCGCCTCGCCCACATCTCCCACACTTTCACTGTCAAAAGAGTCGTTCTACGACCAGATGGAGGCCCGACCCATCAGCACCCCGAACTCGCCTCGAACCGTCACAATTATCGAGGCAGGAGCACTCAGTCCAGCATTGAACGTCACTGCGAGTGAAGAGTATTCGTAAGGGGGCCCCCAAATATATTATTCATATCAACACACATTCATTAGTAGTTCAACATTAGCAGCTCAGTGGCCTAGCCCCAATAATAATAATGCTAATGCCGAAACTCATACTAAGTATAACATAATGACCTATTCACTCATTCATAATCATAATAATAATAATATAATATTCAGTTACTATGTACAGCTATGCTAATTGGGCCCCAATCAAGCGCGGGCAAATTGGGAGGTCAGATTGCTAACCACCTCGATCTCCTCCTTGCGATCTTTGTACTGCGCGCGGAAGAACGTGTAATGCAAGACGATTTGGTGCACGTGGGACATTGCCGGGTCCCGCGCGAAGTCCGGGTCTATGAAGAAGAACATCGGCATGTCGACTTCCTCACCAGGCATCAGCATCTGCTCCTCGAAACAGAAACACTGGATTTTCGAGAAATAGGCTGCAGCACGTTCAGGAACCACGGTATACGTGGCCATACCGATAATCGGCTCGTCACTCTCGTTTTTCGCTTTGTAGAAAGCCAGCGCCGTTTCGCCCGGTAACACCGCAACCTCGCGCTGCTCGGGCTTGAAACTCCACGGCATCTGGCTACTCACCTCGCTGCTGAACTGGACACGTATACGCTGGTCCCGATCCACGGGTTCCATGCGATCCGGCGTGAACTTCGAGCTGTCCGTTATCGGCGTTCCGCCGAAACCGGTACGCGAGCAAATGGCACGGTAGAGTGGGACACTCGCAAACGACAAAGTTCCAGCCAGCACGAGCATTCCTGCGGCATACAGCGTGATTGATGCGGTGTTGTGTCGTCTCGCGGCCTGCTCGCGTTCTGCCCTCAGGCGGCGCGCTTGGCGCAATTCCTCGGCAGTAATGCGTTGTTTAGCTTGCTGAAAGAACCGTGATGAGCTGAATCGACGCGTGAACTTCAGCATTTAGTAGAATTGATGGGCCTGTTATTCTTCCCTTATGCTTATTGTTTAAGAGAAAGATAAGACAAGGGGTTCGGCGGCTCGGATCCCTACCCTGTTCTAGAACCGCTCGCTCCCAATTACTCCAACTACCTTACAATGTCACAATAGTGCCAGAATACAATCATAATAATAAACAATAATAATACCCGAGTACAATTGCAACTATTTATTTTATAAATTAGACATTCAACAGGCTGTCTGTCATGACGAACGAATACACATAATCTATACAACCACTATACAAACACAATAAACTTACTCCTTCTCAGCCAACCGCTGCTTGCGCATCTTGCGCTGCTCACGGTTGTACTCCTTGATCTCGTCCTCGTCAACCACCTCAGCCAGCAGCTCATCAAGATGCTCAGCCTCGCGCTTACGTTTCTGGCCCTCACTAACGAAGTTGGGATCGTTCTCCTCACCAATATCGCTCTCCGAGTAGATCTGGTCAGCATACCACACGGGTAGGCTGGGACTCTCGGCCGTTTTTATGGCAACCTCCAGCACATCGTCTAGCCCAATGTATTCCACCACAGCCGAGGCATTAGCCGCCAGATCCTTGTCACTATGCTTGGTGGTACCTATTCTCACCGCCAGCGTTTGGGACTCCGTGTACAGTATAGTCGTTGAGCCCAAAATACGGTCCACCGTTTGCTTTACCTTGGCCGCATCGATGTTTCCGGACTTGGCACGCAGTTTCACGGGGATCGGCACGCTCTGCTGCTTGCCGTAAAACGATTTCCCGAGCAGTTTCGGCAGCATCGGAATAACTTCCTCCTCGCCCAGGAAAATATCGAAATCAGACTGCAACACGCGGCGGGCCTCGAATGGCTTGAACTTTCCTTTCAGCTTCGAAACGCCAATGCAACGCTGGATCGGTGTATCTTCGAGCAGCTTATCTTTATAATCGCGCTGCGGATCGCGAACAAATGTGCATACTCTCGGTTCTTCTGAATGGGTTGACCACAGCCCGACGGGAAGCTTCACCAACTTCGGCTTGAGGTTGTGCGCCTTGGCAAAGAACCGCTTCGATTTCACCACAAGATAGACGAATTGGCCGTCATTCTCGAACAATTGCGCTTTCTCGGAGTCAACTTCCTGGGAAGCAATGTATTTTTTCAATGCTTTACTGGCCGATGCCACTTTCTTGGCAGGGAATGACATGGCCGGTGAAAAGATTGGAGAATTATTTTTTTTCGAGGCCCCCCCTGCCTTAGCCCTGCACTGCCTTAAGCTCCCTGCCCAGCTCAAATAGCACCACCACTACTAATACTAGTATTCATCTTGAATTCTAAATTTTTGAACGTATTAATCGTTAGTTTTCTTATTATTTTGCATAGAAGTCGTGAGTATCTCCCAAATCTGTGTGTCTATCACTATGTCTATCACTGTGTCTATCACTGTGTCTGCTGAACTGACCACGAACTAATTCAGTAGCTGTTGAATGCTACCCCGCTACTAAATACCAGTTAAATATTAGATATACTAGCTAGCTACTACTAGCTACTAGTTCGTCTAACTGAATACGATTCGATCCACATAATACCATGGTAGTCCATTCGAGCAGCATCCACGGCCGAATCCCATGGGCTAGGTTACCTGATTTCTCGGACCACCGAACATCACTAGATAGATCGATCGATTCACTCACACCCGTGAATCTGTGGCTCAGCTATCGTTCCACTGAAAAATGGGTAAGCGGAAGAAGAGCTCGCGCGGCCCGACCAAGAAGCTGAAGCAGACGCTCCCTACAACCTTCTCGTGCCTCTTTTGCAACCACGATGATAGTGTAGTGTGTATCATGGACAAAAAGATCAGCACCGGCACGCTCAGCTGTAAAGTCTGCGGCCAATCGTTCCAAGCCCCCATCAATGCCCTCAGTGCGCCCGTAGACGTATACAGCGACTGGGTAGACGCGTGTGATGCGGTGGCCACCAACCCCGAGGGCCAATCAGCGGGAGCCCGCAAGGAGCTCAGTGGAGACGAGGACTATTGAGCATTAACCCGTAACTTCTTTAGACACCATGTATTTATACTCAGCACTTAGTTGTGTTCGCACTAAGTTGTGTAGCACTAAGTTGTGTGGCACTAGTTGGCACTAACTGTGATTTTACATTGTGCTAATTAGTTTGTACTACTAACGCTAAAATTACATATTTGTACTCAGTAGAATCACTCATTTGTAGCTCCGTTTGGAACTGTTGTGGTTTTGTGGTTTTTGTGGAGATCTAACCCTATTAGAAATTTCACGGTCGCACTTGGCCTTCGCGATCTATGAATGCAAACACCCTTTAGAGCTTCTAGAACGCATGGCGCCTCGTTGTTCACACTAGCCGCGCCGAAGTTCGGCGCCAGGCTGCCTGCGCGCCGATTCCTACGTCCCGAAACGAGTTTTCGACCGTCCGGCGGGTTCCGGACGCGTTTCTCGTTAGCGGACAAAATCAAGGCGCTGCTGCCTGATGATGCTATAGAAGTCAGTGGCATGCCGCCAAACGCTGACTTCGAAGTTTACGAACCTACATTAGGTCTGGACCGCGTGTCATTAGCTCCTTACGAAACAGAGGTCGAGAAGGCGGAAAAACTCGCGAGAAAGCTTTTTATAAACGAATGCGTTGGGGAACTCACGACTAATCTCCCACTCCCCGGAATTCTTACGGCTTTGCTCGACCGGATCACGCCAATCGTGCTGGACTCGGCATTAGGCCGGCTGGGAGTTATTGAGCTCGGGTTCCAGCTCAGCCAGCTAGGCAACACGCCGCTAGCGGTGCAGTACATCCAATCAGCTTTAGATGACGGTGATGTGGCCATTGGTGGAGTATCTGTGGGTGATCTTTACTCGTTTGTGGGAAGCATCCAAAGGCTGTATGAACAGGGAGGAAGGCCACTAACCACCGCCAGTTTAGATGCACTGGTCCAGTCCAGCTTTGCACGAACATACTTCCCCCAAATTCTGGACCCCAAATTACGTACTACGTGGCACCCAGAGTTCCGGAGGTGGCTGGGAATCCGATTGGTCAGTGTTCTGCCGAGCCAGGAGGCGACGAAATGGCTGGACAGGTACTTCTCCCAACTGGACGGCGAATCAACGGCAGTTATGGGAGTGATACTAGCCGAGAGTGAAATGCACAACGAAAATAACAACGAAATAGATGTGGAGAACCACCACGAACTAGATGTGGACAGTGGTGTGGATATTTATACATTCCGCCATTTTGGGCAGTGGATCACTAAATCACATTTCCACTGCTTAGCCTCCCTCACAGCCACTTTACGCACTCCCCCGCAGCTCCATTCACTCTTAAGACCGCTGCTTCGGCCGTCTAAAGCGGTTTTAGTTGACGAAACGCTGGCCCTAACTCTGCTCAAGGCGGCGCTCTACCTGCAGCAGTCCTACGACATTGCCAACATCTGCCATACGTTCCAGGGTGTGCTGGCTCATACTCGCAACAATGGCGTGCTGGCCGATGCGTTGCTGGCCGTTTCGTTTGCCCAAAAACACCTGCCACCGGTGACTCCCGTTATGGACAGCTCACAGACTCTGCACACGTTTTTAGTGGCGCGTGTACTCCCAACACAGGTCTCAACGGAGTCGGGAACTGAAGACACCGAACTGGACACTCACTTGGACTCTGATCTGGACGCTGAATTGAATGCGGCAGATATTGTCGGCTGGGCCGCCAAGAAACTGTACGCCCACTATAAAGGCAGCAAAGTCCCCGGCCGCGTGTTGTGGCAGCTGCTGCTCTCGCTGCCACCTATGAAACTCAACAACTACGCTGAAACCGAGTTGGGGCGTTTGGTTGTGCAAAGACCGCAGATCGAGCAGCTGCGGTATATGGCGCTGCCCTGCGTGAGTCGCCGCGGAGTCCTGAAAATTCTGGAGTGGCACGTGGCAAAAATCGTCGACCAACGCCGCGCATATAACATTGGCTGGAACGAGCTGCAGGATCCGGCGGATATCCAGCTGCTAGTGGCAGGTATGATCCTATCTACTGAGAAACAGCGCGTAGGGGAGGCAGCTGAGGAGGTGACTAAACTGTTTGAACTGAGTCACTTGAGTGAACGCAGTGAAGGCAGTGAACTCAGGGAAGCAAGTGAAGCAAGTGATGTTAGCGAACCCAGTGACGCAACTGGCAGACGAGTGACCTCACTAGAGGCAATATCCCTTCGAGACAAGTACGTCCCCCCCTCATTGGTCGTCCAGATCACCGCCGAACTCGTAGCAAAAAACAACTTCATGGTCGCTAGGCAGATGCTCAAAACGCTGCACCCGAAACGGCTAATCAGCATCGAGTTCGAAAGCATGCTGGTGGATTTGGTGGCGGCCCATCCTTTAGAAGGACACCATCTTATGTTGTTTTTGGTGGGTTTCAATCGCCAGATCGTGCCGCCTCCTGCCATCAACGAAATTCTGCTGCGACTGATTAGTGACCCCAGACTCAGCGAAAACCAGATCGTGAGGTCTTTCCAAAAGACGAGGGGTTTGGTTTTAGCTAAGTTGGGACACGATTTAGAGCCGGAAGCGGCCACTAAACTAGTAGACACGCTCATTGCCGGTGCTGAGGAGCGCAACAGTGGCAGCCACAACCGTTTGAAATGGGCGCTGGGCATTGCGTCGGAAGTAGGGGTGGGTGAAAACGTGTTTGATGGCTGGGCATTGCGACTGGCCCAAATGAAGGAAAGAGGTGAGGGATTCTGGCAGGCGAGGCGATAAAGAATGTAAAGTATGAACTATGAACTTATTTATGTCACACTTAATAGTATGTGAGGTGAGCATGAGAGTATGTAATGTGATGTGATGTGATGTGATTAAGTGAATTAATTGAACTAATTAATTGAACCAATTAATTTTTAGTTAATAAATAATTGTGGTTGAATAAATAAATTGTAGTTAAGTGAATATTCGCGATGTGGGTCTGTTTACGCATACCCAACCTCGACCCTCAAGACAAATCGCGTCGCGTGAATTTGTTGTTTACTTCCCATGCACTCGCGATCGAAACCAAAAGCGAAGCAGCCCACCATCGGCAATTTCTTCTTCTCGAAACCCAGCAAAACCAAGCAAACCTCGGCAGCTAAAGAAAATACTCTTCCTGCCGTGCCTGATCTCGCCCCACCACCCTCAGCAGCCCACCATGAATTGAGCCAAGCCAACGCGAAACCGCGCCAGATTCCTACGGTAAAACCTTCATCGTGGTGGGTAACACCGCCACGTGGCGAGAAATCGCTGCCAGGGGCTCGCAAACGCACCGAATCGGGACCTATGCCGACCCTGGCGAAACGGCTTAGATCAGAAGGCTCGTTCAATTTGGATAGCGATATTCCTTCAATCACCAGCAGCAGTGCCAATGGCCAAGTACCTTTAGCATCTCGAGAATCTTCACTAACTACGGGCGTCCAACCGGCCAGTCGCACGAATAGCCGCAACGGGGGGCCTCCCTGGCAGGCCAGGGCCAAACCACTCGTGAGACCCTCCGGAATTGCGAGCACCGGCCGCAAAGCGTCGCAACCTTCGATCATCAATGCGTTGCTAAGTGACGAGCAAAAACACGTGTTACGTTTGGTTCTGGAAGACCAGCAGTCGATTTTTTTCACCGGAGCCGCCGGAACGGGCAAGTCCCACATTCTACGCCAGATCGTCGAAACGTTACGTCGGAACCGCTACGAATCAGAAGTGGCCGTTACGGCCACCACTGGGCTGGCTGCGTTCAATATTGGCGGCAAGACTTTACACCGCTGGGCCGGCATTCGGACGGGAGAAGACTCGCCGGCCGGAATGGTCAGCAACATCAAGAAAAACCGCGAAACGCGGGACGCATGGAGGAGGTGTAAAGTGCTGATTATCGATGAGGTGTCAATGCTGGACGCCACACTGCTGGATAAACTCGAGGAAGTGGCCAGACTGCTGAAAGGTAACGACAAACCGTTTGGAGGTATTCAGGTCGTACTTACGGGTGACTTCTTCCAATTACCACCGGTAGGCCGGTCCAGTGCAGCTAATCCACAGGGCCCGCCGCTTTGTTTTGAGGCCAAGAGCTGGGCGTCTGTGGTTCATCAAAGCATTGTGCTGACCAAAGTGTTCCGCCAGGAAGACAATAAACTCATTGATATGCTGAATGCGATGCGCACCGGTAACCTGTCGCCCGAAATGGTCCAGCAGTTCGAGGCATTAAGCCGACCCGTGAAATATTCGGATGGCCTGGAAGCCACGGAGCTTTATCCCGTACGCTGGCAAGTTGATAAAGCGAACTCCCAACGCCTCATGGCTTTGCCCGGATCTTTGTTCACTTTTGAGGCGTACGACTCGTCAACTTTCGATAGCGCCCAGAAAGTGTTTGAGCAGCTGCTTGCGCCTAAAAAACTCGAGCTCAAAATAAACGCGCAGGTCCTGCTAATTCGCAACCTCAACGATGTGCTCGTGAACGGACGCAGAGGACATGTCGTGACGCTGATCAGTGAATTGGAGTGGCAGGTCTTAGGACCGTTTTTGCGGGACCACCCACGCGCTTTAGAACTGTACAACGCGAAAATGAACGCCAAAGCGGCCGATCCAACTGATATGACGCATGATGAGGCGCATATTTACACCCAAATCAATGACTTGACTTTCCCGGATGAAACAGTGAAAGCCCACTACCTGGCCGCTTTAGAATCGTCGCTGCGCACTAAACTGCCCGTGGTCGACTTTAGAGGCGGCCAGGTCGTGCTGATTGATCGTGTAGAGTTCAGCATTGAGAGCGGGAACGGCACTTACAAGGTCTCGCGTGAACAGCTGCCATTGGTGCCTTCATGGGCGCTCTCGATCCACAAATCGCAGGGACAGACACTCGATCGCGTGGTCGTGGACTTGTCCCAGGTGTTCGAGGCGGGGCAGGCATACGTGGCCGTTTCGCGTGCCACGTCGTACGATAAACTGCAGATCAAGGGCTTCAAGAAGGAGAAGGTGCGCGTCCACCCGAGGGTCGCCCAGTTCTACCAGGAAATCGAATCGGAGCCTTTGTTTATATAGCATTAGTTAGGTGTGGTTTATTAGGTGGTGCACATGAGTTGAATGGGGAATTGTTTTAGGCGATTCCGGGGCTAGCGTATTTCTCATGAAGTAGATTTCAAGAGATGTAGATTCATGTACATACTTGAGGCGAGAGACGGGCTGGCCCAATTGGCTGCTGGTCCAAATGGCTGGGCAAGAAGGTCCGAGCATGATCGTAACTGGATTTACTTAGGACCTAAACATCTACGACAACCTTCGTGCCCTTCACACCCCTGCGGTTCATGTCCAGTCCCTCCTCGAGCTTATCAAAGCCGTGTAGGACGTGGATGGGCAGAGCACGGATCAGCTGCTTAGCGAGTTGGGCATTGATTTGGGCCACCAGTTGCGGTGCGCGCTTCACTGTTTTCGAATGATCGGCCAATGCGAACGGGCCCAACTTCTTCGTCTCCTGCATCAGATGGAAGTACACCGGGTGCGTGTGCTTAGTGAGCGGGCCGAGCTTGAGCTGCTCAGGCTTCACTACTGCCGGCAGCGCCAGCACCGACGGCCCGGCCGTGGTCAGCGTTTGCGCGACCGTATTAAACGAATCGTCAAGGCAAATCGTATCAAAAGCGAAAGTCGCCCGGTTCTCAGTCGCCGCCTTCACCTTCTCGACCCACTGCGGATCATGGCGGTCGAACCACTCGATATCCAGGCCCTTCAACACTGAAGTCGGCGCCGAGACGCCAGCCACTTTATAGCCGAGATTGCGGGCGTACTGGGCGGCCACGTAGCCCAAAGAGCTCGTGACGCCGTATATCACAGCCCAGGAACCCTCGGCGGGTTGTTCGTAGCCTTCAAAAGCAATGGCAGTGGTGTCCGCGGCGATTCCCAGCGACGCGGCCTGCTCGAACGTAGTGGGCAAACCACCCAAAATGCTGGACTCGGCCGCAGCCTCGAGCTTCGTGGGGAACTTGAACAGCAAGTGCTCCTCGACGCTGAGCTGATCAGTGAAGGCGCCTTGTTCGGTATTATCCACGTCACCTCCGGCAACGCCACCTGCCACGGTGTCCCCGACCGCAGTATGTTTGACTTCCGAGCCAATTTCGATGACTGTGCCCGCAAAATCATTGCCTTGGCCGGCCCCATCCGCAAACTTGTTGTCGATGGTTTTCCAGTCGATGGGGTTGATCCCGACGCTGTGCACCTTCACACGCACCTCCGATGGTCCCAATTCGCGCAAGGGGACTTCCCAAGGAACTATTTTACCGTTTTGAGCAACGTAGATTTGTTTCTGTGCCATTTATGTGCTTTTTCTTGGCTGGTTCCGATAGGTGCCTCTGCCCTGGAGCCACCAACCACCTAGCCTGCCTACCTATTTATAAATTGGTGGTGTGCCCTGACCCCCTGATCTGGATTCGGCTGTCCTGCGTTATCTAGGGGTGGCTGAGTATTATCGCGCTTTCACTCAAGCTGACCCAAGCTTACTCAAGCTTACTCAAGCTTACTCAAGCTTACTCAAGCTTACTCAAGCTTACTCAAGCTTGCTTTCCCAAGCTTGCTTAATCAAATAACCACTGCTGCGGCCGCTTTTCAGTTGATTTGGCATTAGAATAAGCGTGAGCGTGGGGGTACAACACTCACACGGTAGTTTATTAATGCATTGATGTGATCTGTGTGTGATGTGCACTCCAAGTTGTCACGCTGACCAAATGTCCCAAACAGAAGCGCGTCAGGTGTACGGATCGGTTTGCTACGGAAGTATTCGCGCCTCTAGCTATGACCGCATACTCGCTTCATTTGCTCAGGAATGTGTATAGATTTAATAGGAGGAAACTTGTTTCATTCGCTTTATGGATCCATAATATGCTACCTCTGTTTCCTTCTGTAAACCGCTCTGAGCTGCTGAGGCGGGTGGTTTGGTTACACGATCACGAGGGCTTGACGATCGCTAGGCTGCGCCGCGAGAAGCGATCTGCTATTTTCGCGACCCTGCCCGACGATCCCCTTATCTCCCCGCCCTTTGCAACTGCCTACCAGGGCGGGTTAACGGCAGCAGGCCACGTGACCCTGGGATCCGCTATTCAGAACCCCGCTATATCGGCGGCCGCTACCGGGAGTTTTACAGTGCGTCACCTTCACCAGCTTTCCCCGAAATCTCACGCGGAAGTTGCTGCCGAGCGAATAAGTGGGTGTAGGACGTGAGATTACTTTGAGGATATTATTAGTTTAGCGATCGATCGTGATACTACTTTCCACCTTGTTAATACTTTGCTGATCTACGTTACCGATCTGATCTACTTGCTCTGATCCACTAAGATCAACTAACTAACACCAACACTAACACGAGCACCACTGCCAACGAAAACTTATCCTATGAGCGACCTCCCCTTCATCTACCAATTCATGTCCGGCGCCATTGCCGGCATCTCCGAGATCCTCGTGATGTACCCCCTGGATGTCGTCAAAACCCGCATCCAGCTGCAGACGGCGGCTCCCGGCTCGCCAGATGCCTACTCCTCGATGTTCGATGCGTTCCGCAAGATTGTGAAAAACGAAGGTTTCAGCCGTCTGTATAAAGGCATCTCGGCGCCGATCATGATGGAAGCCCCCAAACGTGCGGTCAAGTTCAGCGCCAACGACTCGTGGGGCAACTTCTACAAAAAGACTTTCGGTGTATCGCAAATCTCGCAGCCCCTTGCGGTTCTCACGGGTGCCACGGCCGGTGCCACTGAGGCGTTTGTAGTAGTTCCGTTTGAGCTGGTGAAGATCCGTCTGCAGGACCAGCACTCGACCTATAAAGGCCCCGCGGATGTGGTGATGCGCATGATGCGTGAGGAAGGTGTGCTGTCGCTGTACAACGGTTTGGAAGCGACGTTGTGGCGCCACGTGGTGTGGAACGCCGGCTACTTCGGTATTATTTTCCAAGCACGCACGGTTCTGCCCGTAGCCAAAACTCCCGGTGAAAAAACACGCAACGACCTTATCGCGGGCACGATCGGTGGCACCACCGGCACGATTCTGAACACGCCGTTTGATGTCGTGAAGTCGCGTATCCAGTCGCATGTCCGTGTTCCGGGTGTCGTCCCGAAATATAACTGGGCGTTCCCTGCTTTGGGCACGATTGTGAAGGAAGAAGGCTTTGCTGCGCTGTACAAAGGATTTGTGCCTAAGGTACTGCGTCTCGGTCCGGGTGGAGGAATTCTGCTGGTGGTGTACACCAAGGCCATGGAGTTCTTCCGAGCGTACCACACGGGCTCCCTAGCTAAGTAAGTACTAAGTCCTCTACTAAGCAATACTAAGCACTACTAAGTACTACTAAGTACTACTAAGTACTACTAAGTACTACTAAGTACTACTAAGCACTACTAAGTACTACTGAGTACTAAGTACTACTAAGCAACATACTATCAAGTACTAGGTACTAAGTTATAAGTTATAAGTACCACTACTAAGCACTAAGTACTAAGCACTAAGTATCACTACTGCTGAGTATAGCAGTGTACACCTAGAAGATACTAAGTACTAAACACGAACTAACTAGGCACACAGACGAATAACTCAGTAACATGGAATCTTATTATTTACTTAAGCGATGGCCTCGAGAATCAGCGCCTTGGCCGCCTCGACCTGCTCCTTGCTGCCCACAATCACGATCGGCTTGCCCTCGGCCTTGGAAGCCTGCGGGACCTCGATCTGCGCCTGGGACTGCTGGCGCAGCTTGTTGATCGTCTTGCCGCCGGTGCCCACAATCGCGCGGTGTTTCTGGCGCGGCGTCCACAGGTAGCCGTAGGTGTTGACGGCCGACAGGGTGCGGAGGTAGGCCGCGGCCTTCTCGCAGCTCGCGTCGGTCTCGCCCTGCATCAGCACCTGGACCACAGCCTCGACCGTTTTAATGGCCCAGTTCGAGCCGTCCGCCGGTTCGGCCGGCTCGGCCACGGTGGCCACGGTGGTGTGCGACGATTGGGTCGACGTGCTGACTAAATCGGCGCGCACTTTGTATTGGTTGAGGAGCTGGCTGGCCAGCCGCGGCGACCACAGCGGCGCGGGGATTTCCAGCCGCAGCTCGGCCGGCAGCGCGAGGCGACGCAAACTCGTAATGACTTGGGCCACGGTGGCGTCGTCCACGCCTTGCACGGTGAGCGCTACGGTGGAGTCGGGGCTCACGTGTTTCGGGTCTTTCGGGATCTGGATGAACACGTCGTGTTTCTCCTCCAAATCGCGGCGACGGTTGCCTCCGGCCCCCAGCACGAACTTCAGGCGGTTGCGCGGGATCACCAGCGTCTCGCTGGCCTGCGACTTGCGTTTCGCATCGTCTACAATCGCCACCACTTGGGCCTGCAGTTTCGCCACCACGGCCGAGGGCCCACTGATCCGCACCAGAGGACTATCATGGCCGTTGACGCCGACCACCAGAATCCGGCCGGCCTCTTCAGGATCGCCGCCCGCTGCGGCCACGAGCTCGCGACGGGTGGCGTTGCCGTTGCCAATCAACAATCGATGAAACTCCGGCGCGACCTCAAGCACCACTTCCGTCGCGTCCATCGCAATACCGGCGGCCTCGGTGATCTGGTCAACGGCGGCGTTCACCGATTTCTGGTCGCCAATCACCACAATCTCCACGTCCTCGTCGTTCACGGGCGTGCCGACATTGATCTGCGTGCCGGTGTTGTTGCGGATGGCGTTGATAGCCAGCCCGCCGCGGCCCACCAGCCGCGGGACGACGGAGGCGGGGACCTTGACGCTGCGCGTGAACGACTGCGCGCGTTCGTACGCGACCAAATCGAGGAACTCTTTTTTGATCGCGGCCACGCCGCGCGAGGGGCCTTTGATGATGATGATGTCGTCGGCAGCTGCGTTAGCAGTGCTACCTGCACCACCAGAAGAGCTGCTGTTGGCGCCTCCACCACCAGCTACGCTGGCGGTGTCGTCCTCCGGCTCGGCGCTGCCCTGTCTCGACCGCGGGAACCGAATAACACACGCGTGCTGCTCGCGCAGCCGCTTCACGTGCTTGCCGCGCGGCCCGATCAGCTTCGCATGGAACTCGCTCGGCACGACCAGGTTCTCCGTCGCCTCGTCGCGCAGCCTGCGCTGCATGTCCAGCACTTCTTTCGCACAGGCGCGCGTCTGCTCCTCGACGCCTTGCAGATGCACGACGCCCGATTCGTCCACTTCCATCTTGACGTCGTACTTCTCGCGCATCGACTGGATCTGCGCGCCTTGGCGGCCAATCAGGTTGCCCACAATCGACGGGTCCACTTTGAACTCCTCGACGTGGCTCGACCTCAAACTGTACGTGCGCGAGAGCTGCGTCAGTCGGGGGAAAACGGCCTGCGCCTCCTCGACGGCGGGTTTGAGGCCGGTCACCACAACGGTCTGCGCGTCCTCAAGCTCGACGCCCACGTCGCCGCGCTGGCCGATGTGCTCGTCCCACAGACTCTGGGCTTCGGGGCCCAGCGGGTGGACCACGAACGTGGCATTGCCTTCTCCGACTTTAACGCTTTTGCGCACCACCGATTTCGCCAGCTGGGCGAGCGGCTCGAGCTGCGCCACGGCCTCGTCCATGTACCGCTTGATATCCGCGTCCTGGGGCGAGAAATCGTCTTCGGGCTCGACAAACTCAAGGAAAAGCTCGTCCGAGGGGCCAATCAGGCCTTTGACTGGACCTTTAAGCTGCGCCAGCGCCTGTTTCGCCTGGCGCCGCACGAGCTGGTAGCGCATGCCGCGCACCACCGCTATCGAGCTCGGGCTGTGGGCATTCACCTGCTGCACGAGCGCTTTACGCGCTTTAGCGGCGCGCGTGTCCTCGCCACTGAAAGTGTACACCACGCCGTCGCCTTCAACCACAGGACCGGTGATGCTCACGTTGTGCTCGTTCGCAATGTTTTCCAAAATCCCGGCCGCCGCGAAGTAGCGCGTCAGCAGCCGCGCGTGCGGGAGGTTGCGGTCGTACGCCTGCGCGATATCCAGCACGGAAACCGTTTGAGAGTCGAGGTACTTCTGCACCTTCGCCGCAGCGCGTTTCAGCTGGTCGCGCGGGCCGTACAGCTGGCCGTCGTCGCGCACAATGACGCCGTACTCCGCGAACACCAGATCGAACGGAATCCCGGCCGAGGCGTCCGATTTAGGCAGATCGAGCGACTCGAAACTGGACTGCAAGGTTGCCAGAAACGCGTCGAAGTTCTGCATCGCTTGCGTCACTTCCGCGAGGTTGCCGTGCAAAGTCACACGCGGCGCAACGCGGCTCACGAACTCGGCCCACGCAGCGTCGGCGGCCACAAACGGCTGGAGCGCCGCGTCGAAATGGCGCGAGCTCGAGACCTGGCGCGACTCGTCGACCACGGCCAGCACGGCCGCGCTCGCGTCGCGCACGCCGTGTTTCGAGCCCTCGATCGCCACGCTCGTGCGGTCCAGCGTCCACGGCGTCTGCGCCTCGTTGCGCAGATCGATTTTCACGCCGTGCTTCTTCTCGATTGCACGCAGATTCGCGCCGCGCGGACCAATCAGCGCCGAGCGCGCCGACGACGGGATCGAGACCTCGCTGGCGATTTTGGGCGCCAAGTTTTCTTCGAGCAGCTGGCGCGCAGCCTCCACATCCGCGGCCGACTTGCCCTTCACCATGAACGTCGCTTTGTTCGGGACGGGCGATTTGGACGCCTCAATAACGACTTTCTTGGCGCGCATCGCGGCCGCCACGGCCGCCGACACGAGCGACGCGTCGGACGGGATGTTAAGCGTGAACGTGATCACGGCCTGGCCGGACTGCGTGCGCGGCTGCTGCGACTGCGGCAGGCTCGCGAGGTAGGGGCGCGGCGCCAAGCTCGGAACGGCGCCACTGCGCGAGGACAGCGTGGGGAGGTTTTTCGGCAGGCCCCGGGGTGCGCTAGCACCCACAGCTTCTCCTTCTCCAGCAGCAGCAGCCGCAGCAGCCACGTCAGCCGCGTCACCCGACTCAGACGCCTCGTCAGCCGAGCCCGTAGCCGACTCAGTCGCAGTGGCGTAAACCGGAGCAGGCATATCGGCGCCCCACTTCCGGGGAACCGCGCGGTTGCCCAGTTTAGGCAGACTGGCCAGTGAGATCGCCGGCTGGGCGGGTGCAGGGGCAGGCGCCACGTCAGCGTCCTGCTCAGTAGCCTCGACGGCCTCGACGGGCGCAGGGTCCGTGAATTCGTGGCTCTCGTTGAGGCCGGAAGGCGTATTTTCCAGACTCGTCATTGGTGGTTCTCCAGTAAGGTGATCCAGTGAAGTGTTGCAGTTAGGTATTCCCGTTAGGTACTTCTGTATGTTAGGTGCTCCTGTTTGTTAGATGCTTGAGAGACGGTCAGATTCCTCGAGCTACGATGAACTTTCCACAGAACTTAAGATCTGTTTTGAAATCCACACGAGTATCTCACACGAGTAGAAAACTATCGCCAAGTATCGTCAAGTATCGTCAAGTATCGTAAGTATTGCCAAATATCGCCACTATAGCCAAATACTCTCAAATACTGCCGACTACTGCCAACTTGCCAACTATGGTCAGACGGTGGTTGGTAGGTGTGGTTTTCGCTATATATGGGTTACGTGCGGGTTCTTCACCTTTTGAGGGTTGTGCGGGTGCATACGTATGAGGTAGATGCGCGTGGCCCGACGGTGCGCTGCGAATAATCGTCGCAGGTTGGTGTTTTGGGAGGCCCTGCGGGCAGGGGTTTCCTTGGGAGCCACACGAGGCCTCGTCACCCAGGGTTCATGTTACGTTCACCCAAGGGTTCGTCCGTCGTCACTCGGGGGGGGGGCCATACCCGGGGGCATATGCGGGCTTGTCGCACGCCTGCTTAACTGCTAAGGGCATTACGACCACGCTGCGAAAAATTCTGAACGGTACTTACTATGTAACAAAATTCGGGTACTGCACGCACCAAAGTTCGTACAGTCATCGTCTGCACATATGTTATATCGGTAGAGTCGAAATAGATCTACTACACACCTAATTAACTCCTATCTGTTCTACACTCCTTTATGACTACGGGTCCAAGCACCTGACATCTAACTCGCACTGAACCAGTGCCTAACAAACTCTGAACAAGCACCTTACCAGCACCTAACTAGCACCGTCGTGGCCGATCCGCTCATTGGTGTGGGTTGGGGCACAAACCTCGCCACGAATCTAAGCGATGCTGCAGGGTTTGCAAGATAAAACGAAATTTTATCAGGCCCGAGACGCCCGAGCCGGGCGAAACCCGTAAACCCACCGAGCGTATCGCTACTTCTTTTCTTTCACTCTCATGATCGATACTCACGCAGGTGATGGTGCAGTGCTAAATCATACATGCAGGTACTCCCTCGCTGCCATTTCTAATGCCAAGATCTCAGATTGTTCTATGGGCAAGGTCCGCGTCACATCGCCTGACTCTTACCGAGCATATTGATGGCTAAGCGAATCTGCGGCCGTTTTCTATTACAGATGCCGATCGGTCCGTACCCAGGACGCACGGCGCCGGGCTAAGCTATGAGATTGGGACCACTCCGCAGTGCGGCTCATCTAGTCGTCACTGTGTACACAGGGTGTACAGTGTGCGTTAACTATTGGCGTAACTATTGGCGTAACTATTGGCGTAACTACTTCATTGCTTCACTGTTACAATAACTTCTTAATTCTTTTTGCTATAAATAATTACTAGACTTGTCTCATCTACCGCTGCAGCTGCTGAATGATCTTATCGAGACCGACGAACTTCGACTCAGTAGAGGCATACTGCTGGTGGACACGGCTAGCCATGTGTTCCAGCAAGTCGTCGTATTTGTCTAAGCAGTTTTCGCAGTATCCGGGCTTCTTGGAGATCGGTTTGGGTCGGGCTTGAGCACGCACAGCGAACGGGTTCATATCCACCCCACCCGTCTCAACCATCGGCACAATACGGCCCCGCGCGTTGTTGTCGGCCGAAACATTATCAGCCACTGCCGTTAGAGAGGGTTGCAAAGTGTTGGTCGTAGCCGAAACGCGTTGGTTGATCACCTGCGTAGTTCCCGTCATCTTGCGTCTCAAGTTCGCCATTTCGCGCGAAGCCACGCTGTCACGCGCCGAAAAGCTCTTGGCGGAGGTTTGGGAGTACCGCGGCACGCCGCTCGCAACGATTTCGCCGAAATCGCGCAGCCGCGTGGAGTTCGTGGCCTGTGCTGGGACGGTGATTTGGTTCTCTTTGTTGGACTCCGGTGCTACTAGTCGTCGTTTCGTGGATTCCGGAGAGTTGTCTAGCTCGTATTCTTCTTCCTGCTGCTGTTGGTGTTGGTGTTGGTGATTGGATGGCTGAGCTTTATCTTTAGTGGGGATCTGCGATATTAGCGTTTCACGAAGATCCTCGCGCTTGGTCATGCCCGTAGTCCCCTGATCTGCCATAGTCGTTCGGTGACGGGTGTGAGTGTATGTTGTGGCTTGCGCTTGTGCTTGTGCTTGTGCTTGGCCTTGTGCTTGGCCTTGTGCTTGGACCTGTGTTTGTGCCTGTACTTGGCCGGGATGCTGAGGCAGTGCTGGGACATGTGTATGCTCGCCGGCCCGGCGTTTCTCACCACGAGCCGACGGGAATCGCGACGAAAACGGTGAGAGGCCCGCCGGGACTCGCCGAAGTTGAGGCCAGTCGCCTTCTTCGCCAGCGGCCGGAGGTGTTCTCCATTCCTTCGTGATCAGTGGCCGATGGTAGCCCTGTGAATCAGTTACCAAGAGGTATGCCCCCCGAAATGGAATAAAGTCGTTGCGGTTGTGGGCGGGCGTGCTTAGTCTCGAGTCGTTCTCCAGCATTTGGGCCAGCCTGGCTGATTGGTTGGCGTCCAGCGCCGTAGTAAGGGGATGGCCCAATAGAGAACTCAGGAAACGGGCCAGCTTCTCCATGGTGTAGACTTTGCATTCGTGTTCCCGCGCTTTGGCGGCGAGTTCACTACGTGGCTGCTCGGAAATAACGTGCGTTACCTTTTGGTCATAGAAAGGCTGGGTCGTGCTGCCTAGCACGCTGAGAAAACCTCTCAGCTTCTCAGATTGTTGCGGTGGAATCCCGTCAAAATAAATAACTGCGCTTCGCATGATCTGCCGCCAACGTGCACGCCACGTTCGCATGGAGTCCCGCTCCTCTTCAATGCATGCTTGGGCCGGCACGGCTAGATTGGTGGTGGTGGTGGTAGGAACCGGGACTGGATTAGTGGGAATGTGGTTAGTGGGAATGTGGTTCGTGTGAATGTGGTTCGTGTGAATTTGGTTCATGTGGTTTTGTTGTGTTGAAACTCGAGGCGCTACAGACTCGTGTGTTAAGCGGATCGGTTCGAGATTGAGGTCGTGGCCCTTGGCAGCGGTATGTCCATTGCGATGGGTCGCATTGGCATCTTGGGCCTTCAAAGCAGGTCGCATGGCCTCCTTAAATGCCCGCAAAATGCTACCGGGCCGCTCTTCTGCGGTGATGGTCCTAGATGTGGTTCCAGTGATTTGATTTCCCTGGGCACGCACAATGCGTGTCGCGCGAAATGTGGTTTCTACCCAACGCGTCGGCGGGACCTAACCCACCATGATGCGTGACGCTGATCAACACACCAGTCAACTAGTTAGATCAGCATTGGGATCAATAATAATAATCGCAGGGGGGGAGGTCCAATTAGCGGCGATCTTGGCTTGCTCAAGAGTCCACGATGTTTCTCTCCGTGATACACTATATACTGCTCTGTACTAAGAAGAGATAATATGCTAAGCAATAATCTATACGATGACCTGAATTAATTAAATAGGTGACCAATTGAAGAAGACGACTAGTCGTATGCTTGATTGATAAAGCGCACCAGGCGCATGGAATAAATAAAACTTACATCACAAGACACTTTTTGTTGGTAGCCTTCTTCTTTTGACTGGCGGGAGGTCCACGTACAGTGGGGGCCTTCACGATATCAGAAGCCTGGAAAGAACTCGCTGAGCTCTGGTCCAAGGTCGAAGACAATGGAGACCCGGTAGATGAAGCAACGCATGAAATATTGGCTGGTCGCGATTCATCATAATCCGAGCTGGGGTCCAAATCAGCTAGCGTGTGAGGCTCGGTTGAGGTATACTCATAACGAGTATTTGTGTTGTTGTTGTTGTTGTTGTTGTTGTTGTTGTTGCCCTCAGCGATTCCCATAGCTGCTAAGGCAGGCGTAGGAGGCGCAGAAAGCTGCTGCTGTTCATAAGTAGTATTATTGTAAGTTCCTTGCGCGCGAAAGCTGCCACTGTTGCTGCTGTACGACCGGTAATGCTTGCTTCCTCGGGGGGAAACATCATCTTCCACTGTGCCATAAGCGCCATCATTACCAAAGACCGGCACTGATATTGACGGCGTCGGCTGTTTGGGCGGATAGTTGTTGTTGTTGTAGTAGTAAGTGCCAGCACTCACATTCTCTGCGCTAGGGTGAGCTGCGGCGAAACCTTGTCCCGTTTGAGGAGACATCGACATTGTGTTTATCGGAACGTTCATCGTGTTGGGCATCGTGTTGGGCATCGTGTTGGGCATCGCATTCGGAACAGGCAGAGCGCTGGGCAGAGCGTTCGGAGGCTGTGCCAACGAGTTAGATCGCGAGCTTGACAACGAGTTCGGCGGTATTTGCGACGGAAAACTCGGTGTCCGCGGAAGCGAATGAACCGAAGGCGATGACGAGCGTCCTTGTGTGACATTGGCATACATTAGCGGCTGCTGATATTGGAAGGGCATCCCTGATTGGTAGCCTCCTGCTTGGGGCATCTGCGAAGGCATCTGCGAAGGCATCTGCGAAGGCATCTGCGAAGGCATCTGCGAAGGCATCTGCGAAGGCATCTGCGAAGGCATCTGCGAAGGCATACCTTGAGACATACCTTGAGACATACCTTGAGACACTGGATTGTACTGAGGCTGGTATCCCAGCTTCTGCTGAGCATTCATGGCCTGATGCTGTTCCTGCTGGAGGTACTGGAGTTGTTGGTCGGGATGCATACTTTGTAGAGTATCCCGGTCCATGGCTCCCGGAATTCCGAGGGCTGAGCCCAGGTACTGTGTGGAAAGAGGAAGGTAAGGATCAGCATTTCTGATCGCCTCATCAACTACCGAGCTAGATCGCGACTTTTCCGAATCATCGTCGTTCTTATCACGCGTCAATCGAGCAAGGGTCATGAACGCCTCCTCGGCATTGATGTTTAGTTTAGCCGACGTCTCCATGAACGGAATTCCCCAGGACTCGGCTAGCTTCTCTCCTTCCTGTGTAGACACCACGCGCTCAATACTTTGATCAACCTTGTTACCAACAAGAACCACTGCGAAGGGCAAATCCTCTTTGATCCGCTGAAGTTCGGCGAAGTACTGTTTGATGCGGCCAAAACTTACACGCTGGGTGACCGAGTAAACGAGAAGGAATCCTTCACCTTCACGAATCCATTGATCTCGTAACGACACATATTCTTCCTGACCAGCAGTATCCATCAACTCCAATGTTGTCGCGTCATCGTCCAGCAAGATCCGCTTTCGGTATGAATCCTCTATAGTCGGGTCATAAGTCTCAACGAACTTGTTGAGGCACAACTGAACGACCAGCGCTGTCTTGCCTACACCACCATCTCCTAACATTGCCAGCTTCAACATCGACCCAGTTGGCTGAAGCGAAACCATTGCCATCCCGAGCGGTATGGGTTATCCAGAGGGTACGGGGTACGGGGTCAGTCAAAGGGGCGAAAAATGGAAAAATTGCGCACGACTCAGTAGCAACAAATAATATTGCTCTATTGTATAACGCAAAGATCCCAAAAAAAAATTGTCAATTTCACAAACTCACAGCCAAACTCCAAATCTCCGAAGAAAAAAAGATCGCAATTTGTCAAGGGCAATTGGGTAAACAAAAAAAAAGGCCCACCCAGATCACAAGACGTCGGCGTACTTTAGCCGAGATACAGTATCAGGGTCAAGGGTATTATCCAGAGCTGTATCCCCCAAGGTGCGTTTCGCACGAATGTTAGTTGGCGCGCAAATGAGGTGGCGTGTCCTGAAGAACAGCTGGTGACGTGACCAGTTTGTGGGATGTTAAGTATAAGTAGATTAAGGTGCTTTTAGAGAATAATTAAGCCAATTACTCCACAATACTCCCCTTGTCTGATCTTAATCTTCAGAAGCAATCACCCAAGTCTGAAGGAAGGTATCAAGTCTTGGATCAAGTAGCCAAATACACACGATAGTGCTTGCTTATCTGTCTCACGGGATGATGGTCAACTGAAATCTCTAATACGAGGTTCAACTGCCGTCGATGCTGGTGTGAGTCACAGTTTCAACAAGACCGTTGGCGAATTGGCTATTGATTGCTGAACTTCAACTCTGTGAAGATTCACTGCTTGCTGAATGTGTATAGTGTTTTCGTTCAAACAAGAACTTTTAATCTTTTCAGATCACTCTCTTTCGCTTTTGTAAGTCGTAAAGATGGGCAGTGCGAACCTATATATCGGGTTGTTCTCGGACGGGGGCCAATCTGGCTTAGGGTGAGATATGTCATCTAGAGTCTGGGGAGCATGTGTGCAGTAAGAGTTGCATATGTGGGTACGGAAGAGACTTCAAGAGGTACTTGACACTTCTGGTCTGGGCACGTAATCGGTTTTAATGGCACTGTTGGTTCTTTATGGTCCTAGGGTTGTCACACCAAGGTTGATTTGACATCGCCGCCGCATCGCGACCGCGGTCTAGGGTTAGCCCCTTGAGGCATTTAAATAAATCGCGCATTATTAAGTAGCGCAATCGAACTCCGTTGTTCTTATGCGAGACTTGATAAAAAATGTCTAGATTGTGCTGAGAAGTAAGAAAGGACAGCGCCCAATCGCTATCCTCTCAACAAAACTTCAGCCGATCTCTCCCAAGCATGTTATGTTTTTTGCCGTTGAAAACCGTTGAATTTTGGCTATGGCAAGCGACTCCAAAAGAAAAGGTGGGCACCTATCGCCTTCCCTCTCCTTGCATGCTGCTAGTATAGTGTATATTTTGACATTAAATTATATAGGGTTATGTACTTAGTCAGAACCCCGCTCCAGTGTGCATCTTGTCACACGTAAAGTAGCGCACCTGTAAAGAACGCATCAATTTGACAGCTCGCTTTAAAAGTCACACAAAGTACGCTGTAATAACCACGCTTATTTCGGCTACCGATTTCCCTGGGTTAGTCGCAATTTCCAGGTACAAATCATTCTATTTTGAAATTTCTCTCCGTGTTGTACCTATTAAATGATAGGCCATGATTACCTCCATGTGTGTACATCGTGCGTGAGAGCCCTACCGATCACGTCGACTCTTGTGACCCGTCCTTTGACATAAACATATCTGTCAGGGTATGGATTTATTGCTTTTTCTTCTAGATGAGTGAGAGCCGCGATCGACCGTGTCTTGTTTGATTGAGACTTATGCAGCCACACACTTAGGGCTAGGCCTATGAGCTATTAACCACCTGTCACTTTTTAACATGATACGCAGGCGAGGGTATTATTTGAATGGAAGACCTGCAGGTGTGATGCAGATTCATAGAGGGCGACGGTAACGACGGCAAGATAGTGCGGGATATATGCGATCTGAACGATCAAGCCATAAATCTCATGGCTGTGGATTTTGCGGGTTATTCCGTAAAGACCCAGAGGGCATAATGTCTCAATGGAAATGGTAAAGTTCTGGCAGCCACGACAATTCATCTACGCATCGTTACAACGTAGTCAAATCCTATTGGCAGCCAAGCAGCGCATCACTGAGGTCGACCTCTCACGGCTTGGTAGCTTGTAATTACCCTGTCACTGCTGAGTCACTCGCATCGGCTTGTGAATTCACTCATCGGCATATCAATTTAGCCTGGGCCGCACGGGCGAAAAGTAAAGTGGCTTTCGGAGAGCGGGTTTCAGGGTTGGGTTTTAGATCTGCTTGGCTCGGCCTGCTGCGATGTCGTTACTCGGTCCCGCAATAGATTGCACCCAACGCGGTAAAACATGCCTCATAATCTCCGCTATATCTAAGTCGCGTTGTTAATGCGATGCGTAATTTCATAGGCCGCTTCATATTCTTGCCATCAAGCCACTAATACAACATATACAAGTATCATACGTTGAGTCCCGTCGAAAGAAGATATACACGCTAACATAGGCCGCAGATCGGGGCAAAAAATATATATGATAATGTTTATTTCTATACTCATCTGCGTAGGCGAGATCAGCTCTTATCCTCACCCTCATGTACTAGATCAATCGTATCTTCGCGAAACGGTAACCTGAGCGGAGCATCTCTACTCGACCAAATTTCTTCGCTGGATTTATGTAGTGTTTGTTTCTCGGCCAACCTCCTCATATGCCACTGCTTCACGGCCTCCTTTCGAGCCTCCTCGCCTTGTAATTTGCTTCCCAAACAGAACTTGAATTTAGCAACCCTCTCCTTGCAAAGATCAATTTCTCCGTATCTATAGTAATTTCGGATCTGGCCCGGTATCGAATAGCATTTCAATAGCTGATCAAACGCCTGTGTACAGCTCATTTCGTTGGGAAATGCCGTCATAGAGGCAGAGGAATGTTTTTCGAGTCTATGGGCCGATCCATCGCTAGAACCTGAAACATCATCTAAAGGACCGAGCGCTTGTCGCACATCGGCAAATACCTGTTCTAAATCATCCTGTTGATCATTTGAGGATCCCGCCATTGCTTGCTATTCAACAATTCTCGCTCTCAAGTTTTCACAGTCCAATCGGGGTAGGGTCTCCATTAAGGGCTACCTATCTATCGCATTCAATAATTAATCGGTGGCCACACTAATCAGAGAAAGTAGTGAGTGAGTAGCTAGCGCTGATTAGCTAGTGATGATGTGAAATAAATGCTTATATATATATCTACAGTTATATTCCAAAATGCAATAATAATACGTCACATAGCTAGCTTTTGTTTAAACGGATCGTGGGCTCTAATCTTCGCTCCAAAGAAGTAGAGAAACCACGGCATCGGCACTAACGCGAACCCCACGAAACCCAGCAAAGACGAGGCCCAGTGAACGCCGAGCTTGTTGTACATCTGGCGCGAAAACAGGGGGAACACACCACCACAGATACTGCGGACAATGGTGTTAGCCGCAATCACACTAGCAGCGTACTTCGTGTACACATCTGTGAGGTAGACGAGGCACCCTTGGAATATCACCGAGAGTCCTAATCCTACAAATCCTAGTCCCAGCGTAGGCACCATCCAGTGGATGTTCGATCGAAGACACCAGCCATAAATAAACATGCCCGCGGGCAAGAACCAACCAAATAGCATCATGCCAGGCAAACGTTCCTCGGGCGGCAGCCGTTTACCGGCTTTTTGTGTCCGTTTGGCGTATCGCATAGACTGGAGGATGTTCACGCCTCCGCCAATTATATAGCCAATCGTGAAAGCAAAGAGTGGACAGTAGGACGCAGCCACCGAGAAGCCGTACTGCGTTTGAAACTCTTTGCCGATGCTGGTAATGAGGATGTACAGCAAACCGAACGTGAACCCGGCGTACAAAACCATAGAGGTCACGATTGGCGTGGCCAGCATAAGGATAGGCCGGCGAAGGTGAACAGTAATGAACTCGCGCATGGTAAGCTGCCATTTATCATGGTCGCTATGCAGTCCCCAAAACCCAGTATCCAGTCGTTTGGTGCGCGCAGCCTTTTGTTCAATAACGGGCAGAAATGTTTCCTCCATGATGATAAAATTGAGCGACGATATCAGCATCGAAAACAACCCACCGAGCCAAAGACACCACCGCCAGCCATAATTGCCGGTGCCCGCTAGCAACGCGCCCAAAACCGGCGAGCCTGAGGCACCAATAATGATGTTGGCACCATATAAAACTAGTGCCGCGCCACGCTGACGAGCCGGCCACATATCGGCCATAGCACCGCCAGCTGCAGCGATGGGAGCAGCGGCAAACACACCGGAAATGAAACGGAACACCACGAGCGATGCGATATTGTCAACGTTCGCACAAACGCACTGGAACACACCAGCAACAAAACACGGAATCAGGATGCCCACCTTGCGTCCGTAAAGCTCAGAAACCGGTGCGAAGAGTGCAGGGCCGAACATATTGCCCACTATGAAAATACTGAATGCCAAGATACCGACCTCGGACCCTACTTTTAGCTCCTCGCTCAGTTGAAGCACGCCGGGAGTCACCACTGATGAACACATTTGGGCCGATAAAGTGGTGACACCGTACATGACGGTGTATATCAAACGCTTCTTCATAGACCAATTTTGAGGGCGTCTCATGTCATCGGCCTCTAACTCAAAAAGGCCGTCACGGTATTTATCTTGCAGGTTCATCAAGGTTTGTTTGTCGGAAGTCACACTGGCTCGAGATCGGATTCGCTCAACAATATCACCGTCCACGCCGTACTCGTCGTAGTTTATGGGCTCAGCCTCCTCATCCTCGAGGTCGTGTCCATTTAAGCTGCGCGGAACTTGTGACTTAGTACCAAAAGGTGATGAGCTGGACTGTTTCATAGTTTGAGCGCTTTTAGTGGAGTTGCTGCGTTGTGAAAACGTTTCGTTGCGCGTGCGCGATCTCAGGCTCGAGGCGTTTCTGGGCGATCTGGCTTGAGCTGCTCCATCATCAGGCACGCGCATTGCTCGAGCTAGCTCGGCATCTGTGGGGTTCAAATCACTGAAGTGATCTTCCTGAGGAGACTCAAGCGGGCTTATACTCATGCTGCTGTATGATCTACTTGTTGCGCGCTCAGTTGGTTGGACCTAAGGTGCCTATTCGCGGCTTGAAGCGAGGGATGCCTTATTTTGTATTGGATTTCTCGTTAGCTGTTAAACCCCGGGCGGGCTCAGAAGGATCTCGCAAATAGGTTGCAACACCGTACTTGAAGCCTCAATTTCAGTTCAGAAAACTCAACTAGCGGTTTTGTATTATGTTCAAGTCAAAGGCGGTAACCCTATTGTTACGATGGACAAAGAAAATATATATCCTAAGCTAGATATGCACGATTATGTGCTGTGACAAAGTATCGAACTATGCTTACTAGGGTAATTTTACCCACCAAACACCGGCACAGCCACCGATGGGTGGTTACACACCGTTAGTGGTACTATGGGGTGACTCGGCCTGCCCTGAATCAAGTGCTTATAGCTGAGCCGGGGAGTCCGAGCCACTCATCTTATGAGAACATCGTGACCTCGGCTAAATGCTTAAAAATAAATAATGAAAAATCAAAGGAATCATTGAATTATAATGTATTCATGGTAGCCTCGCCCATAATTTGGCAGTGAATGCAAGCCGTTATGCAGAGAATTCCCAGCCTCAATCTGATGATCTACCCGGTTAAGCCGCATGGCCTGAACGCGTAGATGCGAATTTGGGACGCTGCCCCATTTAGTCGCAATAGCCTCTATACTTTCGCTCAAGCTGTAGACTCTATCCTATACACTATTAGTTACTGATTGAAGAATTCGCGTTAGAAGGAACTAGTACCCTCGTGGGGCTAAGATCAAGATAGTCAGCGGAACTCGCCGAACGGCTGGATCTGTCGGAGCCTAGCTCCATAGAAGTAGAACAGCCAAGAGCATGGCCAGAGAGCCAGAGTGATGAAAGCCAGGAGGGAGGATGCCCAATGAACTCCCATCCCGCTGAACATCTGCAAAGAGAACAAGGGGAACACACCGCCGAATACACTCCGCATCAGTGTGTTGGCTGCAATGCCGCTGGCCGCATACTTGGTGTAGCAGTCTACGATGTAAACTAGCGAGCCCTGGAAAATGATAGCGAGACCACAGCCCATAAATCCCAGACCAAGAGTAGGCACAAACCAATGAATTTCTGGCCGCATGGTCCAGCCATAGATAAATAGTCCACACGGCATGGTCCAGCCAAAAAGCATCATGGCGGGCAAGCGTTCTTCGGGCGAGGCTTTGCCTCCATTAGCCTTTGCTATTCTCGCGTACCGCTGTGAGTTGATCACGTTAGTGAGCCCACCTACCATGAACCCGGTGAAGATTGCAAAGAGAGGGAGGTAGCAAGTCACGTTGGAAAAGTTGTGCTTCTCTTGGAACTGAGTGCCTGCACTAGTGATAGCCATGAAAAGCAGGCCATACACAAAGGCAGTGTAATTAACTAGCAAGAAGAGCACAGGTGTTAGGAACATGAGAATCGGTCGCATGCAGTGTACACGTAAAAATTCATCCACCGTCAAGCGCCACGCGTCGAGATCGGCGTGTAAGGCCCATACTTTAGTTTCTAGGCGCAGGCGGTGCGCCTTATGGCGCTCCAAGACGGGCACAAAACTCTCGCTGAGGCAGATCATGTTGATTGCCGGGATTATCATCTGCAGCAACCCAGAGAGCCACAGCGACCACCTCCAGCCATACGAGCCGGTCTCGTTCAAAAGCGCACCAAAGGTAGGTGCTGAAGAGCTGCCGGCCACAATGCACAGAGCATAAAGCACAAGAGCGGCGGCTCGTTGCTCAGCTCGCCACAAATCGCCTAAGGCACCTCCAGAGCTCACGATGGGAGCCGCTGCAAAGATACCCGACAAAAAGCGGTATACTATCAGGGCCCAAACATTGGATACGTTGGCGGCCACACAGAGCCAAACGCCCGATATGAAGCACGGAATAAAGACGCCAATTTTGCGTCCTGAAACCTCACTTAGTGGGGCAAAAATCATGGGGCCAACCATGTTGCCCAAGACATAGATACAGAATACGATCACACCCACTTCATTGCCCACATTGAACTGCGAGGCAATCATAGGGGCATGCGGACTAATGATGGACGCACCGAACTGCGCAGTGAATGTGGTCAGTCCGTACGCGATGGTGTGAATAATTCGCTTTTTCGTCGACCAGTTGAGCGGCATCTCCTCAGGGTGAAGGTGCACGTGCATATCGGGGTACTCGGACTCCAATTCCATTAAAATTTCGCCGCGGGTTTTAATTGTGATGATATCCGCACCTCCATAGTTAGAAGCGGTGTTCACCAGTTCATTGTCTCGATGATCATGATATCGGTCGTACTCACTTTTTTTATCATTGGCTTTACCATGTTGAGTATTGTGAGACTGTTGTTTAGTGCCACGTTCGTGTGAATAGTTGTCTACGCTCGAGGCGCCGCTGGGGTGTTCGTCCCCTTCCTCATAGACATGAGGCTCTATGTCATCATCAAAGTGTGAATCCTGGTCGCTGTCGTCGTACTCAGGAAGGTCTCTAAGAAATGGGGTCATGTTGCAATAGTACTGCGGTGCGATAGATCGAGCACGAAAACTTGAAGGCGAGGAGATGTCAATGGTACTCCAATGACAGCTTGGCTGTAAATAGGTTGCGTCAGTATCCTCACGAGGGCTATATTGTCAAAGGACAAGAGTGAACTGGAATCGGTCGTAAGATGAAGTTCAAAAACCAAGTGAAGCGCCAAGCTCAGGAGTTTATGATCAACAGCCTTATTGAGAATGCAATTTCGTGACCATATATAGATATATATATCGTCGCCCGCGGTTGCGAAAGAGAGCACTTATTTAGTGCGATATCTATTGATTGTGTGATAGAGGCAGCGGAGGCTGTGTTAAGGGTTGGGTCTAGAATATGCGGCCTGGACTTCGATTGTTCGGAACTGGCGTTATCGGGGCTGATCTCACCCCTTGTCAACGGTGTTTGCAGAGTGCAGGACGCCACGATCTGCATCCACCCGAAGCTACTGGGGTGGATATGGGGTCAGGCTCGTCCCCCCTCGTCGACCCCCCATAGTTCGATGCACGCATACCTTAAGAACTTGCCTCGAGAACGGCATCGAGGCAGTGTGGGGTATATAGATCAGATTAGAGGTGAAAATCGATAAATATCTAGTGTGATTTCTTTAAGTAATTGGCGCCTCGAGAGCTTCAGCCGTTGTGGCGGTTAAGAGGATGCTGCACTCACCCAACAATGGAGCTGGCCCTGAAATAATCCGCAGATCTGCCGCCTTCCGGCTTTTGAAATGACTGCATCACCCAGAGTGCCTCTGGGGACCCGTGTATCACGTGTGTTAGCATATATGCAGTCATAGGTTAAGGATTTAAAGAGGCTGAGACCTAATTTATAGACCTTGATAATTAACTACTTCCAAGTTTCGCCTTATATTTTAAAACAAAAGGTAGCGCTGGTATACTTGAGTCATAATTTGTTTTCATAACAATATTTTGTCATGTCAGCCAGGTTAACAAACAATTGAAGCCACATAAGCTCGGCTTATCACCGCGAAAACGACCTCGGGTTTGACCATTTTAATGGGTAGGGGTAAGGGCAGCAAATGTTGCGATTGTACATGTGCAGAGAAGCTACAGGTGACCCCGGCTCCTCTGGCTCCTCACAAGGGGGCTCACACTGGCTAAATAATAATTTCCCCCGGATTAATTGGGACGTCTTATGGCAATTCATGCGCGCAATGCCCCTGGCCCGATTGTAAACCGTCAGCAAAGCCCCCCTGCTCTAAAGACATGTACGCATGTCGCCGAAACGACATTTCGTATCCTTTCGTCTTTTTATCATGTAAAGTAGCTAGCAAAGTGCTTGTTAGCTGTCGTTATTCTCGCAAATTGTGGAGAGACTTGGGTCTCGAATTAATGGTGCTACCCGAATTCAGCGCGAAAACAATCGTGGTTGGCTTCGCGAACAAGTTGCGACATCAGCCCTATAATTTATGCAGCCCGATGATGTAGCTCACCTATCTCCCCGGTGGCCTTATATCTGCGATCTGGCAGATATGGTGGAACTGCTCGTGCGGTCTTTCCCAGCTACAAAAATATAAGGGTTTAGTGCCTCGTGATAAGACGGAGGCTTATCGCTTCGTGAGACCGCCCTGGTCGGCTTGCCGGCATTGCGATTGCAGTGTGACTAATCATCAAGATTCTTTCGTCCGATCAACGGACTTTATCGCCAAGTGGGCCTCTCGTGTCCAAAGTAGTTTGAGTTGTCACTATTTATCAGCTCGTGTATGCTGCAACGCCTGAGCCGATAGATAACAGAATAGACCCTAATCCGCTGGGAATGTAACTGATCGTAGCGCCTAACTGGTCTTATCGCATCATCCTTCCACTATGAGCTCGGCCGATTTTTTCCAGCCAACCTCCACTCTGGATCGACTTTTCGCAATGTTTATCGAAAAAGGATGCCTTAGCTCGTGTCTGGCCGCGCCGGGTACCTGGCTTGTAGTACTCTTATCCCTGTTCTTGGTGACAATGCTCACAATGCGGCTCACTCATTTGAGAACCGGTTTCACGGTTTCGAATAAGGGTCCCTTCGCTCCAGAAGGTCCTGCAATTGTGCCGGTGAGTCCTGATTTCAAGTGGTATACAGCGCCTTTGAAAAAGTACCGCCCATTCAAGGCCAACTACAATTTAACGATGGGGATCTCAAAACCGGACCCCCAAGACTGGCTGTTGTTGGAAAGTTCGTATCAAGATAGGATCTGCCATCATAAAGAAGTGCTGAATTCGCCGTATGGTGTCCATACTTGTTTATGTGAAGGAGATCCGGCGAAGTATGCCGTGAAGGAGCTGTACGACTACTGTGTAAGCTTTGCTATGGCTCGCTACCCCAAATATTTCCGACGATTGGCCGGAGAAAAAGGATGGATGGTCGAGAATACGATCTTAGGAACTGTTCTGCCCATAAACTCGGCAGCTGCTGCTGCTAAGATGTCGGTTGAGGATGGGCGTTCTCTGTTGAAGCTACTGGCTGAGCATTTCGAAGAAGACTTTCTTTTGCTGGAGTATGATCCCAGCATTGAGGAGTACCGTCTCAAGGCTTGTACGGGTATTGCAGCCAACGGCTTTTTGTGGGACGCCAAAATGCACATGAAGCTTACTGATTTGCACGGCCCGATCCCTCAGTACAAGGACCGACTCAAGATGAGCATAAACCGGTTCTTCCATAAGATGGCAGTGGGTGATCTGGTTCAGCGCACTACTTATAAAGTCCAGATCTCTGATGAGGGTAAGCTGTTTTTGCCGGATGGAAACAACTCGGTTTATTCTGACGAGAACCTGGATATTGGCTCAACGGCTTCCATGCGTCTTGAACGTCAGCAACTGTTCCGGCTCCGGAAAACGGGGTTCATCCTCTTCACGATCCGCACTTATTTGTATCCCCTCAGTGATATTCGAGACGAGGGGCTGGGACCGCAGATGGCAGAGGCCATGAAAGCCTGGCCGGATGATTTCGCAAAGTATAAGCATCGCGAGGATTGGGGTGACGTTGTTTTCTCTTACCTCGCTGAGCCCGCGGTTGCTTGACCGTGTTGCCTTGATATGTAGCTGCCTTGATGTGTAGCTGCCTCCATATGAGGCTGCCTAAACATGTAGTTGCCTAGATATGTAGTAGCTGCAGTATATATGTATTGTATGTAATTTCAGATATGATACTTATCTAGATTTCGTTGGCTAGAATCTTGCGATACTCCGGCACATACGGACCCAAATTAGGTATCGCAGGCAAAATGTGTACTAGATTTAAGGCAGTACGAATCTGAGGCGATTGAAGTAACCCTTTACCAACATTCGGCACTCTGGCCGAGTTGGTCTAAGGCGCCAGCTTCAGGTTCCGTAGGAATTTGCTGGTCTCTCCGGAGGCGAGGGTTCGAATCCCTCGGGTGTCAGTGTATTATTTTTTTTTCTCTTCTTTGGTTTAGACGGGAATCAAAGCTCTACGCAGTGTATTATATTTTATTGGGTCACTTCGTAGGACCGAAATACCCAGACAAGAGCATAGCAGCGAAGCCGGGTGCCGCCGAGCGGGATACATCTAATCTGGATACCGATCGCAACCCAGAGCGAATTATATGGCCACGAGGGTAAATATCATAATACAGATGGGAGACAGAATGGAGAGTACTCAGGCGTAGCCCTCTGACATACCCAGCAAATAGAACGAGTTACGCAGCGCGGGCGTGTACCACACACGGGCAGGTTGTCCCAGATCGCTCGGACCTTAGACCAGTTCAAACAGAACGCAAAACGCAATCAGACCGAGAAAGTCTCACCACCATACCGAGAAAGAACGGTAAGAATTCACAAGTACAGACCGCGGTAACCGGCAGTAATGGACATTCGATCCATACTAGAAGTACAGATCACGCTATACGACCTCCATTGATTCGTTATCACAGGGAACTACGTTCTTGTACCGGAAAGGTTATGCCAATTTCGATCTACCCCGACACCAGCAGACAACGTGAAGAGATATCCGTCTAATTACGAAACGAACCCGGCGCGGGGCAGTTCTCAGCGTACCTAGTCTCACAGGTAACCAAGCTAAGCCAAGCTGCCAGAGTTAGTTAGTTAGGTAGATCAACCTGTGAAGGAGATCAGCCTTACCAAATAGAAGAGTATTTCGTAAAATGTATAAACTTAATCTATTTCAGCAGCATTTAAGAAGAGGCACTCTGGCCGAGTTGGTCTAAGGCGCCAGCTTCAGGTTCCGTAGGAATTTGCTGGTCTCTCCGGAGGCGAGGGTTCGAATCCCTCGGGTGTCACTTTTTTCTTTTATACTCGCCTTTTTTGGCATATACACCGAATTATTGACTAAACCGACATAGTTGTTTCACGGGTTATATATACTCGAGAACGCAGATACCACAATATTTCGACGAATCAGTGGCATTTCACTTATTCAGCAACGTCATCCTTGTGCAGATCAGGTGGTTGAGTTACAGCCACACGGGTTAGGTCCCGCGAACCCGGTTAAACGGCAAATCAGCGATGGTTGCGCGAAATATCTAGCCGAAGGAGCAGCCCTAGAGAGAAGAGCGACTAGACCAGTCAAGGAAACGATTTCAAACTAGTCTACGGCCGCTCACTCACGTTTTCCGGTCCGATCGGAACGGGGCATTAAATAGAGCCGGTTCCGGGCGGCAGAACCTGTCCACTGGTTAAGTGCCGACACCTAGCCCAGAAGATAAAGCGCCAGTTATGCTGGGTGTTACGTCGACGAAATGCATGAGCGCAGTGAATGGCGAGAAATTTGCCTAAACGTAAAACCGACAGCAGATCAGCGTATTTAGGAAACCATCAAAACTACGTAAAGACACAAATAGCCAGTAATCGCCTCCACCGGCCTAATCAGCCGCCCCATGGAAGTCGATATGCGTGCATCAGGACAAGGGCCGAGGCAGATAAGCGATACGCCGCGGCGTGGTTCCTTGCGCCATACGCGGCGACCTGCCGATACAATATAAATTTTTGCAAGTATAGCCTCGAGCCAGAGAGTTTCGACGCATTTTAGCGCGGCGCGGCGTCTGGGGACGGCAACGACGAATCAGCCGGGCTGGCTGGCATGTTGACCTAAGCGGTTCTAGGGTTGGCGACCCTATTATCGCTCAGGCCCCCTTGGACCACCATTCATAAGGCACCGAATCGGAAGCTGACCGACTGGACAAATCACAGGTCTGATCAGGGTCGAACAACTACCGATTGACAGCCTGAACAGGATGAGCTGGAACAGGCTGGAGAACCTCGGCTCAGGGCCGGAAGCGTTCCTCTTCACGGCGCCTTCCGGCGCCTCACTCAAACTCCCCGACCTCACGGCCTTCTCCCGCCACAGCGAGCTCGGCGCGAGAATCGGCCACGCTTTATGGGGAAATGCCACGTGTGCGCTGCCTAACGGCGGCGTCAAAGCCTTGAACCCCCAGACGCGGTTCATGACGGTCTGTTTTATCACGGCCGTAGCCGTGGCCGTTTCGCTGGTGTCAGTGGTTCCCGTGCTGATCCGGCTCGCCGCGTTCCGCCACGTGGAGAGCAGCCGCAAGACCGTGCTTGGCCAGCTCAGCACCGTTTCGGCGTTGCTGGCGCCGATCCTCGCGACGTACCACTCGGCACTGCCCCACGCGATGTTTTTAGTATCCGGGGTGGGTTTTTTGGTAGGCGTCCTGCATTTCGTCCAGGACGGCCGGGTTACGGTCACCGGCGCCGAGCTGCTGCTGTACTGGTCGGTAATGGCGCTCGTCTACGTGTCATGGGCCATCGACGCCTACCTCCGCAATACTGGTGGTGTAATGGCTGCTGACGTGTGGAGGTTAGTAGGTGCGGCCGCTCTGGCTTTGGTGACACTGGGGTTTGAAACATGGAGCCCCGAACGCACCAAACTCAACCGGTTCGACGATATCAACATCTTCCAGCGCGCGACTGTCTCGTACGCCACGCCCCTGATGAATGATCCGGCGAGTATCGACCACAAACGGATCATGGCGCCCCCGCCCGGCCTCGATTCGCGCCAGAGCTACGAGGATTTCCAGCGGGATCTGGCGCGGTACCCCCCAACCGCGCGCTACCGCGTCCTGCGCGCCCTGTTTCGAGGCGTGGGCCGCCAAGTCGTCGCGATGATTCTGCTGACGCTGACGGTGTCGCTGATCAACATCACGTACCCCGTGCTGCTGCGCATGTTCCTGACCGCGCTGATTGGCTACTCGCGCGGCACGCACGAGCTCTACGAGGCGTACTACCTCGCGTTCGTGATGTCGTCGCTGCCCCTGATCAGCAGCTCGATCGAGGTCGTGAACACGACGATCGCGAGTTTTGCCGAAACCAAAGTGCGTTCCGCGCTGATGACGTCCGTCTACCGCAAAGCCGTGAAGCTGTCGCCTGCGGGCCGCGAGCGGTTCGAGGCCGCGAAGATCATGAACATGATGAGTGTAGACACGCAGCAGATCTTCACGATGGTCGCGCAGCTTCCTGCGGCCCTCGCGCTGCCCACCACCATGGTTTTGTCGTTTTTGCAGCTGTGGAACGTCGTGGGTCCGTCGTTTGCGACCGGGTTCCTCGCCTACTTGCTGGTGGTGCCGCTGTCGTCGCGGTTCACCAAAGCGCTGAGCACGATCATGCCGCGACTGTCGGCTGCGAAGGACGAGCGCACGAAACTCACGACCAACGCCATTCGGTGCGTGAAAACGCTCAAACTGCACGCGTGGGAGCTGCCGTTCTACCACCGCATCACCGAGCTGCGGCACAACGTCGAGCTCGCCTTGAACCGCCAGCGCATCCAGTACCAAATCATGACGTCCGTGGCGTGGAACTGCGGCTCGGACCTGACGGCGGCGCTCGTGTTCGCGTCGTTTCTGTGGCTGCGGCAGGGCGTGCTTTCGCCGAATATCATGTTCCCCGCGCTCAATTTGCTGCAGATGGCGTCGGGTGCGATCCTTTTCTTGCCGCAGAACATCGGCGTGATCGTGATGAGTCTGACGGCGCAGACGCGGATTTCCGAGCTGCTCGACGAGCCCGACGACGTCAAGGCGAACTACTACGGGCTAAAGTACGAGCCGGCCGTGGGGCTGGACGAGTCGGCGATTGTTTTCGATCATGCCGATGTGAGCTGGAACGGCGAGCTGAGTGACGACAAAGTGGCGTTGAAAGATGTGAGTTTTAGAGCGAGCCGCGGCGATCTCATTTGTGTGGTGGGGAGAGTCGGCACGGGCAAGTCTGCGCTGCTCGGCGCCCTGTGCGGCGACTTGGCGGTGGTGAGCGGCGAAGTCACCGTCAAGGGCCAGGTCGCGTACTGCACGCAGGACGCGTGGCTGCAGAACTACAGCATCCAGGAGAACATCACGTTCGGCCAGACGTTCGACGAGGCGTGGTACAACGAGGTCGTCGCGGCGTGCGAGCTGGCGGCGGATATCGCGCAGATGCCCGACGGCGGCCAAACCGAGGTCGGCGAGCGCGGCATCTCGCTGAGCGGCGGCCAGAAGGCGCGCGTGTCGCTGGCGCGCGCCGTCTACTCGCGCGCCGACGTGATTGTGCTCGACGACGTGCTGAGCGCCGTGGACGAGCACGTGGGCTCGGCGCTGATCACCAAGCTGTTCAGCGGCTCCGGGATGCTGGCGTCGCGCACGGTGGTCCTGGCCACGAACAACGTGCGCGTGCTGGCGCACTCGTCGCTGATTCTGCTCCTGCAGGACAAGCAAGTGGGCGAGAGCGTCTCGTTCAAGGACGTGGTGCGGCAAGGCGAGCAGTCGCAGGTGTACAGGCTGGTGCAGGAGTTCGGGCACAAGAAAGACCTGGAGCAGGAGGCCGAGCACATGCACGAGCGCCGGGCCCTCGTCCAGACGCGCCTCAATGCCGACCCCGCGCAGTTCCCGCCCGATCTAGCGAGCCAGCCGAGCGAGGTGTCGGTCGTGGACATCCGGCGCGAGGCGGACGAGGCCGAGGCGCGCGAGGGCAACGACACGGACCAGGCGAGCGTGCTGGGCGCATCGCGGCGCTACCTCATCGGCGACCGGCCGTGGCGCTTCATTTTCGGCATTGTGTTCATGGTGTTCAGCACGATTCTGATGAACGGCTGCATTGCGTACCTCGGCATGATGTCGAACCAGTACTTCGAGACGCTGGGCGAGGGCAAGTACTACATTCTCGGCTACATCACGACGATCGTGCTGGCCGGCGGCTCGATCTACTGCGTGCTGCGGTACTTCGAGCTGCACATCGGCCAGGCGAACGCGCGGGCGTACCACGACCAGATGCTGTGGAGCGTGCTGCGGTCGCCGATGGGCTTCTTTGACGTGACGCCCATTGGCCGGATCGTGAACCGGTTCACCGGGGATTTGGCGACGCTCGACTACTCGGCGTCGATCACGTACTACTACTCGGTGCGCTCGCTGATCAACCTGATCACGGTGCTGGGCGGGATCTGTCTCGGCTCGCCCGTTTTGGTGCTCCCGATCCTGCCGCTGATGTGGTTCGCCGACGCGTCGCGCGCGAAGTACACGCCGACGCAGCGCCGCGTCACGCGCATCATGTCGGCGGCGAACTCGCCGATCCTGTCGCTCATTGAGGACACGCTCAAAGGCCTGTCGACGATCCGCGCGTTCAGCCGCCAGGACCAGTTCATGGACATTTTTAACCAGCGCGTGGACTACTGGACGAAGTCGTCGTACTACCGCGACAACCTCACGATGTGGCTGCAGCTGCGCGTGCAGTTCCTCACGGCGTCCCTCTTGCTGCTGACCTCGCTGGCTGGCACGCACCTGGTCGGCGTGGGCCGCATCACGACGGGCCACACGGCCGTGATGCTGAATTTCGCCCAGCGCGCCGGCGTGATGGTCCGCCAAACGATCTCGTTTTTCGCGACGGTCGAGACGAACGGCGTGAGCTTGGACCGCATCCACGACTACATGGACATCGCGCAGGAGGCGCCGGCGTTTGTGGACGCGACGAAGCCGGCGGACACGTGGCCGGCCACGGGGACGCTCGATTTCGACGGCCTGAGCGCGCGGTACACCGACTCGGGACCGGACGTGCTCAAGAACTTGTCGTTCCGCATTGACGCCGGCGAAAAGATCGGCGTCGTCGGCAGAACCGGCAGCGGCAAGTCCACGCTGACCATGGCGCTGTTCCGCATTATTGAGGCGAGTAAAGGGCACATTAATTTGGACGATGTGGACACGTCGTTGCTGGGTCTGAGCGAGCTGAGGTCGCGCCTCTCAATTATCCCCCAGGACTCGCAGATCCTGAACAGCAGCGTGCGCGAGAACTTGGATCCTTTGAAAACGCGCACGGACGAGGAGCTGTGGCGGATTCTGGAGCTGTGCCACATGAAAGACCATTTTGCCGCCTACGACGGCCTGGACACGGAGCTCACCGACAGCGGCGGCACGCTGAGCCGCGGCCAGGCGCAGCTGCTGTGTCTGGGCCGCGCGCTGGCCCACAAATCCAAGATACTGGTGCTGGACGAGGCCACGGCGTCGGTGGACCACGAGACGGACAGCGTCGTGCAGGAAACGATCAGGGCGCATTTCGCCGAACGCACGATCATCACGATCGCGCACCGCCTCAACACGATCATGGATTCGGACCGGATTCTGGTCCTGGACAAGGGCGAGGTGAAGGAGTTCGACACGCCGACGAATCTGCTCGCGGCCAAAGGTCTGTTCTGGGGTCTGCACAATACCGAGGAGTCGGAAATGGAGAAGGAAATGGATAGCTGAGTAGAACCCCAATACAGAATTTTGAATAATGTTTACGTATACCACTAATGCAGATTATGTGTGCACGTACTGAGCGCATGTACTAAGTATAGTGGACTATTAATGCATCTCTTTCATATGACTGTGTGTCGGGGCTTCACGGTGAGATAGTGAGTGTATAAATGTTCCACATCTATTCCATTCACATCTATTCCATTCAAATCTATTCCATTCACATCCATTCTCTTCACATCTATCCTCTGTGTGGATAAAGTAGAGTGTATAATGTTTCTGTGTATTGTTTTCACATCTATTTCATCTATTTCATCTATTCACATCTATTTCATCTATTTCATCTATTTCATCTATTCTCTTCACATTCCACTTCACACCTCTGGGTTTTATCCACTCGGCCCTAGGTAGGTAGGGTTCATGATCCGGCTTTTTCGGGTCGGCCGAGTGGGGGCATTTCCCCCCCTAGCACGCCATTTCGCGCACAAACCGCCCCCGAAACGCGCTGCTGGGACCGCGGGGCGGCCCGCTGTCTTGCTGCCGAAATTCAGCACCGTGTCGAACCTCGCGACGGTGCTAAAGCTCCCCCTGCCGAAACTCCAAACCACCATGAACGAGCTCGGGTTCAGCCAGACGCATTGGGACTTCATTGTGGACGACGAGTCGGCGCTGCTGATCGCGGACGAGCTCGGCGTCAACGCCCAGCTCAACCACAACCAAGGCGTGGACATCTACCCGCAAACGCTCGAGCCCGAGGTCTACGACAACGCGCCGCCTCGGCCGCCCGTGATTGCGCTGATGGGACACGTGGACCATGGCAAAACCACGCTGCTCGACTATTTCCGCCAATCACACATTGTGGACGACGAAAAGGGCGGGATCACGCAGCATATCGGTGCGTTCCTCACTAAAGTGAAAACGGATGAGGGTGGCGGCAGCGGCAGCAGCACGGAAATCTGTTTTTTGGATACTCCCGGCCATGAAGCTTTTCTGAAGCTGCGTCAGCGCGGCGCGCATCTCACCGATCTGATTTTGTTGGTGGTGGCCGCTGACGACTCGGTCAAGCCCCAAACCAAAGAAGCCGTGAAGCACGCGAAAAACGCCGGTGTGCCCGTGGTGGTGGCCATCACGAAAAGCGACAAACCCGGTGCGGATGCTGAGAAAGTCGTGCGCGACCTGGCCGGGGCCGGCGTGGACGTCGAAGCGTATGGCGGCGAGACGCAGTGTATCCCCGTGAGTGCCGTGAGTGGCAGTGGAATCCCGGACCTCGTGAGTGCGCTGAGTGCGGAAATCGAGGTGCAGAATCTGCGGGCGCCACGTAAGCAGTTTAGAGTGGAAGGCGTGATTGTGGAGGCGAGTATCTCGAAAGGCCTGGGCCCCGCCGCTTCGCTGATTGTGAAACGTGGCACTCTGCGCCCCAAGCAAGTGGTGGTAGCCGGCCACACGTGGTGCCGCGTGCGGCAGCTGACGAACGAGCGGGGCCAGGTCTTGAAAGAAGCCGCGCCGGGCACGCCCGTCCGGGTTTCCGGATGGAAAGACCTGCCTGAGCCCGGTGATGTGGTTTTAGAGGCGGAGAGCGAGGCGCATGCGAAGAAAGTTGTCGAGAACCGTCGCCGGCTGCTGGATCAGGCGCTGGAGGCGAAGCAGGTGATGGAAATCAACGACAGCAGGGCGGCCCAGGCAGAGGAAGCCGAGAAAAGGGAAGAGCAGGCGGAGCGTGCCAAGTTGGGCTTGGCTAAAGACGGAGGTGACAAAGACGCAGGTGGTGATGGAGACGCAGGTGAGGCTAAAGATGGAGCGTCCGGCCCCGAGATCGTCTCGTACATAGTGAAAGCCGACGTGGCCGGTTCAGCCGAGGCCGTGCGCGATATAATCAGCCAGCTGGGCAACGACGAGGTCCAGGCGCGTGTCCTGTTCAGCGGCGTGGGTCCCGTCAGCGAGAACGACGTGTTCCGAGCCGAGACGGCGAAGGCCGCGATCATTGCGTTCAGCACGGCGGTGCCTCGGCCTATTGAGCGGCTGGCCGAGCAGCACAAAATCCCCGTGCACAAGTACGACGTCATCTACAAAGCCATGGAGGAGGTCAGCGCGGACCTGAGCAGCCGCCTGGCTCCGGTGGTGACGCGCAAAGTTGTGGCGAACCTCGAGATCCGCGCGATCTTTACGATCACCCTGAAAAAGCGCGGGAAACTCGACGTGGCCGGCGTTAAAGTCCAGCGTGGCAAGTTCACGACGGGAACGCTCGTGCAGGTCACGCGGAACGGAGAAATCGTCCACGAAGGCACGCTGGCCACGATCCAGCACGGGAAGGACACAGTGGACGAGGCGCATAAAGGCTCGGAGTATGGCGTGACTTTCTCGCACTGGACGGAGTTCAGGGAAGGAGACGTGGTTGAGGGCTACGAGGAGATCAAGACGCCGCGGTATATATAATGTACATAGACTAGACCACCTTGGGTGGACTGAGCTCACCACAGCTTTAGCTGGGGTGAGATATAATATACAACAAGACTTGGTTACCACAGCTTCAGCTGGGGTGAGATATAATATAGACTCGGTAAGTGTAGGTGCAAGTGCGTTGGGGCACAGCGTGGGACACAGCGTGGGACACAGCGTGGGACACAGCCGTGGGACACAGCCGTGGGACACAGCCGTGGGACACAGAGTTGGGACACAGCCGAACCGAATTTCGTCAAAACACCTAGGGGTAACCCTTCATGTTCTGTCTAATTTCGGTTTTTGGCACAGTCGTGGAACACAGCCGTGGGACACAGCCGTGGTAGACAGCCGACACAGTCGCATTGGGCAGTCACATTGGCTCAGCCATCCACCAGCCATCCACCAGCCATCCACCAGCATACACCAGCATACACCAGCCATACATTACACTAATATCTCATTCTAATTCTATTATACATTACTCGACAGTCTCTTCCCACTGCACGCCGATCCACTCCTCAACATAGCCAATCCCCGACTCAGCCACCTCCACCTCGTCTTTCGCATCGCACGCCACATAAATAGCGCCCCACTCCATTCCTTCCATCAGCATTTCTTCCGTCTCGAGCTCACCAATGAGGTGCGGCATGAGCTGGATTTCGAGCCGCTTGCCTTCCTCTTCAAGCTTCGGCAGCTGACTGGCCACCTCGTCGCTGCCACAGTAGAGCAAAGGTTTGAGGCCGAGCTCGTAGCGCAGCACCTGGTCCGGATTGCTCTGCAGAATAGCGAGGAAGTGCGTGAACACAGGATCGACGTTGGTGTTGAATTGGGCCTCAGGCACTTCGCTCGCTTCACTCCCACCGGCTTCGCTCGTCTCCTCAGGCGGCTCGATTTCGAGCTCCTCGATTTTCACATTGCCGTAGTCCGTGTCTTCGGGGTAAAGGTACTCCTCCTCTACTTCCACGAGTTTACATCGGTAGCGGCCTTTAACTGCGTTCTTGCTTGATTTTTTCTTGGACTTCGTTTGCGTAGTTGTCTTGTTTGCGTTTGCTTCTTTGTTCGCATCTTTGTTCGCATCTTTGTTTGCATCTTTGTTTGCATCTTTGTTTGCATCTTTGTTTGCAAAAGGATTGGATGTCACGGGTGCAGAGAAAAGCGAGTCTCCGATTTTCGTTTCTGGCACGAGGCTCGTCTCCACTTTCACGGGTTTCAACGACTCGCGGATTTTTTCCTGCGTGGCGGGCGATTTATCCACCCCCCGCAGAGCCCGGACCGATCCTTTCTGGCGCCGACAGCTGGGATTCGCACATGACAGCACGTATATCGCACGATCATAGGTTTGGGAAGGCAAGGGGCAGCTCAATTGCGCGAGCAGATCGAGTTTGGTCTGGCAAACGCCGCATTGCCGCAGTTCTGGGGCAGGCAGGACGGGCTGATCCGGCGGGCCGAACCACACGGGTTCGCCGCCAATGTGGTTGCCCAGAACGCTCAGATCAGATGCGGTTGCGTCTTTTCCGGGGAATCCGAGCAGAACGGACGTCAATCCGACCTCAGTCTCGTCATAATCGGACTCGGAATCAGACATGCTAATCGTCTGGGGTAAGGAGAGAAATTTCACCAAGGGTGAGAAATCACCCCAAGGGCTGACCCCAAGGGCTGACCCCAAGGGCTGACCCCAAGGGCTGACCCCAAGGGCTGACCCCAAGGGCTGACCTGCCACCCACTACAAAAAGATATGTCTGTAGATGGATATAGTGAATTCGGAAATGTCTAGTGCTAACAATGCGGTAGTATGATTAAAGACTAATGGTAGTACTAATTGCAGTATGGTACTAACTGCAGTATGGTAGAATGGTGGTAGAGTAGATATAGAACAAAAAGGTGAACAAAATGAAACTGCAAATGCAAAATGAAACTGCAAAGGCAAAAGGCAAAAAATGCAAATGGAACGGGCTCATCTATTCAGAACCGAATTCCGGGGCTGGAAACTGTACCGCGGCTCGAACGAGTCTCCCAAATTCAGCGACTGCAGTGCTTTGTAGTGGCACCCGAAATCCGTTTTCAGGGTCACGATAATCGCTGCGGAGTGCACGCGCATCTCCTCCATGGGTTCGAGGACATACTGCAGCAGCAGCTTGACGCAGCGTTCCGGCAGTGGGTTCTTGCACAGCTGTTTAGCCAACGTGCACGACGTCACGGCCGTGCAGAGGCACCGAATGATGTTCAGCTCGCGCTGGGCGTCGCGCGGGGCACAGCCGTGCGTGTACTCCAAAATTTTCGCGAGCACCACGACGCCTTGGTTGAGCACAAACCGGTCGATCCACGTGCTGCCGGCGTCGACCATTTTCTGGTGCAGCGTCTTGACCAAGAAGTCGCAGTACTCGGGGTTCAGCAGATTGAGCACAAACTCCTGGAGCACTAGCTGGATCTCGTACTCTTCTTGTGAGCCCCAGTAGTCTTCAGGCGGCGCCAAGTTCAGGCCGTGCTGGCCGTACCGACGTGAACCTTTCATCGCTTTCTCAAACATCTGAAGCGAGTGAGCTGTGCGACTAAGGCTGTGCGAAGGCAGGCGAACTAAGGCAGGCGAACTGGGTAGGCGACTAAAGAAAAGAAGAAGAAGAAGAAGAAGAAGAAGAAGAAGAAGAAGAAGAAAACGGTACCAGTATCCACCAAGAGGCCACCAGATACAAAGGCACCAGATACCAGATCAGATAGAAGGACGGAATCCATCTGAATTCTATTTGAAGGTAAATAGGATTCGAGCTTATCTAGCGCGGCGGTTTCCATCCTCCACCTCCTTCCTCACCCAACGGCGTTTACAACCCATCAAAAATGAGATCCTCCACGTCCTCGATTTCGTTCGCCTCCAGCAGCTCGTTGTAGTCGCATTTCAGGTCGTCGTCGCGGAAAACCGCGGGCAGCTGCTTGTTGCGCTGCACGCCTTTGTATTTCCACTGGCGCTTCGCTTTTTCGTCGAGCGTGATTTCAACGGGTGTGAACGCGATGTCGTAGGATTTCAGGATGTTCGACGCTTTGTTGAAGCGGCTCATCGTGCCGCGCACGCCGCTGGCCATGGACATGTAGAGGTAGACGGTTTGGCTGTCGTCCACAGCCTTAGCCGAAGCCTCAGCTTTAGCTGAGGTCTGAGGCGGGGCTGCGGCAGAAGCAGAACTCTCAGCTTTAGCTCCGCCCTCTGCTTCAGCTGGGAGTGGAGCAAAAGCCTCAACTTTCGGAGCCTCAACTTTTGGAGTCTCAACTTTCGAAGTCTCATCTTCAGGGAAAGCCTCAGCTTTGACAGGCTCAGCTATTTGCTCAGCCTTGGGCTCAGCCTTGGAAGATGCCTTAGGAGAGGCCTCAGCCTTGGGCTCAGCATTGGACTCAGCATTGGAGGACTCGACAGGTTCAGCCTTAGGCGACGCGACTTCAGCCTTAGGTGACACGACTTCAGTCTTGGGCTCAGTCTTGGGCTCAGTCTTGGGCTCAGTCTTAGCAGTGTGCTCAGCCACTTCCTTCAGTTCAGCCTTGGCCACAGGCTCCGACTCGGACTTGGGTTTCTGCTCCTCTTTGTGCTCCTCTTTGTGCTCAGCCTTGGGCTGCTCGGGCTCAACTGGCTCGAGCTCAACTGGCTGCTCAGACTCTTTGGGAGTTCCCTCACGCTTCTCTGCTTTCTTCTCTGTCTTCAAAGGATCCTCAACCAATCGGATCGTCTCGCTGGGATCAATGGTCTTCTTAGGTGGATCTTTGCTCTTGGGAGAATCCAGCGTGAGTTTTTCAACGTCTATTTCATTGGCAACATCGTTAACAACGCAAGTCTTCGGTTGTGCTTTTTCGCTGGAAGCTAAACTGAGGTCGTCAAGTTCAGCACTGAGTTTCGACTCTGCCTGCTGATGTTGCGGCGCCTCAGCTTTCTCAGTTGCAGCTGCAGGCTCAACAGTCTCAGCTTTCTCAGCTTTCGCAAGCTTAGCCTTCACCGGTGTCTTAGGTTCGTGGATCTCCTCAGACTTGACTTCTTTGGGCTTAACCTCCTCAGCCTTATTGACTTCCTTCTTGACTTCCTCAGGTTTGACCTCCTCAGCCTCAGGCTTGATCTCACTCGCCTTAGTAGCCTTAGGTTCAGGCTTGACGTCTTTAGTCTTAGGTTCATCAGTATTGACTTCCTCAGACTTGGTATTAGGACTGACATCCTTAGGCGTCTTAGGTTCGTCGGTCAGCTTCTCAGTTTTGACTGCTTCGGGTGAAGTCTTTTCTTTGGGAGTCTTTTCTTTGGGAGTCTTTTCTTTGGGAGTCTTTTCTTTGGGAGTCTCCTGAGTCTTAACTTCTTCTAACTGAACGTCAGGCTTGACTTCCTTAGGTTCTGCGACCTTTGCTGTGACCTTCTCAGGCTTGAGAGTTTCCACCTTGGGAGTTTCCACCTTGGAAGTTTCCACCTTGGGAGAGTCCACCTTGGGAGAAGTCTTGACTTGAGGAGTCTTGACTTGAGGAGTCTTGACTTCCTTGGGCGAGTTTGACGTGTTGGCTTCTGATGCTCTTGGGAGCTTCTTAGGTGTGGAAGGCTTCGAAGTGTTATCACTCAGTTCCCCAGATTGCTTAGGCTCGAGGGGCTTCGTTTCCTTGGGTTCCAGAGGTTTGACGTCCTTCGTTTCAGTAGGCTTCGTTTCAGTAGGCTTCGATTCAGTAGGCTTGACCTCCTTAGACTTGACCTCCTTCACGTCCTCAGATTTGACCTCCTTCACGTCCTTAGGTACGTCCTTGATATCCTTGATCTCCTCAAGTTTGTTCTCTTTAGTCATCTCTTTAGCGACATCAGAATCATCAGTAGTGACCTGAGTCTTCGGTTCCTTGGCCCCATCAGACTCCACATTCTTAATCTCCTTGATCTCCTTAGTTTCCTTATCCTTCTCAGCCTTCTCAGCCTTAGTCTTAGACGTGTCCTCAGGCTTGACCTCCCTGATAGTGTCGGCCTTAACTTCTTTCTTCACATCGCCAGTCTCCAGCTTGAGATCAGCGATCTCCGGTTCGTCCAGCTCCGGTTCGTCCAGCTTCGGTTCGTCCAGCTTCGGTTCGTCCAGCATGGATTCATGAGAAGCCACGAGCCGATCGATCAGATCAGCTGACGAGGTTTTAGCTGGTGAGGTTTTAGCTGGCGAGGTTTTAGCTGGCGAGGTTTTAGTTGGTGAGGAGTTGAAATCGAAATTGAGCGATGCGTCGTGTGCTGGCGTTCCGTGAGAAGTTGCTGCCGATCCTTGGGAAGTTCCTGCCGATCCTTGGGGAGTTCGTTGAGTTCCTTCGGAACCAACTCTGGATTTGGGACTGTTGGGACTTTTGGGGAACCGCGAAGGACTCAGTTTAGCCGGACTGAATTTGGCCGGACTCGAAGTAATTGACGGCGTTTTGGGCGAAGATACTGCCGAGCTTTGAACCGAACTTTGAACCGAACTTTGAACCGAACTTTGAACCGGGCTTTGTTTTAAGCTCCCAATGGAAGCCTCGTCCTCCGAATAATCAGACTCTTCGGAGGATTCGTCCCAAGTGGGGTCGGTTTTGATGGGATCGTGTTCGGTGGTGTTTTTGGTAGCGCTTTGATTGGCGCTTTTAACGGCATCCCGGGAAGATTCCTTAGTTCCGGTTGTTTTTGACGGTGTTTGCGGAGATTTGTTTAAAGCCGGCGAGTTATTCGACTTAGTCGAGCTAAGTGGCGTCGCTCTAATCGAAGAGTTGGCAGACTCGTGCTTCAGCGGCGTTTGGGGGGCCGGGCTACTACTGGGTTCCTCGTCGCTTGCATCACTTTCCGCATTGATTTCCGCGAGCAGGGCCTCTAAATCCTCTAACTGCTTATCTGACGTCATTCGGCCACACTTCTATGTACAGTGTAGATTTCACAGCGTATCTCTCTCCACAATCGTGTGGGACGTGTTTCGTTGTTAGGGTCGATCCTGGGGTGGATCTTGGATACTTGGGGCCGATAAGTGTGGGCCTAACCCGCTAGTGATTCAAGCTAATGCACAGTGGATATTATATTATATTATAGCACACATCTCAGATCACGGAGTCGAATTGAAATCAGGAAGAAGTCCATGGGAGTAACTATTTAGCGATATTTCGCACTTATGATGATGTTTGTATTAACGCGGTGCCAGCCTTTTTTTCAATAGGATGCAATAAATAGATGTCGAACATGAGGCTAAAATGTCAAAATGTCGGAGAGAAAAGATAAAGCTCAGGCTGAGAGGTCGCAGGAGGAACAGTACTCGGGGATATCTGCCCCAGCAATAATGAACACCTCTCGATCTTCACTGAAGAATCCCAGTGATCTGCCCGGTTTTCTCGACTTCGGTCTGTCCGAGTCGGTACCGAAGGAAGATGCGATCGAGTGTTTGCGGCTCGCATTATCGCCCCACGAAATCGGTTGGCTTTTAGGGCCACGTGCCGAGTAGCTTGATAGATCGTCTGGTCGGGCGTCTGAGAACCTCATGATACTTTCGTTAAGAGGTTTGGCGTTGAACGGTGTTGGCGCCGAGACGGGTGTAGTGTCTACCCAATTTCTAATGTGTGTAGCCATATTGGATTTCGGAGGTGATTTCAATGTGTATTGAAAAGTGTTGGCAAGGTGTTCTCAAAAAAAAAAAGAGAAAATGAATCGTCAAAGTACTTCTACTTTCTCGCTAGATGGGTGACAACTATAAGTACTATGCGTATGCTCGGATGTTGCTCAGTTGGTGGAATGACTACTTCGCTTCACGTTCTCGGGAGAAGTCGAAGCAATTATATATACTTCTTTGGTTCACCCGGGACGCCTTGTTCTCTATACTAACCCCGCAACTCCGATGCTTGTCAGCTGTATCTTGAAGCATAAAGCCCACCTGCCCACCGGCGGTGGGTCATGATAATTCACCTGGGGAAGCTCAGATATGCAAGGAACACGAGAGCATGCAGATAGGGTACTCGTTTCACACACATGGTTCTAGGCCCACCAGTGTCGCCAACAACCCGGCGTTGCTTCGCGCCTGGAAGCTGAGCCCCAGCGTGCTGTAAAATAAGTAGACTACCAATTTGCAAATCCGTAGTTATCGGGTCTATAATCACTGTAATCTTACGTATCGCGGAGTTTACCTATAATTAGGGGAGAAGGCAGGTATGAAATTGGAGTTAATGCACGCGTATCGGTACTACTTCCTTGAGTTGGCATGCATAGAGCATCGACGCATAGTGGTGTTCCTTGCAGGAATAAGCAACAAAATGGGGCAAGGCGATGCCCCGTGAGCTAAAATGGCAAGAGGGTTCGATATCGGTCACTTCCTCGGGTGGTAGCATGCAAGAGAACTACATTCCTCACCTCCCCAGGAGCAAGCGAGGCTGAGATCCATCGTGTGCGCGGCGACACCTTAGTAAGATTGGCCACAGGCTGATCTTAGCTTACTCTTAAAATAAGAGAATGTCTACCTAATATGATGCATTGTAAAATATCTATATAATTGTGTATATCCCTTTAGTAACGTACTCGCCCATGGTTCCCTGCAAAAACCGGTTTCGACAAGATAAATGAGCAACATATAACGGAAATAAAAAGCAAACAGCCGGTACAATGCATGTTCCTCCATGATAATACCGCCCCATGTTCGTTGGAGACTGGCAGTACCTCTGAGTACCTCAAATATATATTTGTGGCTAATTTTTATTAGGCAATGGCTATTTATCACTTGTATAGTACCTTGATCCAGATTCCGGATCCGATTTGTACGAAAAACTGATTTTCGTAGCGATGGTCGATCCACTCCGCCATAACCCGGCCGGTCGTTTACTATAAGAAATACATGGAGAGAGAAATAGTGTGTTGACGAGTTTCCGGGGCTGGATGACGTAAAAATAGATCGCTCCGGCATAAGGCCCAGCCGCGTCATCCTCTCTTCCCAACCTCCGTTCCGAACAAGGGTGTTTCGAACAATGGTGTGTGCTAAGGCGTGTACTAAGGGCGTTGAGGATCTTAGGTGCTAAGGGTGAACGGTGCTTTTATGATTCTTACATAAGTTGTGATCTTTAAGTAGCTAGATTGCAGGGCGTGTGCACTCTGTTAAACATCGGAAAATTGTCTAAAACTAGATCTTCAGATCGATCAAGTTTAAATTCAAAAGGATGATCCGTGAGAGCACCAATTAGCAGATGCATGGCCCTGGTACCAACAGAGACCAGTTTTATCACTCTCACTGGTTAGCGCAAATTTCTTATGCGCTCCTTAATGCTTTCGGATCGCATTCATACCCCTAAACCCAGGATTTGTATGCTTTTTCTTTCGGGCTGACCACTTCTAGGGCGATCCGACGGTGACAGCCCTTAACCTACACGAACCTTGATAGCGTCTTCAGAAACCTGAGGTCAGGGAACCCTTGATAAACGTGCAGCTACCAGGACTCTGAATGCGCCACTCCCCCACCAGTCACGCCAAGAATCTATAATGACTGCGGCGACCTTACCCCTACGGGTCAATGCATAACCTGATCCCCTTCGCCCACCACCCCACCTTTCCTTAGTGCCGTCATTCCAGTGAGGTTTTGCCTCACCTAATCTATAGAGAACTAAACTTCAAGCCACCACCAAGAAATTGATTTTATCACCAACATCCCAGATCAATTGCGGCTATTGTGCACTATTATAGCTGAAGAGAAGATATACTACCCAAAGAACTCCTAAGAAGCACTCAATTGCTAATTGCCCATTGCCCACTTAGATATTTTAGAGTGCCGGGTCTACGCGAATTCCCATTGCCGATCACTGACTACAGAGTAAGCTGATTCTTGCTGTGACACGTCCATTGATAGGTCAATTGAGGTAAATTCAGGAGCCAATTCAGCACTACGCATCTGCGTAATCTGATTGAGGACGCGTGACGCGTCAATAGATCCACAGGATAACAAAAAAGCAATTTCAGCACCCGGTTACCTCACAACTCACACACAGATAACCATCCGATTCCGTGATATGCAGCTCCCCACCGCTCCCAGCCGGAAACAACATGGTGACCGATTTAATGACGGATCGGTCCATTCGAGATCGGGTGAGAAAACTAGCATCAGTTCCAGTGCATCTGGGGAAAAATCGAAGAATGTGAGCCACGTTCCCTGCAAGTTTTTCCGCCAGTCAACATGCCAAGCGGGCGATAAATGCCCGTTCAGCCATGATCTCGATCTGGAACAGCCTGCGGTCTGCAAGTATTTCCAGAAGGGCAATTGTAAGTTCGGTTCGCGATGCATGCTGGCACATATCACGCCCGATGGCCGGCATGTCAACAAACGCAACCGCGATTTGAAGCGCCGAGACCGACGAGACGACGATCCATATTCCGACTTGACGGGAGGCAGTCTGGGCTCGCCCATTGAGTTCAGAGGGAAGAAAGAGGACAAGTCAGAGCTGGAGAAGAAATCGGTCACTAAATATTTGTCTTCTAAAGATGTGTCTTCTAAGGATTTGATTTCTAAGGATTTGTGTTCTAAAGATTTGTCTTCCAAAGAGCATCCTTCTAAAGAACCCGCAAAGGAACCCGCAAAGGAACCCACTAAGGAGCTCAACAAGGAAGTCAAGTCAGACCCAGAAGCCACAACGGACAGCCAGGGATCCAACAGGATAGTGATCAAGCCTCGTAAAACAGGAAGCATAGGCTCGCAAAGCAGCAACGAAGGTACTTTGGTGGATGCATCTTCAGTAGACATGGCGTCACATATTCTCTCGAAGTATAAGAGCAGTGGAACGCGGTCTTTATCCCAATCATTGGGCTCTCCCGTTCTAATGGGATCGGCGCAACTGGGACCGGCGCAACTGGGATCGGCGCAACTAGGACCGTCGTCCACTGCATCAGCAGCCATAGGATCACCTGCAGTGATTGGATCATCACCGGCAGCGATAGGAACATCACCGGCAGCCATAGGAACATCACCGGCAGTGATTGGATCACCTGTCGTTATGGGATCTCCTGCTCCTCCTACGTCTGCCGTAATGAGTGAACCCAACTCATACCCAAGAATGCGGCCTATGGAGATCACTAAAGGATTCATCCCCACTGGATCCCAAAGTGATCTCAGCGAATACAACTACTTCGAAGGCTCTGCCATTATCGACGACGATGATGACACGCTGGATGGGTTCAATGAAGAGGAAGAAGAAGGGTTCAGGGAACAGCTTGTGCCGTCTGCTTTAGAAGATCTGCTGACCCCACTCGAAAGAGAACGCCGAAACTCGCGGAACTCCCATCAACGGTCGGGCCGTGTGTATTCGTCGCCCTCTTCTTCAATCCGACAGAATCCACCACCGTTCCATCTACGGCGCCAGTCTGAACCGTTGAAGCACGGACAAAAGGAAAACGAAGGCGTGGTGAGTGCCGATAATTCGGACAACTCGCGGATGTTCAGACCAAATCTCATGGGACGACCGGATCTATACCCACTTCAAACAACCACGGCCGTTAATGGGCTCAATAATAACGGGATCGGGGCGGGGATTGGGAGCCACACCAGTGTCCCCGGAGTGAGCGATTTATGGGGTCCACGTAAAATAGAGACGCCGTTCACGCGAGCTCCGAGTTTCGGCTCACCCACGAGACCCGATCTAAAGGAAACACCCAATCTGGCCGGACCCAATCTGGCCGGACCCAATCTGAACGCATCCAGCCTATCAGCATCCAGCCTATCCGCATCGGGCTTCTTACTTCCCATTGGCCAGCCCATTTTGAGTCCACATCCATCATATAGTGGCTACTCACATCTGCAGCAAATGACAGGTCCGAATGACCATGGCATGTATTCATCGGGCAATAGTTTCCAGTATATGCGGCCATCTGCGCCAGTAGGATCAAGTGAGCCACATTAAGAAATCGCTATATCATATATTTATGCATTGAACACAAAATCGACCATGACTTATCAACTTGGTCAGCCACACCTGGTCACCCACCCACCCACATCTGGTCAGGACCACCACACTTGGTTACAAAAGCAGACAATAGCTGAGACAGTTAAGGCGGAGCCTCTAATTCCGAACCCTGATTAGCCCTATAAAGTCACAAATATTTTTCACAACTTCTTAACTTGTTAACTAGTTAAAAAAGATCATGGGGAAGAAAGATGTTGCGTGTTCTTGAAGGGTTTCAAGAACAGAGCACCAGCTGATCGCATATGATGACTCAAAGCATTACTTTATATCTGGTACCTCTTATGTTATGGGTTCGCCCAAGTGATTTCAAAATGTTCTCTGATTTCTGAAGTGATCCTTTCTTCCCTTATGTAGATCTGTATCTGTAGTGAAAAATATATCTGTGGAAATGCGAAAATTACTATTGGCAGTACTATTTATAATAGGCAATACTATTGGCAATACTATTGGCAATACTATTGGTAATGCTATTGGTAATACTATTGAGAATGATAAAATGACTAATGACTATAATAAATATCTATTTCTTGAGCAGACCCTCAGGACGCTTGCTCTCCTCGGTGAACTTCAGCGAATCGAACTCACCTTCGAACACCGGCAGCTTAGAAATGGTGTTGAACCAGCGAATGAGCGCAGGGTAGCGAGCACGAACTTCCGGGCCCCACAAGTGCTGCAGACCGCGCAGGAACATGGGAGCACCGTACAGATCGGCGAGCGTAGCCTGTTCACCTACCAGGTAGGTATTAGCCGTCAAGTGCTGGTTCAACAAACCCAAGAACTTCGCCACGGCTCCTCCGGCCTGGCCCCAACGGGGGAAGTCGAAGGGCGCGACGCCAATGACCATACGGAACTGCACGGCAATCGCATCCATCAGGTCGTTGTTAAGGATGTTCAGCCACTGCAGGATCTGGGCCTGAGTGGCCGCTGAGTTATCACCAAGGATGGGCGATTTCTTTTGAATCTGTTCCGCGACTTTTGAAGGTGGTTAGTATAAATTCTCAGATTAGAAACTCTCAACACGTAATCCTTTCAGACAGGGATAACTGTTTTTTGATGGAAGATCATCATGTTAATACTTACGCATAACTGCAATCGCAATACTCTCCGTGAGAATGCGACCGTTCGCATATCGAAACGCTGGCACAAGTCTTCCGGGGAACTCTGCAGGATAGTGCTCGTCGGGCTCACCCACCGCGATATCAAGCTTGTAATATTTCACCAAATGGTATGGCAAAATGGCTCGAGTACGCAGGGGCTCACCTGCCTGAGTACGGGCATACAGAGTATCAGCAACCATTTTCGGATCGAGTCCACTGAAGTTGTGTCTTTAGCGTAAAGAAAGTGGAATTTTGGGGTCAATGCATTTTATAAAGGATCGGTTATGTAATTGAGTGGGTCAATAGCCGGAACCTGATCTAGGGCCTGGTGACATTTTGGAATATTGTATGGTGGGGGCATATGCCATTCGCCATAGGTGCGCATAGGGTGTTGAATAGTGGTATGTTAGTATAGCTGGTGCATATACACACAAAATATATATTCAGCTCTCTATTAACATTTCTCTAATCAAATACAATATACAAATATATGTATATATATGATATCCACTCGTTGGTATACCATGCGGCCCTAGAGCGTGGTCCAATAGCGTGATCTGGTGTGAATATTCGTCTTAGGGTACCGATCCGTGTGAATCCACGGATATCCTTGTCAGTAAAATAAAATAAATAAATATATGCTATATCGTTCAGTACAGTACTGTAGCTCACAACACTGCTCATAACACTGCGGCTCATAATGTAGCTCAAATGCTGCATTTCATAACTCATTATATGCGCTACTTAACTCAACTAGACGTCTGAAACAGAGGCGGCGATCTAAAACACAATTGCATTCAGCGCCCCGAATCCAATCGAATGCGACCCTGAGCGGCTTTTTGTTATTGTCGAAAATCGGCCTCCAAATCGATTGCAGCATCGAGCATCGCGAACTGTCAAAATACGATAGCCGCAAACGACAGTTGACGTGCGTTCCTAACGCCCACCGTTCGCGGCGACAGTACCGATCATAGGGCTGAAGCCGCCTTGCATATACATTCCAAAGGCGTTAACTCCAAACCCTTATCACCAGCATGCTGTACGGTCCTGTGGGACAAGTCACATTCTCATCACTAGAACGCGAACCCTGAAGCAAGACACCGTAAAACCGGGCGAGCTAGCTTGTTACCTAAGCGAACACGAAATTTTTTCGCCCATTGTAAGATTCGAAACCTTCAACGGATCAAACAACATCGACAGAAGCGACGGTTATTGGGCTCTAGCGGCTGAAGTAGTGAATCTCAGCTCATTTTTGGAAGCTCTGACCGAACTTAGCCGCGCCGTGGCCGTATCCACCCGTTCGGAGGATTCTGCCTCAGGATTTTCCTGGGTCCGACCTTCCCGGTTTGCCACGCCACCCGTTTGCGCGCCCTCCCCCTCCCCTCTCTGCCCCTCCCGCTTGCCCGACCAGCCCCCCAGCTACTGGGGAATTGGACACGTAAGCTACAGGGTTGAGGCACTACATACGGCTACCTCCCACCACCCCTGCCTTTGGATTGGCGCTTGGGACTTACACTACTCTTGCCGGTCGAGAGGAAGTAGTAGGGCAGCCTTTAGGGTCTACTAGGCACGCATACGCATACGCATACGCATAAGGGCATATCGCATCCTGCAGTTTCCTGATCAGGAAGCCTCACCGCCCGATTTGACACTTTTTTCAACATTCACATTCGCATTCGTATTCGCATTCACATTCACATACCAATTAGGGTAGAATGGGAATAGACACGGGTTTCACTCCTAGGTTTCGGCAGCGAAAGATCAGTCTAAAGCAGAACCTCCGCGTTCTTTGGGAAAAAAACCTACCCGAGAATATCGAGGATGTCCGAGGCGATCTGCTGGGAATTGTCGAGACCGGTGTGGACAAAAGCGAAGAAGATGAGCGCCATCTGCAGTTAGTGCTCAATTCGGCCACTGCGGCCAATGGAAAAGTAGCCACGCAGGCGTTCATTCCTACGCCCGAGGCCACGCGCAAGTTCGCTGACTACGCGACATACTACACACCCGGCTGGCTGCAGACCGAGAGCTATATTCGGAGCAGTGCGACGGTGGAAGATGCGCAAGGCATTGACTACTGCATGGACGCCGCGGACCTCGAGTTTTTACAACATACGCTCAACAAGGACATCACCGACGCGAAGTCACAATGCTCGGAAGACGAGTTTGAGAGCATCTGTGCGCTCGTCGAGCAGATCGTGGCCGAGAAGCAGCCGTTCTTGGCCACCGACGTGTCGCAGCTGATGGAGTTCACCGAGGCCGAGCCGCACATCTACCACCAGCTTGAGGAGCGCAGGCGCAACTCACACAACCCGCTCGATCCCGAGCGGCTGCTGAAGGAGGCGAACTCGTCCGACTACGCGCCGAAAATCGTGCCCTCGGCGCACCGCGACCTGCTGACCTCCGTCAAGCTGTTCGGCGCGGCGATCTTCGGCCACTGGCGCGCGCGCAAGCTCGCGCTGCTCGGCGCGTCGATCAAGCCGAGCGTGCTCTACGAGACGGGCGTGGCCGGCGACGACCAGAACCCGTACGTGACGTTTAGGCACCGCGAGGTCCGCCAGACGCGCAAGACGCGCCGCACGGACCAGCAGAACTCCGGCCGGCTGCGCAAGCTGCACGGCGAGATGCGCGAGGCGCAGAATCTGTTCGAGCTGATCCTGAAACGCGAGCGCTCGCGCCTCCAACAAATCCAGACCGATTTCGAGGTGTTCGAGCTGCGGTGCCGCGTCAAGGCCGTGAAACGGAAGCTGCATATGGACAAAGAGCCGGACGACCTGGATCTGCTCGTGTCGGTGTCGAAACGCACGCGCCAGGAAGAGGCCGCGAAGAAACGGCGCGAGGAAACCGAACGCAAACGCCGCGCCGCGCTGGCCGCCGAGAAGCTCGAGCGCGAGAAAGAGAAGCGCGAGAAACGCGAGGAGTCGCTGCGCGATGCCAAAGGAGGCGCAGGAGGTGCTGCCGCGGCCGCAGCTTCCAGCACTGGTGGTGCGGCAGGTTCAGGCACGGCTGGCGCTGCTGGCGCTGCTGGCGCAGCAGGAACTCAGACGGACAGCAAAAAAGCCGCGGGTCTTGCGGCCGGCTCGCGTCTGCCTGTGCTCGACCACATCACGACCGAACAGCAGCTGCTCGACCGGCGGATCGAGCTGGAACACATGGTTGCGCAGCGTCTGCAGCAGCGCAAAGAGCAGGAACAGGGCTGGCTCGACGCCACGGATTCGGCCGTTGTGCCGTTCCTCGATTTCTTCGACCCGCCGAGTTCCGGCCGTATCACGGCGTTTGCCACGGCCGAACAAGGCCGCCGGCCTCGCGTCAACCTGTTCAAGCCGCCGAGGAAGCCGAAACCGCGGATCAGCGCAGTGCCAGCGAGTAGGTTGGGTCAGCCAGCACCTCAAGGAGGTCAGCAAGCACAGCAACAACAGCAAGCACCTCAAGGAGGTCAGGCAGCACCTCAGTTAGGTCAGTCAGCACAGCCTCCGCACCTGTCGCACCTGTCGCACCGCGACGTCCTCTACTCCTCGCTGGAGTTCCACTCGCTGCGCGACGTCAACGCGTTCACGCGCCAAGGCCATGCGAACCGCCTCGCGCTGCCTGACGACCTGATGACGGACGGCGTTGGCAACGACATGCCGCCCGTAGCCTCGCCGGAAGTGCTGCGGTTCGAAGGCAGCGGTACACCGAACGGCGGTACACCGAACGGCGGCACACCGAACGACCCGTTCACGTTCTTCAGCGACACAGACTTCCAAGCCGAACCCCACCGGTTCTCGGTCCCGAACGACCGAGGCTCGGTGCTCGTGCGCCAGCGCGCCTTCCACGGCCTGCAGTACATCGACCGCATCTTCCCCCCGCACCAGAACGCCATGGCCGCGTTCGGACAGCAGCTGGCTGCACGTCCGCACACTGCCGCCGACGAGCGGCTCGCGGACCGGTTTCGGTTTGATCGGGAAATGGACGTCGACGTCGTGGGCACGAACTTCGGCGACGACCCCGCGCGCCTCAACGGCACGAACCCCAAGACGCAGAACCTGCGCTTCAGCTCGATGCTCACCGGCAAGGCGGGCGACATTCTGGTCGAGGCGCAGAACCACCGGCGCAAGATGCTGCAGAACATGATGCAGCGCATGGCGCAGCAGCAGAAGCAGCAGCGCGCGCTGGCCGAGGCGCAGGCCGCGCGCAACGCGCAGGCGCAGGCGCAGGCGACCAACGTGCGCGTCCAGCAGGCGCAGAAAGCGGCGCAGCGCCAGATGCAGCGCAAGAAGGCCGAAGACGGCTCGGCCAAGGCACCGGAGAAGAAGGTCAAGAACAAGGCTGATGCTGGTGCTGGTGGTGCTGGTGCTGGTGGTGCTGAACGAGCGCAGCTCACGCGACACACCGACTTGTCGAGCATCTCGGCCACCCAAGGGATGAACGCAAAGGAAGTCCTCACGAATAAATCATTCGGCAAGAATACGGAAACTGATAAGCCTGCTAAGCCTGAGGCTGAGGCTGAGACTGAGACTGATAAGGCTGAGGCCGAGGCTGCTAAGGCAGAAGCTAAGGCAGATGAGGCAGATGAGGCAGACAGTAGTAAAGCAGACGCCAAGAGTGAGGCCAAGGCAGATAAGGCAGACGGTAAAGCAGATGCTAAGACTGATGCCAAGACTGATAAGACAGATGATGAGGCCAAGGCAGATGATGAGGCCAAGGCAGACACTGAGGCCAAGGCAGATGCTAAGACTGACGCTAAGACTGACGCTAAGACTGACGCTAAAGCAGACGCTAAGACTGGTTCTAAGGCGGAGAAGCAGAAGCAGAAACCTGAGAAGTCCGAGAAGGAGAAGTCCGACAAAGGCGAGAAGGAGAAGTCCGACAAAGGCGATAAGGACAAAGGCGATAAGGACAAACCCGAGAAGGACAAACCCGAGAAGGAGAAGAAGAAACCGGCGAGTAAGAAGGACAAGTCCGAGGCTAAAGGCAAGGCGAGCAAAGACGACGCCAAGCGCAAAGCCGGCGACAAGCCGAACGGCAAGGCCCCTAACGGCAACAGCCTCACTCCCCAGCTGCCTAAAGTCGAGGCGGGTGGCTAGGACTTCCGTCCAACACTAACTCCTGTCGCTCCCGTATTCGCGCGAATTCCCAGCCTGGGTGCAAAGCTCACCGAGGCTGGAATTGTACAATTAGCTAAATAAACGAATAATGAATTTTGACCACCTAAATTTTTGACCACCTACGACCACCTAAAAATTTTTATTTACTTCTTCTTCTTCTTCTCCTTCTTTCGGAGCCCGGAGGCGCCCTTTTTAAGGGCCTCGGCGTACTTCTGCCAGAACTTCACGAGATCCTTCTCTTCTACCACGGTTGTGAAGCTGCTGCGTTGGGAGTCGAGCACTTTTCGCCCGTTCTTGTCTCTTCGCGATCGGCCGTTGGATGCACGGAAAATCAAGGCGTACGGCGCCTGTTGGGAGTGCAGCACCGAGTCGGGGCCGTCCTTCACTAACCGCTTTTGGTTCAGGTATACAGACCCTTGGGTTTTCGCGTCCTTGAACAGCCCGGTGAGCTTCACGACGAACTCGTCGTTATTCACTTGTGGCATCTAAAACGATGGCTATAAAACGATGGCTATGAACTTGTGGCTGTGGGCTTGTGGCTGTGGACTTGGGATGGCTGGGGTCCCTGCCCAGATCCACCTGGTCAAGCCATTAACTTCGTTAAGTCGGCCGGCACAGCCGACGCAGCCAAATCAAATAATCATCGAAATTGTAGACCAAAGGGGCCTTGAGTTTTGTCAAATTTCCATTTTTTTCTGGACACAGCCAGGCCATTAGCCCCGCTTAGCCATTAAGAGAGCCAAGCCATTAGCCCCGCTCAGCCATTAGCTCCTCCCAGCCATTAGCCCAGCCATTAGCCCCTCCCAGCCATTAGGAATACAGTGCTGGAGCCGCTCCTGCAGCCCTGTTCCCCCGATTTTGGAGGAACTAGAAAGATATACTATATAATTATATATGTAAGCTATATAAGCTGGTCGCGCCCCAGCAGAGGAAACTTGAACTCGCCCGTGCTCTGGATCCTAAGTGGTAATCAAGACCGTATAATTGGTGATAAATTTTAAATGTTGATATTATTATCGTAAACAGCGGCTCTTTAGTTTATTTAATTTAAGTCATTAGCTTCCAGCCATTAACCCACAGCCATTAACCCACACCCACAATCATTAACCACCTGCTATTAACCACCTGCTATTAGAGGTCTTCTAGAGAGCTCCTATCTGCGGAGGCGCCGTTCTTTATTACCACTTTCTTATCACCACTTTCTTATAATTTATTTATCACCACTTTCTTATAAAGAACGCTTTCTTATAAAGAACGGCTTTCTTATAAAGAACGGCTCTCTTATAAAGAACGGTTTTCTTATAAAAAGCGGTATCACCAATTTTTGAAGAATGTCGAAAGCGGCTCTTTTATAAAAAAGCAGTATCACCATTTTTAGAAGAATGTCGAAAGCGGCTCTTAGCGCTCTTGGTATCATTATTTCTCTCCGTGATCAGCCATTAAAACCACAAGCCATTATCTACCTGCCATTATCTACCTGCCAATTACACCTGCCATTACACCTGCTATTACCACCTGCTATTACCACCTGCTATGCTATTAGAGATCTTCTAGAGAGCTCCTCCCTGCAGAGGCGTCGTCGCCTCTGCAAATAGGAACTCCACAAAAGAGCCCCCGTTCCCCCTATTTTCGGGCGAACGGAAAAATGAGTATATTATATATGTAAGCTATATAAGCTGGTCGCGCCCCAGCAGAGGAAACTTGAGCTCGCCCGTGCTCTGGATCCTAAGCCATTTAACAAAGCTTTGACGATGGATGTTTGGCCCGCCGTGCCAGCATTCCAGATTTGCTGA